>WBNO01025628.1:183503-235119 GCA_013400575.1 Peucedramus taeniatus | reverse complement strand
GGTGGGATGGACCGGACCGGACCGCTCCGAGCCGGCGAGGGGGGCGGGGGGCAGGCGGCGTGACCCAGCCCGGCTCAGCCGGCTGCGCTCCCTTGGGATGCAGGCTCCCTGTGATCCCGGCCTGCTCCACGAGTGGCCTGGTGGCTTCCGGCTGCTGCCTGCGCCGTGTCTTATCTCGTTTTATTTTTTTTAATTTATTTTTATTTATTTATCTACAGGTTTTGCCCGAATTTTACTTGTCCGTGTAATAAACACCTGCCTTGTGCCAGGAATAGGGTCACGGGCTCAGTTTAAATCCAACCGAAGGCAGCTGAAAATCAGCCGAAATAAAGAGCCTCAGGGGAGATCGCGATTTGGCTGGAAGGGCTTGGTTGTGCTGCGGGCTTGTGAGTGCCTGGGGTTTCCTTTTCCTTAACCCCACACAAGGTAGGACTCGGGGCTTCGGTCCTGTGGCTTAAAACGGGAGGGGAGAATGCAGGCGTGTCACGGGAAGGTGTTGTGTAACTAGACAGATTTCTGTGTTTTGTGCAGTTTGAGTTGTAAACATGTCTCCACGCGGTAGTCAGGTGAAGGTTTATGGCTTTAGCTTCTCTTCGTTACAAACCTCTTCTGAGCTGCTTTCTTTTGGGTGGGACGGAGCGGGAGGAGGTTGGGTGTTTTTAAATGCCCCCGTGGTAGTGTAGCGTGTCGCTGCTGTCTGTCCGTCACGGACCAGAACAGAGTGTTCTCCCTCAGGGTCCTGCAAGGAGTTTGTCACTAACAGCCAGCGTGGCTCTGAGTCAGTGGTTTATGGCAGAGGTTGGTGCTTGGGTGGGGAGAAGGGCAGGGAGTGCTGCAGGGGAACACCTCAGGGAATACTCAGTGGGCGGAGAACGTTTTCCGCTGAAACATAAAAAGCATCTGTTACGCTGAGTAGATGCTTACAGTACTCCAGATAATACGGCCTTCATTTGCTGCATCCCCCCGTCACTATTGCACTGTAGGTAGCACAAGCAATAATGGGTAAGGATCCTAGTGATTGCAGGGAATGAGCATTTCATAATGTGTGTTTTGACTCTATATGTTTATGGCTTCTGCCACTGCTTCTCCCTGTTAGTAAATTCAGGGAGGGGCTGCTCTTCCTCTCCCTGCTTTCAGACCCCCTCATCCTGATGTATTATTTCTTTTTTCTCCTGATTAAGTCACAGTTTTTCTAAATCAGTTCAACAATGAGGGTGCTTTCTGTGATTTCCAGATGACACTTTTTTTGCTCTTTGCTTTTGGAGCATTCAAGAGATTCCATCAACTTTGTTTAAAAATATAACAAAAAACTAATTTTCATTAAGCATCGAGAAGGAAGGAAATGTATGGGTTTGGAAAGGACAGCATGAGTGGCAGGTCACTGCTCTGCAGTTGTCCTGTCCCAGCCCCAGTTACGTGGTTTGGCTGGATGGTGGGAAGTGAAGGGAGACCGGGGGTAGCAGTGGTTTCAAGTGCTAGATCTAGGCATGACTGACTGCGTCTTCAGATGAACAGCTCTGCAGGGTAAAGTGTTGTCAACACTACATGCACTGCTCCAAAGTAGCTAAGTAGGCTTCATTTTTAAATGCAGTAACTTTTTTTTGCCATTTAATAAGGCTGTGAGAAACAAAAAATAGGCCTGTAAGCAGGTTTTCCCTTTTTACCCTTGTTTCTGAGGAATCACTGGTCTCTTCAAAGCGTTACAGTTGGCAGAACATGAGCTTGTTAAGACCCTTTAGTCACTGATCTTCAGTGAAAAGCTTAGAGCTTTGAAATACTGTTGCTGTGACTGAGGGCTCTCTCATGCATCCCAATCCCAACCAGCACACCGGGTTCTGCATCCAGAGCTGGGATCCTCAGCTGCTGTTGTGGTATTTTCAACAATATCAAAGTCTTTTATTTATAAGTTTCCTCTCTTGCTGCTGCCTTTGAATATTGCACTCATTGCTGATGCTGGCATTTAATAAATTTAATTCTGTGTAAGAACTGTGTGTCTAGCACTGCCTTAAGAGAAGGTTGTCAGGATGAAGGTGTTGGGGATTTTTTGTGTCTGTTACTTAATTTTTTTAGCATGATTTTATTTTTTTGCCATTTTCTAGTAATGGCCACCTACACTTGCATCACTTGCCGTGTGGCTTTCAAGGATGGTGACATTCAGCGTGCCCATTACAAAACTGACTGGCACAGGTACAACCTGAAGCGTAAAGTTGCTGACATGCCTCCTGTTACTGCTGAGAATTTCCAAGAGAGAGTCCTGGCGCAGAGAGCAGTAGCAGAGGAGCAGAACAAAATCACTGCCACTTACTGCACAGTGTGCAGCAAGAGGTTCTCCACCTTCAATGCCTATGAGAATCACCTGAAGTCCAAGAAGCACCTGGAGCTGGAGAAGAAAGCTGTCCAAGCTGTCAGCAAGAAGGTGAAAATATTAAATGAGAAGAATCTGGAAAAGGGGCTGGCCCCAGAGAGTGTAAATAAAGATGAAATGAACACAGCTATTCAGCAAGCCATCAAAGCCCAGCCATCTTCATCTCCAAAGAAGACACCTCTACCTCCTAGTAATGCGAGTAGCTCTCCGGTTTCCAGGGAAAGCGCCAGCCTGTCCCAGAGCAGAGAACGACCAGAAATACCTCCACGCCTGCAGTGGTTTGAACAGCAAGCAAGGAAGCTGGCCAAGCAACAAGCAGAGGAGGAAGAAGATAATGAGGAAGGTAAGGCAGTAAACACACTGACAGAAGATAGCTTGGGGTAAGCTATGGCTTGAGCAAAACCTTCCTCCTACTTCTGTAGCAGTGCAGCATTTTCCATCACATCCTTGCTGTTTATTAAATTTTCAGTTTAACAAAGGAGTTAAAGTTGGCCGATGTTTGCAGTCAAGGGTTAGTGTCTGAACTGCCAGCTGTTCAACTTACAGACAGACACTAATGCATGTAAAGATTTAGTATAAATAGTCCTAGCATATCTATATACTAAAGCACTATTTCCCACATAAAATGTCAAAGGAAGTTTCCTTTAAAGAAGGCTGATGTAACAGGTTACCCTAAAACTACTTCTGAAAAAATAAATTAACCAGTTATGATCATTTGCTATTGTCCCAACTCATTTCCTGATCTGTCAAAGGGAGGTGGGACTATAGTTGGTTTTGTTTCCCTCTGCCCACCAAGACCAGAGGAGAAAATTTGCTCTTTAACCTGTGTGGCGTCACTTCTCAGCATTTTGATGTCTGTGTTAAAATGGGTTTAATAGTTGCCATCCCAGTGGCCTTTTCCTATGAATACAGCTCTGTGTTGGAGGTCAGCCTGGAAAGCAGACAGCTGAAAAGATTAAAGCTTCAGAATTTCCAGAAAAGTGTTATTTTTAACCTGGATGCTTTCAGTGCTGTAGTTGACAGTGCAGCTCCAAACACATCTATTGGAGCAGTTGAATGAGGTGATTGAGCTGTAGCAAGGGGACAGGTATGAATGAGGTGGAAGTTCAATCCAGCTTCTGAAACCCCTGTGTCACATTACTGCATCTGTTACAGCAGTTTTGTGCTCTTGAAATTTCAGTTGCAGTTCAGTGAATCTGTTCTACATGAGAAGGAACATTTACCTCTGAACATACCTTGTAACACCTAAAGAAGAAGCCAGCTTGCACCTGTCTAGTGTTAATGTGTCAGTCATAAATTGTATTGTGAAAATCTTAGTAGGTTTCTGAATGCTAATTGTTCTTTTAAGTGTGTGAACAGGAGTGTGGTTTCCCTCAGTGCTGGAAATGAGTCTTCTCCTGATGTCACCATAGTTGTCTTGTTTTCAATGAGCCATGCTTGTATTCTTGCACTGTGGTGAATTAAATTTAATGCCTAGAAACAGCAGTAAAGTGTTAATAGGTGAGAAAATGGAGGGGGGAAGTATCAGATCTGCCAACAGTTTTTATGAGCAACCTTGTGCTTTGTTGTGCATCTTAAAAAGAAATTTCTTTTACTGGCAATGATAAATTCTTGCATCTGGAAGTGACTTTGTGGCACTTAGAAAAAGCTATCATAGAACATACTGCAATTTTTGTTCTTACAGCTAACTTATTTGGGACTTATTTTACTTGGGAAAAGTATAAAATAAATATTTTTTAAAAACTTCCTTCAATAGACTGGGAAGATATGGATTCTGATGAAGACATTGGCTCTGATGAAGAGATGGAAAGTGTGGAAGAAGAAGAAGAGGAACAGCAGGCAGAGGCTGAAAGCATTCCTTCTGTTGGGGCCATACCAGTCACAGACTGCTTGTTCTGTCCCCATCACTCAAGATCTCTCACAAAAAATGTGGCTCATATGACAAAAATCCATAGTTTCTTTATTCCAGATATAGAGTACCTCGTGGATCTCAGAGGACTAATCAAGTATCTTGGTATGACTGAATGTTCTCCAATCTTTTTGTCAGGATAATTATATTCTGATAGTGCTTATTTTCATTTGGATATGACACCAAATGTTTTGGTTTGGGTTGCTTTTGCTTTTTTGTCTGAGTGCTGTCAGTATTTTGATCCTGAGCAGGACCACAGGCTTTACAGGGAGAATGAGAGAAAACTTGGATGAGCAAACATGGTCATGTACCCTGCAGGTCTCACATAGTTTTCTGATGTTGAGAAAGTTCAGATAATGTGAAATTTGGGACAGAATTCTGTTGCTGAAGTGTGCATATGAACTGTGTTGTCCTACCAGTGAGTCACAAGTACTGGTCTCTTTGCTTTACAATGCTTCTCAGAGAGCTAAGAGCTAGGAAAAAATGTATCGTCCTTCAAGTCTAAAAATGATGATGAGAATAAAATAATTTTGAAGTATTGGATAGAAAAACATATTGGAAGTGTGAAGGTTATTATTGAGAATACTGAATGACACATACCTTGTCACAAGAAATCTTTAAATGGCCGGACTTGTCCCTGGTGGGGCCATATGGTCAAGGCATGGGAGCAGCAGGGCTATCCTGGAAATTAAGGGCTTGAGGCTCCTCTTAAGTCTCTCTGCCTGCAAGCTGGGAAGGCTTTGTCACAGAAATGTAATTGCTGGCTAGGGAGATTTTGTTCAGACCATTAAAAGTGCCAATATTTTCTGCAGGAGAGAAGGTTGGTGTTGGGAAAATCTGCATCTGGTGCAATGAAAAGGGGAAATCCTTCTACTCTACGGAAGCTGTCCAGGCTCATATGAATGATAAAAGCCACTGTAAACTCTTCACAGATGGAGATGCTGCCCTGGAATTTGCAGATTTTTATGATTTTAGGTGAGGTTATTTCTCTTTGAGTGGGACACAGGTGGTGACAGACAAAAGAACAGTTAAATATTACATTTTAAATTATTTGTTCTTAAAATTTAATGGTGTTTTGGGTTCCGTTCCAGTACTTATTTTGCATTGCTGGTTCCCCACTCTTTTAGGTAATGGTAACAAGATTGGTTGTCTTCTTCTGTGACCATTATTACCAGTCCTACCTCAAAGTACATTTTGAATTCTGTTTTGTATGTTTGCTGTTACTGAATTGAGATTTCAGTCTACCAGCAAAGGCCATAAAAGGTCATAACTGTCTTTCCCACTACCTTTTAAACAGATTGTGGATTTAAGACCTACTGTGGGTTTCTTACATAAGTTTTATTGTGTAGCTGGAGTTGAACAGGACTGCTGTGGTTTAGAGGCCTCTTGTTGAACTTCCTGCAGCTTATCCTAACCTGTGTTCATTTTAGTCAGAAATACCTCATATTATGGTGAGAGGTGGAGCTTCTGGGAGCACTTGTTCAGTAGCTGTGCAGAGCTGGTGACCTGCACTGTGGTGGCTTTTCACCATAAGTCACTGTTAAGTGTGCAGCAGCAGAACTATGCTGAACAGGGTGGAGGAAAGGGATTCCTTGTCTCCAGGCTCTGTCAGGGCAAAGTTCTGCCATTAGGAACTCTCAGACCAAGGCAAGTGAAACGTGACAATGTTTGTGCCTTGCTGTAGCGGCGCATGGTGGTTCTGTTGTAGAGTGGATCTGGATAGTTGTGGCTGCTCACCATGTTTAAACTATTGCTGCTCTTCCACAGGAGCAGTTATCCTGATCATGAGGAAGGGAAAGATGTGGAGGGTCTTGGAAAGCACTCGGCAGAGAAAGAGTTGGATTATGATGATGACACCATGGAGCTGATCCTTCCATCAGGTGGGCACAGGGTTTGTGTTACAGCTTACTTTCTCTGCACTTCCCATATCTGCCTCCAGTACCTGCAGCAATGTACTCCAGTGTACCTGCAGCACAGGCCATTGTTGTGTTTTCCTCTGGGAAGGGAGAAGGTAGTTTTGCATTTAAGTGTCTTTGGGGTTATGTCCTCACCTTTGATTATTTTCATTGCCAAGTAGGTCAGCTTCTTCAGCACTGATGGTATGTGGACGAGGAGAGTGGGTTACTTTGCCCATTTTACATCTTCATTATCATGTGACTCATGGTTTCTTCCATATTTGTTTAAGTGCAACTTTGAGAGGCTATAACTTAGGTTATGTAGTATAGGAGATTTTTGTAGAGAGCCAGCTTCCACCTAATTCAGTTCAGTAAATTAAATTATTAAATAGCCTTTCTCTAGTTCAGCATTTGGTGCTCTCACCTTTTTTTTTTTCTTTTTTTTTTTTTTTTTTTTGTTTTTCTTTTTTTGTTTGTTTGGTGGTTTTGTATGAGGGGACCTCAGCCCTTTCATTCTGAAAAGTGCTGCTAACTCTTTAGTTACACAAGTTTTCCTGAATGTCAGCAGGTGTCTTTACTTGAAACAGCACTGCCTCTCTGCTCATTCCACTAATTAAGATTTTCTTTTCTGATAGCTGTTTATTATCTGAGCTAAGGCCCTCTTGAATAGCAGCCCATTTTGTGTTTTTTCTTCAAGCAGCTCTTACTGATTGAGTTCCTAATAATCCTAAAATTTTTAAGGTTCTGGACCCTTTTATAAGAGGGGTTTTCCATAGTTCTCACAAGGTGCTTGAGTACTCCATTTCAGAAGCTGTTTCATGATGGATGATAAGATGTCCCCTCCTGTGAGCAGGTGCCAGAGTGGGTCACCGTTCCTTGATGAGGTACTACAAGCAGCGTTTTGGTGTGACAAGAGACGTGGCTGTTGCAAAGAACAAGAAGGCCGTGGGTCGGGTGCTGCAGCAGTACCGAGCCTTGGGCTGGACAGGGCAGGCGGGTGAGTGATGATGGGAGAGCTTTGCAAAGGAGGAGGCTCTGGAATGTCAGCAATCTGCAGTTCCAGAGGTCGACTTTGCATTTACACTTGGGGTTTATACTGTATCTGTCTTCCACTCAGTTCATTTTATTTCCTGACATACAAGCAGATGCAGGAAGTTTGTTTCTAAAATCCAGTGCAGCTTCTGTGCAAACTTCATTCTGTAGTTGGTGATACTTGGTGACTTCCTGAGATTTCTTGGTTTCTGCCTGTCCAAGTCACTACTTTTGCTGTTTAATAATATAAGTCATGCTTTGACAGAATACTTTTCCAGTTGGGGAAGAGAGTTGTGGTCTATATCCACTTTTGAAATACAAGAATCAAACTTGGAATGCAAAACAACCTTTTGCCTTAATCACAGTCATGGGTATTTGTAGAGGGAACTAGGCAGAGAAAAGTGGAAAGAAGAGTGCCAGAATGGGAAGGAAAACCTACAGGTAACTGCTGAAGTACGTGGGCAGGTCAGCTGGTTTGCATACAAGTTTTAAGTAAGGTGGCAGACACTGATCCATCTCTCTTCCTTCTCTCTCCCTGCAGGGGCCATCTCTGCTCAGCAGCGTGACATGCAGTACTTGCAGAGGATGAAGGCAAAATGGATGCTCAAGACAGGAATGAGTAACAACGCCACAAAGCAGATGCATTTCCGGGTGCAAGTCAGATTCTGAGTTCCGAAGAGAACTGCCTACATCTGGTTATGGGAAGGGGGATTTAATGGTTTCTGGGTTGCAGATTCTCTTATTAAAATGGACTTTCTACCTGTCAAATGCAGATGTGTTTGCTGGTGTGTCTTCCTCTGTAAAAAGAAGAACGGCAGGGAACTTGTCTCTTCTGAAATAATGGTGGGCCTAACTTAAAAATAAAGTATCTTCAGTGCAACACGTGGCAGAGTCGTCATGGCTATGACTGAAGGTACATGCATAGTCTTGCTGCCCATCTTTGTGCAGCCCATTTCTGGGGGGCAGTTGACGTAATTTGTCTGAGTATCTTTAGTTTCCAATTCTACTAACTGGTTGAAACCAAGAGAAAATCCTAGATCTAAATGCTTAAGATAGAGTGTATTGAATGTTTTCAGTTGTGGTGCCAGACATATTAGCTGGGTGTTTTGGAGTTCTAGCTGGCACTGTTGAGGTGAAAAATTGAGAGCAAAGTTTCATGGACGGTTAAGTAATAATTGTTTGAAGAAATGCACTGATGGAGAACATAACTCCAGTATTAATACTGTCCTCAGAAGCTGACTGTACCAGTTTAAGGCTGGATTAATAATCTGCAGTGTAGCTGTTTTTACACTGAATGTAGTGAAATTTCATTTCCTGAAAATTGCTCAAAACTATCCTAACATTTAGATGAATGTCAATCAAAATTTTGCATTTCCTGCTTAAAACTCTGAAGATACTGTGGATGACAGTATTTGTTGTTCCCACTCAGTTCTGGTGTTAGGTTATCATCATGCAGTGACCCAAGACTTCCCGAGTAGTGGCTTTCACTATGTGGTTTTGATAAAAAGTTTTTTTTCTTTCCTGTGAGTGGTGTGTGCGTGGTATCACTGACAATAGCAGAGTTAATTTGTCTGTTAACAGTGTATTTTGACTTTAAGTCATTCTTTAGTCTCCCTAAGAGGTAAGTTCTGAAGAAGCAGCACCATTGTTATGTTAGCACTTCTGAGAGAGCAGTGTATTTACGGGACTCTTAGGAAAGTGATAATTTTATAGTGGAGATGCATGCTGTGTGGGGGTTTTGGTTTTGTGGATTTGTCTGGTGTTTTGCTCATTAGGGGTTTTTTGGTTCTTTAGTGAAAGTTCTACTGCCTTGGAAATTTTTTTGCTGTTTCTGCATTTACTGAGAATAAAGAGCTTGAGCAGTAATGGAGGCTACAGGTTTGGCACAACATTTAGTAAGTAAACTGGCTAATACATTTTAAAAAGGTGCAGATTTGAGTGAAGGGAAAACTGAAGCAGAGAGAATTTTTGAGAAAGGCGAAAAAAAACCTTATCCAAAACCTTAAAGTTGGATTGATTAGTGAATACCTCCTTTTTCCTGACAAGATAGAGTTCCTGCCATTGTATATCCCTAGCTGGATCTGGTACAGATTTGAATTTATTGTAGAGGGTTCACTCTGGGTTATTCACTCCAAAGTTAGAGGCAAGACTTGGTCTCAGCTATGTGACTCAAGCTATGTGAATCTTCAGACACCATATCCCTCATTATAGTCATGACCTGGCCCAGCCTGTGATTATGGTATGGATTTCTAGCACTGAGGATATACCCTCCTTGTATTTGACAAGTCTCACCATCTGGCCATTGGGAGCTGGTCATGTCTTTTTCTTTGGAGAATTTCTATCAAAGGGTCTTACGTTTATGGATAAGTTAGATTGTCTTTATACATAAATACACAAAAATAACGGTTAAGACTTAATAACCTGAGTATTGAAACCTGCAGAACTGGCTCAGAATACCAGAATAAGTCACCAGTGAGAATCAGAGCAGTATGCAGTCTTGAACTTTTCAAAAACATTTATGGAATATACAAAACTTACATTAAAGACTATAGAATTATTCTGGAAGAGTCATGGGAATAACAATAATAATACAGTTGCTTAAATCCTAGTGGTTACTTGTTTAAAGAGGCTTGGCAGTGAAGGCAGAAATACAAGGAGATAATTGATCCACTGACAAATTACTTTGCAGCCATAAGGTTCAGGCTGAAGGTGCATGGAGTTTGCCACTCTCCTAAACGTAAAAAGGAACCAAAGGCTGCTCCTGCTCTCTGTGCAGACTTGCTCAAGGAAGCCTGCTGTTTATGAAGAGATGGGGATTGCCTGAATTTCCTGAACAGTCTAGTTCAGAAAAAATGCTGGTAAGTAAACATGAAAATTGGTTTTCATTTTGCAGGTCACACGGATGCAGGAGGAAGTAATTGGTATAATTTGCACCTGTGATTCTGTCCTATACATCTTGCTGCAGTTTAGTCAGAAGGAAATGGAAGAGAGGTATGGGAACCTACTGGTATTTCACAGGAAAAGTTGTAGTACTCGGGTGAAAACGGCTGTCTTGGAAAACCAGCAGAGGGCGTAGGAAAGCTTTTCCCAGAATTGTGTTTACTATGAAAATAAATAAAGCCGACTAAGAGTGCATTCATGCCGAACAGAGGTAGGGTGAGACTGCAGAGCTCACCACTACTGTGAGTCAAGATTAGCACCAGGCTTCTGTGAGATGAATTGCTATTAATATCTTTATGTAGGTCCTGGGAGAGCATTGCTGGCACAGGATGGCTGGAGCAAGTATATGGGGATTGTCAGCAGGGTTCAGTGACAGTGCTACAGTCTGCACAGCTTGTAGGTAATTCCAGCTACGTCCAAGTATTTGAGAGTATTTTTGTTAAACACACTTCTCAGTGTTTAGTCTTTTACCTCCCTGTACAAAGGATAGCTGAGGGCAATTCTTTGTTTCCTAAGAGAATTCCAAATTATATTTGTTTCCGTCACGGAGCTGTGTTTCAAACTATGATCTAGCTTTGCACTTGTGTTCCCCTGCTCTCACCTTGCATTTTTTGGCTCTTACCCTGAGTAGATTTGAGACTGTCTCTGTGTCAGAGTACAGTGGGTACTCTGGAGCAAGAATTTCCTGGTATGAGTGTAATTCAGTGGGCATGCTGTTCCCAGAGCAGGAGATCACCCCTTCTCAGGCAGTGCATTCATTGTAGGAAAGGCTGGTAAGAGGCATAGCAAAGGTACTTATTTTGGACAAGGCTGGGGTTCTTTCTGCCTGTCCATTTATTAACAGCCAGGTATTGAAGCAATCCCAGTGCTACATCAGGCACTGCAGAATGAAGCAACAGAATGAAAGAACTGGTGAAGCTGGTGGAGCACATCTGTACATCTGACATCTCCGTTTGGAAGTAGTTCTTCTGTTTTGTACACTTCAGTTACCTAAAAACAACCCAAATGGCTACTAGAGGGAAAAGCATGTACCTGTCATCTGGAAGGGACTAGGAATGAGAGAGAAGCATATGGATGTAGTGTGGCAGAGACACAGAGGATTCAGAAATGTAAAAAAAATTAGCAGCTAATTATGCTGAAGCTGCAAGTCAACAAGTATTTAAAGTAAGCAGCTGCTTTAAGAGTCCACTACTGATCCCTGATTGGTTTCTTCAGTGCAAAGGGCCTGACATGTGAAGGTGTTGCACTGCTACCCAGCTGACAGCTGATGCTGGAGGGGCATCTCAGGGAGATTCTCCACTGCAGCTCTTAGGAGTTACTTTTGATCTATTAAAACTGAGGCATCCCGTGCTAATGGGCTTAAGCTGCTCAGAGCTTTGGGCATCCTCCTCCACACTCTCAGCTCAGTGCTGCTGGTGGGACACTGCACTGCAGGGACTCAAGTGGGTTTATACTAACATGACCACAATGGATGGAAGTTTATATATAAGCTTTAGGACACATCTGACTGAAAATTAAAAATACATCTTAAACTCCTTGAGTCTTAATGTTTAATTGCTTTAATCCAATAGTCTACCATGCTGCAGTTGCAGAATAGCAGTCACCAGACTATTACCAAATCCTCTGCAGCTGTCAGAGCCTGGATATTTAAATTTACCATCTAAAGCCACTTCTCGCCCAAAGGAAATTTCTGTTGTCTCCCACTGCATCCCAAACTGCAGCAGCCAGGCACTTCAGAAGGCATAGAAGTGGTGACAGGACACCTGTAACTGGTTTTGTGTTAAGGATTTCTGCACATCTAATGTACCAGACTAAAAGGCAGAGAGATAAACTCTAGCTGGGCCAGGAAGGGAATCAGAATCACTCTGAAAGTGCTTTCCAGTGTAAAGTTACATGACCCTTCCCAAAAGCAAAAAGCAATCTGTAAATAGGGTTTTTTTAATAATGACATTACCAAGCATGTATGTCTTCATGCAGTTCTCTAATGCAAGGAAAAGGGTCATCTAACATTGAGACACATTTTCTGTCATTCCTTACATTTGTTGTCTTGGAATCTTTTTTTTTTCTTTACTGTTTTTATGTATTCAGCTTCATATTTGCCAGCAATTTACAGGGATAAATTCCATAACCTTTCATGTGGAAGTAGGAGGCTTGTTCCTCCTGCATCATGTTAATAGGCAAAAGGGAATGTATACCAGGACTCAGAGGAACTGCATGTTCACATCAGATAACCTCATATCTTAATATTCCTTTCCTGAAGGGTCTTTGGGAAATGGGTCTGGGTAGAATGACTGGCAATCAATAACCTGAATAACAGACTTAGCAGCAGCAAATGCTGTTGATTACAGAAGGGGAAAAGGAAAATCTCTACATTTTGTATGAGCTCTAGAGGCCACAAAGAATAACCTGATGTTTTACAAAAATGAAACTTGCAGCAAGATACACTTCTCCTTGGAACACTGCTTTGTTTGTTCTGCCAGCTCAATGAGAACTTCAGTATTTAAAGCATGCCAGGAAGACCCAGCAAGAAGTTTACAAAACTGAGTGGATCAGTAAATAGTCACAAGACCAACAGAAGCTGCATTTCTGCAACAAATGGGTAAACCAAGGAATTCAGATGTGTAAGAGCAGTGCAGCAGGATAACCTCTTACCCAGCTCTGGTGCCATTTTCCAGGAAGTTGAGGCGGAAGGAATCTTCCTGAACATTCTCCGTGTGTCACATGGGCTGCAGTGCTCCAGAGCTTTTGGCCTCTGCAGCGCACTCACATCAGCTCTGCAGCACATGGAGGTGCAGCCCTCCACACCACCTGAAGCCAGACTTTGCTGTCTACGCCTCAGCTTGCGTGCAGTCCTCACATTTCACTGAATATAATTCCTTCACTCAGGATTTTATCCTGAGAAGCTGAAAAAGCAGAGAGAGACGCAGAGATAGGCAAAACAATCTATATCTCATTCACTTCTCCTGTGTATTGCTCATGTAGAATATGTTAAGAATTTGTTTACCTAAATTGATGAACCTTGATTAGACTCTGGTCGGTTGTTTTCAATCACTGACCAATAGTCACACAAGCTGTGTCGAGACTGTAGAAAGAGTCATGAGTTTCATTATTATTATCTTTCTACCCTTCTGTAAATATCCTTCTCTATTCTTTAATATAGTTTAGTATAGTTTTCTTTAGCATAATATAATATCATAATAAAATAGCCTTCTAATCACATAAAGTCAAAACATCATTCTTCCCTGCCACAAAGAGTCAAAATTTCTTACGCTTCCTCTGTTATTTGTGGTTCTTTTGAGCTAGAAAAGAGGGCATGCTTGTGAACCTCAGGCTCAATTTGCCTTGCATTGCTCCACCTCAACCAAAACCCCCCTCCAAAAACAATTTCACATTTCCTACCCCTGCCAATGCCTGTTAATGGTTTGCAAGATTTATACAGTCATCTACAGATGGCTTCTCTTTTTCTGGCTTGGGTAGCTTTCCACCCTTAAATTTCTGTACTTTACAGACGTGAAAACAGCCTGGCTTTCCTAGGCAAGATCTGCATTTGGTCTTTCACTATTCTGCTGCACTAACACTAATGCCTTAACAGGTAGGGCAGCTGTTTGCTCATGATACATGCACTGAAAATCTTGATAAAATATTCACTGAAGTTTTACAAAATCCAGATATTTTCTGACATCTTTCACAGGAGCAGTCATACCTAGTTTACTTAATTCCTTGCAATCACAGTGTTTCAGTAGATCCTGCCATTCAAGTTGCCATATTTTAACTAAACTATACTTTGCAGGCTTTCAAAATAATGACATTTCAAAATGAAGAATTGTTTCAAGGGGTTTTCCCCACTAAGTGCTAAGCATTACCAACTGATATTACCTTAAAATGGTCATAGGCCAACAATAAACTCAGACTTACTTTTACTCTAATAATGTGTTACATTGATCTCACATCCAAGTAAATGACTGGTAAATGGCACTGTCTTTCTTCATCCTCAGTACAAGACGTGGCAGTTGCCTCTGCTTTCCTGCCAGTGGAAGGTTCATTGTCCCACAGAGAAGGGAGGAGTGACCTGTGAGGTGCGGAGCTGTGTCCATCACCCTTGGATATTTGAGAGTTTTGCCAACAGGTGTCAGTAGAAACCCTATAATTCATCAGAGTCTGTCTTGGTTTCCTTCCTCGCCTGCTGAACTCAGCCATGCCTGACATAACTGCATGAGAGAGCACATTGTGCTTAGGTTTGTCCTTTACTCTTTGCCCCCTAAAGCCATCGAGGTTCTTCCTGCAACACAGTTCCTGACAGAAAAATGGCCTTTTATAGAAGAGGGGAGGAGCAGTACAATCATGGGCACAGTCCCATAGCCATTTACATAGTACAGAGAAGATTAAGTGGCTCTGCTGTGCTCACACAGTTGTCTAGCAAGGAGCTATCAGGAATTAATCAGCAGGATCTAATGCAACATCTTGTCTTCCCTCAGGTCTGAGCGCTTGTCTTGAGTTGTAATCTGAAGCAAAAAGTCTTCTCCTGAGGGCAAATGCTTTTCAGATAGCTGACCAGAACTGACTTGAAGGTTTAAGTGCTTGCAGGAGGGTGCCCTCTTCTTAATTAATAGGCCAGCTGTTCAAATTCTTGTTACTAGGCAGCTAAATATAGAAATCAGCCAGATGCCTTTGAAGTTTTATTTTAAATGACTTGGTCTTTTGGCCCCATGAATCATCCATTTTTTTTTCTGTACTGTGGCATGGCTCCAAGAAGCAATCCCAGCACAGCCATTAAGAATAGCTGAGGTACTTTGGGCAGGATTACAGCCAAAGCTGTACGTGCGTTCCGAAGTTACTCAGGGTCAGGAATCAGTGCCAGAAACTGCAGTCAGCCCACCTTGAACATTTATCATGTCCCAACAGCAAGATCACCCAAACTCAGAAGGTCACGAAGCATTGAATCATTTGGAAATCCACCTGTTCTTTCCATGGTTAGATACTGTGTCCTTGTTTTGCTGCTGTTCCTCTTGTTCCTGAGTCATCTCAAGCTGACTAGGAGCTCACAGGGCTCAGTAGAGTAGCCCCAAATCCATTGTTCCTTGACAACAGCCCTCAATTAGGAATTTGAGCTCTGAGTAAAGCAAAAGAAGCCACTTGGTAATTCTAGCAAACAACCAAAGGAACTCTGATAGCAAAATAATCTTTTACATTTTATTCTTCGTTCAGTTAGTGTCAGCAGTAGCAGAGCACAGCTCCCATGCTCACCTAAGCGAGGCATTCCAGCATGAAGGCTCCTGAACTTACAAGCCCATTAATATGCCTATCTGTGACAGCAGCAGATATTAACAGCAAATCAGTCAAGCAGATAGAATAAATAAATCAATCAATCTTCTGTTATTCTGTATAATATTTTACTGGCTCACTGATTGTGGGGAAATAATCCCCTTCTGACTGGCTAGGGGATGGTTTGATGTCCAGTGCCAAGTGCAAGAAGTAGCCTTGCCTAGGACTGAAGGTCATACAAATGCATTAAATCATGTGTCAGGAGCATCCAGGTAAACTGTGCCCCACCTGCCCACACGGTCAGTAGCTCTTATGAGCAGTTTTACCATAGGCCTTTCAAACCTTCACACACACAAAAAAATATCATAACTGATTGCCTTGATGTACTTAATCAGATCCCTCTCAGTGTTTTTGTGTAAAATCATTATCAGAGTGGTTTATGGGCTTTCTTCCCTCCTTAGCATTCCATTCCTGCTAAGACCTTCCACCTTTAATAAATCTTTGCTTCTCAGGGTTTTACTGTGTACCAGTTATATCTTAAATGCTTGTGGGGTCTTCTTGTGTGACCAAGGCATGCATTCCTATTAGATATTATCTCAGAGGGAAACTCTTGAGAATTCTGAATGTATGCACCTTGAACTTCCCTGTTTTAATTTATTAGTCACGTACCAGCAACTCTCAAGGTTATCAGAACAAAAAATGAAATCTGCAGCACAGCTTAAAGGGTTTGGAGGAAAAGAATAAAGTAGCATGATAAGGGGAAAAGGGTTTGTGCCATCCAAGACCTCTACATATCGAATGTGTAAAAGTTTGCAGCCTGCAATAAAGGAATCTCAATGGACTTTTAGAAGATAGTATTTACAGAGTAGTTACTTAAGGCTTTAAAAGTCCATTGAAGAAGTAGGTGAACTATTCTTATAAACTAGCCAAATGCTTCAGAAAAATACAAAATATAGCCACTTCAGCATTTTCCAGATATGGAATAGGTGATTGGTTCTCAGGTAGATGTAATTTATTTGATTTAGTTCAATTTTAACCTTTTTGCCTCTCTTTTTTTAAGTCATGTACACAGGGCTTTTGCTTTTTTCTCTGTACTGTGCTACAGTTAATGATTTTTTTGTAGCCATTGAAGATTAAGCTGGAATTCCTTCATTAATGCAACAGCATCAATTTATGAATGAGTACCCAGCAGGTTTTGAAAGGCCACCTTCCTCCTTGGCCAAGGTGATGATATTGCAAAAAGCTTCAGCATTCCCACACATCTGTTCATCTTTCTCTGTGACATGCCCTATCTAGAGTACAAATACAGATCAAGGTTACAGCAAGAAAGAGGTAAATGTATTCAGACAGAAGGAAAAGGAAATCTTGCAGTAGGCACCAAGGTCTCTTCTATGGAGAGCCTCACAACACTGGGGATGTTCTCCTGCAAAACTTACCTTTTTGTAAGGGCTCTGATTCCAGCTGAGGTTTCAGCATAACATAATTTGCATTATTTACAAATACAATTTTAGTTGTTCAGTTTCTTTGGCTAACGTGGGATTTGTTAACCTGATTGCTTTCCTCTTCCTGCTGTCTGATGTCTACTTGTCCTGAATTTTAAGACTAAAATACAGAGAAATGCTGCTGATTCACTCATCAGATCAGCCCCCCCGGCAGTGATCTCTAAGCTTCCTTCCAGCAATGTCTCCTATCCAGTCACTTGTGGAAGACACTCATCTTTGCAAGGACCCAGCACATTCAGAATCAAACAGGACAAACCATTGCATGTGGTTTCTTCTGTCTTTGGAGACAGAACTTGCTATCTTACACCAGAAGTTTGTTACAGTCTTCACCAGAGGTGTAGAACTTTAGAGACAGAACACCAGCCTGATCGGAAATGCAAACTGTTGTCCACATTCAATAGCAAACACAAATTGCCTTGGAGTCAAATATAGCCCACACTAGCCACAAGCGGACAGGGCAGGCCGTTACTTCTTGTGATACAATTGCTGTAGTACATCCATTAAAAAGCAAAACTATTTCTGATGCAGGGAGAAGCTGCTTCCAGAAGGAAACCACCACAATGTGAACCTCAGCCAGCTGACTGGAAGCAACTGACTCCAGCTGCCGGGAGTGTAAGAGCTCCTGTGCAGTACCTTGACAGCTTTCACCACAATCCAGATTTATCAGAGCCCGTTACACTGCAGTGTCTGCCTGAGAGAGGAAATGCTGTCTCCTATAGCCCTGGGGAAAACCTGATGCATCCTGTGGAATTAAGGGGCTTGTGTAGGAGATCCCACCTCAGCTTCCCACCTGGCATGTGCATTGAGAGTCCAGTGGAGGCTGTGCCCTAATACTTGAGCTGTTTGGTCTCAGTTCTTTGTGGAACAGAGATGACTTCCCTGAACCTGTCCTTGGAGACAGCACCGAGTCATGAGCAAATGTTTTGAGAAGGGAAATTTTTCCCTCAGAGCCCTGAGGTTTTTAAACCTTACACAGGTAAAAAAAAAAAAAAAAAAAAAAAAAAAAAAAAAAAAAAAGACTAGGGCAAAAGATGCAAAGAAACAATCACGGCTAGAAAATAACAAAAAATAACAAGTCTGTGCACTGCGGTAAAGACCACTTTATTCATCCAAGGAGGCAATTGCATTTCTGCCTAGCAGAGAGACACAACCAAGATTTCTGTCCACTCGCACTGCCTGTTGTAGCTCCCCTTACAGACCAAACTATTTGCCACCATAAGAGAAAACCAGTCTTTGATAGATAGTGTCACTATGGGCGTTTCAGAAAATACGGACACCATGGCAAACAATGCTGGCAGGACTCCTGAAGACACAGTCTGCCCTCTGTTCCCTCTGCTTTCACTAGGCTATTCGCCCTGAAACTTCTTCCAGCTTTCCCTTGCTTGGGTGATGAACTGGGCAGATGGCATGTGGGGGCATGTGGATGCAGAGTTTCACATTTGTTAGGAGCAGCCTTGTTGCCTTTCCCTGAGCTGGTACTTCACTCAAGCTGAAGGCTTCTAATGTTAGCTCAGGCACCATATGGGTGGGAAGCGTGGAGTCTTCCTGCCGGGACCTGGAGGAACATGCCTTAGGTGGCTCATGTGTTCCCTCTGGCACCTGCTGTGTGGAACCTTCCACAGCCATGAAGCTCTCTCCCCACTGCTGCCCCCGCACTCTCCTGCTTTCATGCACCATGTCTCCATCTGCCCCACTCCACTGCTGCTCCTATGGCCCATCCACAGCCACACTTCAGCTCCAGGTCCATGGCAAGCCCCCAGGATTTCCAGCCAAGAGAAAACAAGGGTTAGCCTTTGCATTCCAAGCAGACCTGTGTGCAGGATCAGAGTAATAACAAACTGGACCATATGGTTGAAATTCAATAGTCATAAATTCTGTGTCATCTCAAAGGAAATGGCACCCTCTGTCCAGTACACCTTTCCAGCCTCCCAGCTGAAATGCAATGGCTTCTAACTTTGATGCCAGCTCACAGCTTCCATTTTTACTTTATTTTTTTAATAGTCATCTTCTCTGATTAAATGGGGGTCCACAACATCACTGTGAGAGAGGTAGATAGCTCAGTAGTACAGTAAATGCTAATTTGCCTAGGCCTGTGTTTTATTTGGCTCCTAATGGCAGGAGCCCAACTCATCAGCATACAGAGCTCTATTTACAGTATTTGTGACCTGGACTTTTTATTTCACTTGGAGCCACATTCTTAAGTTAACATGAACCTTAAAATGGGCTGTATTGAGAAGACAGCCCTGTTAATCAAAATCTTTTTTGCATATTATTAGCTTGATTAAACAACCTTAAAGAAGTTAATGACTGAATGGAAGAGCATTATGCAGAATATCAATGGTGATGCTGATCCAGCTGATAAGCATGTATTATTTGTGAATGGGAATTGTGCTAAATACCTGATCAGAATAAGCAGAATATTGTGAACTGAGTGCTCAGGTGTTCCCTTTTGCCAGTGCCATTTTATTTGTACAGCACTTGCTATTGTTGATGGTACCTTCCGTTACCTTGGCAGATAAGAAGGCTCCATACTCAACTGTAGAACTTTGTCTACTACCTAAACTTTTCCTCTGCATCATTCCTAGAGATGGAGGACAGTATGGGGACTCTTTTTGGGGAGCGGAAACCAAGAAGTACTGAAGAAATTACTCCATCCAGCATTGGACTTGGTTGTCTTTAGTATCTACAGGAAGTCCCCTCAACTCCACTGAAAAGTTTCCTCCTCTGTGTTATAGGCTGAAGTCAAGAACAAAAGCCCAAGACATTTTGCACCATTTCACCAGTATTTTGCTTATTGATGGCTGTTTTGGCAGGTAAACATCCCTGAGAGAGTAACAGATAATGAGGAGTGGCAAAAGAGATGATCATTGATCAATGGGGCTAAATTAACCAGAAGAATTAGCCACACATAGCCTCACAACATGTGATGTGCATTTATGTGGAAAGTCTGTTTTTCACAAGTCCACCATGCAATTGGAGGTGTGCCACAGCAAGGGAGAGGAATATTATTTTTCTTGTTGTAGTCTACTTTAAAGTGCATTGGTAATGCATATTAAATGATGAGTCCAAACTTTAGGTTTTGATTGTTTTCCTTTTTAATGGGAAGAACTCCATGCTCTTGTCTTAATGTACTAATTCATCCTGTTGAACTTTGTATGTTTTGAAAAACATCAGTACTGGAAGAGATTCAATCCTTTCAAAAGAAATACTACAAAAAATTGCTTTCATCTTCCTCACATCACTGTAGAGACTAATAAACGTTGATATTGCACAGACCAAAGGTGCACTTGGTGCAGTTCCCCATCTTGGTGACGCTGGGCTCAAGGTGTGTACTGGCAATAGCAGCTCTGTAGAACCTTCTCCTCCCACGAGATCATATTTTTTAAATTAGGAGAAAGTTGCAAGAACCCTTTAAAATATTTTCGTGCATAGTTGGATTAACTTCTTTCCTTTTACAGGACACTGAAAAAAAGAGCCATGAAGACCAGAAGTGGCTCCAGTGCCACAGAAGCAGGTTTTCATAGGAATTATGAGTCTTATCTCAGTCCCTGCTGTATGGAATTAACAACCTCTCCCCTACAGCAAAAAGTAGCAAACCCAACCCTCATATGCTTTCTCCAGTAGGGACTTTTGGGTGCATATGAATTGTGTTTTTAAGCTTCTCTGCAGAGAAGCAAGAGCTTTTATTAACTGTGTCTCACTCTCTGCTGCCCCAAAGATAATAATTTTCTTACTACAATCTACTTGAAAGTGCTTTGGTATTGCAGCTTGAATGATGCATCCAAAAATCAGGTTTTGATTTTTTCTTTTTAATGGGTTTTGTCTTAATGGACTAATCTGTCTGCACACATAACTGCAGAGCTGGACTTGCAGGTTACCCAAGTAACCTCCTCTGTTGATGTGGGTTAAGTGGTGGATGCTGTCTACCTGGATTTTTCCAAGGTTTTCAGTACAGTTTTCCACAGCTGCCTCCTGTGGTGGTCCGTGTGGTGGGTGGGGAACCCTCTGATGGACTGCACACAGAGGGGGGTGGGAAAGAGCTTCTTTTCACACTGGCAGCCTGGCACACATGGGATCCCCCTATCTTTAAAAGTGATCTGGAAGATGGGATCAAGCATATTCTGATGAAGTCTGACAATGAAATTAAACTGAGAGGGGAAGTGGACACTTCCAGAGAGCCACACTGCAGGAAGACCTGGATAGGCTGAAAAAGCGGCTTGATGAGAACCTTATGATGTTTAACAAGGACAAGAGCAAGATCTTGCAGCTGGGAGAACATAATCCAGGAGTGCAGCACAGGCTGGGATCTACTTGGCTCGGGAACAGCTCAGTGCAAATGGACCTATGGGTCCTGGTGAACAAGTTCAGCATGAGTGAGCAGTGTGCTGCTGATGCAAAGCAAGCCCACGGGATGCTGGGCTGCATTAACAAGGACACCACCAGCAGAGATAAAGAAGTCATTGTCCTACTCTACTCAGTGCTTGTCAGGCCACACTTGGAGTACTGTGTTTGGTTTTGGGCCTCACTATGCAATAAGCTGTGGACAGGATAGAGAGGGTCCAGAGAAAGGCCATGTGTGCCATGTGAGGAAAGGCTGAGTTGGGTTTGTTCAGCCTTGAGGAAAGAAGACTCAGGGGAGACTTTATCACCATGTTCCAGTATTTACAGGGTGGCTACAAAGAAGCTAGAGACTCTTTTTACAAATAGTCATATGGAAAACACAGGAGATGATGGGTACAAGTCACTCCTGGGGAGATTCCAATTGGACATGAACATTTTTCATGATGAGAACAATAAACCATTGGAATAATCCCCCCAGGAAAGCAGTGGATTCCCCAGCACTGGACACTTTTAAGATCCAGCTGGACAGGGTGCTGGGCTATCTTGTCTAGGCTGGGCTTTTGCCAAGAAAGTTTGGACCAGACAATCCTTGAGATCCCTTCCAACCTGATTTTTCATGATTCTGTGAAGATACTGATGTTTTCCTGGAGCTGAAACAGTCCATGAATCTTCCGCTTTAAGGAGCAGGAAAGAAACAGATCCCACTCTCTTCTCTCCCTCCCCCCATGCCCTCCCAAAGCTCTTAACAGCTGACTGCATCAGTTTTGCCAGATTTCCTCCTCAGTCCTAAAGTTTATAACTGGAAATGGTATCATCTGTAAGGTAAGGACAGACTTCACAAGATATTGAAGGAGAGAACAGAATTAGTGGAAAACCTTTTAAAAGCCTCAAGGCTTTAAACTCTGGCAGCACTGCTGCATGGGTACCACAAAAAAGCTGAGCAGTTGCTTGTATAGACAACATGCAATCTTTGTATATGACTTTGACTCGTTTTTCCTTATCCTACTCCCAAATTAGCATTGCCAGATCCTCACCAGCCTTCCTTCCCTAGTGTCCCAAAAGCCTTGAGCATCAATAGACTCCAGTTGTCTTTGACTTCAGCTTCTTAAGTGTACTTCATATACTTTTCTTCTTTTGTTTTCAAGAAAGTGAGTTCTCCAGTAGCTGCTCAGCACAGATTTCCCTTCCCCCAGCCCAATAGTTTAGGCTGTATCCTATAAGCAGGTTACATCTCCAAGGACAATATTTTGGAGGTTTCTAAGGCTAATTTTCCAAGGCCAACTGCTTGTACTAGACTACAGCACCTGTGTGGCTTCCTGCTGTGTCCTGTTTTAGACTCCTGCTTACTAAGGCAAAGGCAGTCATTTAGTTCACACTCAATTCACAGACCTGTGAGTCTGATTCCTCCTTCCCTTCCTCAGTACCTTACCTCAGTGTCTAAAGTCTGTATTAGAAGCAGCTGAATAATGATGATGGCCTTAGGCAGAGGACTGAGGTGTTACATCCTCCCTTGTCTGACTGTGGCCAAGTTTAGTTTGACCCTTTGCAGGCTCCTTCATAAAGCTGGGGCAATGGTTTTCATCCACTGCTCTTTTTCTGAGTCTGCCCTCCAACTGGGCTTTACTCAAGGAGGTTGGCTGTAGAATTAGTGCCTCACAAACAAACAGTGCACATTCTCCTCTGCTGAGTTTTTCTTCAGCTCCTCATCTCCTCAGAGCAGTAAATCACAGCATTTCTTTCTGGGAGTCCTCAGAAAGATACAATTGAATTTGTTCAGATCTGTCTTACATGGACAAGGGCTTTTACATGTTTTTTCTTGGTTTTCCAGATCTCTAGGAACATGAGAATATGGGTGCTGGGTCTTATGAAAAGGCACTTAGTCTAATATCTTGTTTCCAGTAGCAGCCACAATGCTGTGGAAAATCCAATTGAACAAATGCCTCATAGAACCAGCAAAGGCAAGAGGAGACACTATCAGGAGTCTGTGAACTTGGCCATTTTCAATTCTCTCTCCTCAAGTATCCTCGGCAGTCATACCTCTTTTAATAGCAGCACTGAAGATGCATTCCTGCTGTCTTGGTTTGAAAGACAGGTATCTGCTAGCAAAAACCTGGAATCTCCCTTTGAATAGAGAATGTAAACCCCCTCCCTCAGATTATTATAATTTTGCAATTGGAGGCTCTCAGGCAAAGATTTGGGAGTGGGAATAACAGTTCTTTACTAGGAATATTAGACAAAGCAAAGACAAATGTAATAGCACTAAGAGACAAGCAAAAACAAAGAAACAACAAAACCTCAGAAAATGCCCTGACAGAGTCAGGGATGTGACCTGACACCCTGGGTATCAGGGTGGTGAAAGCAGTCCAGATGAAATCCTCCTTGAGCAGTAAATGCAGTTCTATGAAGTGAAATAGTCCTGTAGGAAAGTCCGATGGTGACAAAAAATGTGTTCAGTCTTCCTCTGGAGAGAAATCCCGTGGAGAGAGAGAAAACAAGCAGGGTCCCCTGGTACTCCAGTCCTTTCGGAGCGGTGTCCTCGGACCAAACTGCCCTTCACTGCTGTTCCACCTGGAGAAACCTGCTGCCTCCTTTGTTTAAGTCAAGTATCCATAAAACACCCAGCAATTAGTTACCTAGCAAACCACCAGGAAAAAATTCCACAAACACAAAAGAAACAGATCCAACCCCCAACACCTGCTTATTTCCTTTAGCATCTCTGGTCAATTGTCCTTGAGCCTACTGATCCAGTGTGCCTCCAAAAGCTGCCTGCTTGTAGTGAGTTCCAGAGGTTACCTGGGAATAACCTTCACATCTCCAAACTGAAGGTGCAGGCTCTGTAACTGTCTTCTTACAAAGGCAGGTGCTTATTCACTTGACTTTTTACAAAACCTTCTCCAGCTTTACTCCCTTTCTTTAGATGCAGTGAACAGGACTGTAGACAGTACTTAAGATCATTGTGTTTGTGCAAAGTCTTTTTAGGCCCAAAAGTCTTGTTCTTTCATGATGATTCTCCTCATTTTGTTGACTAAATGTGCAGCAGTCAGTGAAAAACAGTTTCAGTGAAATGTCACTGGTAACTCCAAAACCCCTCTTGAGTTATAATTGCAGGTTCTAAGTTCAGCATCATGTACATGTAGGATTAGATTTTTTCCCTCCAAAATGCATAACATATATTTTCTGATCCTGGAGCTCATCTATCCCCACTTCCACCACACAGACACACATTTTTACAAGTTCCTTGATATCAGGTGGGCATTTTGCTGCTGGAAGGATTCCAACTACCTCCACAATTGTGGAGATTTCAGTGTTCATTTTCCAGGGAATTGATGAAGACATTGAAAACGACTGATCTCAGGACTGGTTCTTAGGTGAGCCCTTCAGTAGTCCACATCCTAAGAAGTCACCATTAAGCCAACCGTCTGCTTTCTAGCCTTTAAATCCAAAGAAAGAGCTTTTCCTCAGGACACCTCTAAATACCATCCACGTGGAACATTATAAAACAATTTTTGAAAACCCAGGTGAATGAGACTGACTGGATCTCCTGTACTCATGGGCTTGTTGACACCCCCACAGACGTCCAGAAGGCTGGACCAGAGGTTTTCCTTGGAAAGCTTATTTTTATGAAAGCTTATTAATTATGGAAGCTTTGCTGGTTCATTCCCAGCTGGTTGTGTTCATCCTGTGCTCCAAGAAACTATTTTATAAAGCAGAGTCCTTCTTACCAGGGGTGGGAGGGAGGGCCATGAGTCTGGTTCCCAGAACCTCCTCTGAGCTTTACTTTAGGATGGGACTAACCCTGGCAGACAGCACTGTGTATGTGCTGCTGTGGTGCTGCAGCATTTCTGGCCAAGCTATGGGATATTTTGCACAGCCACATTTCCACTGGGTTGGGAGCAGATGTCTCCCCATCATCTTCATCAGCAAAAAGAAAAGAAAATATTTAATTGAGCTTCTCTGCCATGACTTATTTATTCCTGAATGTCCTTTCTACACCTTGGTCATCCAACCATCTCACAATTCCTACTGCTTCCTGCCTTTGAGTATTTACATAACATTCTTGCTGTCAGCATAAGCATCCATTCCAAAGTTCTCTAGTTCTTATTTTGCCCTCTTAATTTCCTGTTTACAGTTGACCCAAAATACTTTATGGCCATTCTTGTTCTCATTTGAGCATTACCATTTTTAAGTATTGGCTTCTGTTAACATATATTGCATCCATTCTTTACAGATTATTCCTGTCTTCTGGTCTTAACAGGCATAAATCCTTCCTTTCTACCCAAAGACTCATCCACCTACTGGCACTCAGGACCTCTACTTACTCCCATGATTTCTCACAAGAAACTAGAAGTATTCTGAAAAAGTCAGGATAGAGGTCTTGGACTACAGTCTTGTTCTTAACAGCAGACCTTATCTTAAGCATACCATCCTACCCTTCCCTACCATTTGGTGCCAACATTTCTGCACACCTGGGGTCTCATTCTGGTACTCTTAAGTATCGTCCCTAGGCATCAAACTTCACTGCCCTGGTGCCCAGCAAGCAAGTCTCCATGCTGCCCTCTCAGCCACCACAAACCCAGCTGCTTGTTTTCAGTCAGAAACCCACTACCACCACCTTCTTCTTCCTGTTCTTGAAGGTCCCTTTTACCAATGGATTGCATTTGATGCAAGAAGACACTAATATGAACTGGAAGCCAAATCTCATCAGTGACAATAGCTCTTCCCTTCCACCAGGACACTTGTCTTCCTGGAAAAATTTCTGAAAATCCTGACCAGACCAGAGGTGTGCAGGAGAGTGAAGAGAGAGCATTTTTATCTGTCCTAGAATTAACAAACTACCAGCACAGACTACCCATTGTCTTTCATGTCCAGGTGATGAGAGCTGACTGTTCAAATAAAGGGCTTTGTGCAGGCTTTCTGGTTTGGATGGAAACACAGTGGTGTTTCCACTGTTATGTGTTCTAACCTGCACAGCTCAACAGCACCTGGGGCCTACCCCAGAGGAGGTTTTATTTCACTGGCACGGTACATACAAAGTACTCTTTGACTGATACTTTATTAAATGCTCTTCCTGTGATCATTGTCCTTGATATCCTGCTCTTGCAGAGGAGTGTTGGCAGTCTGGGGGCTTTTTTAATGCAACTATAGATTTTAGAGAAGTTAATCTGGCAAATAAAACAAGGAATTAGAGTAAATGGGCTTCATAGTCAGACTGTGCAATGAAAATATGTTCTTGCAGTTTATAATTATTTTAATAGTATGGAACTTTTATTTTCCTTTCTTTAAAGAATTCTGAATTCTCATCTGATAACAAAGCAATGTTTAATCCTCCCTGTGCATTCATCACCATGGTACCAAAGTGCCTTACAGAGAAAGGCAGGGGGTTGGCAGTCTTTTCCTTGAGACTTTCAGCAGAAGTGGCCCTTGAAGGATTTTGACAGCCTGCCTGTGTCAACCTATTAGTATTATTAGTATTACATTGGCATATATGCATCAATGAAACAAACCCAGGGATTTCTAAGCTGCCTGGATGCCATTGTAACAGATGGCTGGGAATAGGAAAATAGCCCAGAAAGCATTTCTGCATGCAGTAGTGCTGCTAGTTGAAACAAACCTGAAAGTGTGTGTTCACCCTGAAGACATTGTCAGATGCTTTAGTGGATGGAACAATCACTGACAATGTGGCCAGGTTAGTGAAGCACTAAATTATTGGCACTTTCAGAGATAGGTTTCAAATGTCTTGAGCTTGTTACTTACTGAAAGAGATTAGCCTAGACCTATTGCAGTCTCCCTGAGACTGCCCATCATCCCTGAGGGAGCAAGTTCCTTTGGACTGTGAGGACACTCAGCAACATGGGAAAGTACACATTTACATTTATGAAATTCAGTAACAACAGGCCAGAAATGGAGGCTCCAACAACAGATAGGAACACTTTTTAATCAAGAATAACTTTTCTAGTTGTCTTTCTCCTTTACCACATTTCCCCACCCTCCACCCACACTCCCTGCCAGCTTTTCCACCCCAGTGGCTTCTGGGCTGCTGTGCAATCAGTACACAGAATTTCTATAACTCTTCCCATTCTGCTAATTCCAGTTGAGGGCAGAAACATGTAACAACTACATTCAAAGAGAGGATTCTGGAATTTATTTTCTGAAAGAAGAACTCTTTCTTTCTGCTTTGTGCTCATCTGGCTGAAGGTAGACCTTGAGTTTATAAGTGTTTTTATTTATCATTGTACTCTACTTTCCACCCTACAGCTGTTTCTTTCCTCCCAGAAGCCATAATGTGGATTAAGTGTCACAATATGAAATCTAATGACAGTTTGGTTTCCAGAAGATGGAAACAGTTCACTTTCCAGAAGAAGGTGGATATACTGCTCTGGTGGAAACAACAATTAGTCAGAGAAGAAATATGCATGTGTTCCTCTGCAAGGTGCCTTTTTTAAGTTAAGCAACATAACACAGATGTAAGCAGATGCAAGGGAGCAAATACTGTGGATAAAGTTAAGCAACTGATCTGCTACGGAACATGGTGAGAAAAGAATTATGAAAACAGAAAAGCATCATCTTAAATTTTCAGAGGACTCTTTAAAACCTTGACACCATGTCAGGCAGTGTATGGTATATATTACAGATAGCTCAGTTGCATCTCACAAACATGTCTTAAGGTTTCATTTTTCCCCATGCCACTTTGCAACAGCTGGCATGATGGATTTTTTCTTTTTTTCCTCCCTTACTAATACAAAATTCTTGAGTGGGTTGGCTGTGAATTCCCATCTTTCTAAGCAGAAAGCATCAAATTCTGCTCTTTTTTTCCACATTTTGAAGAGCTAGACATGAGACATAGTGGGGAACTGAGCTGAGATAATTAATTTCTGCATCTGATGAGGATCTGAGTTACAGTGAATCTGGGTGGTCCTGTGCAGAGATGAACATCATCAATATCCCTTCATTAAATGCTGCTTCTCCTTCTGTGAAAGGAAAGCTCGATTAATGGACACAACATTTACTCTGGATCTCAGGACTCTGAGAATCAGGCATTTCCATTCTTCCCATGCCTACCAACAAAGAGGTTGACACAGAAGCTGGGCAGAAGAATAGTGAGAAATAGACAGGTTTCTAGCAGAATTCCTGACAAATTCCAGTGAA
Source organism: Peucedramus taeniatus (assembly GCA_013400575.1). Classification (NCBI taxonomy): domain Eukaryota; kingdom Metazoa; phylum Chordata; class Aves; order Passeriformes; family Fringillidae; genus Peucedramus; species Peucedramus taeniatus. Next base: position 206,727 of record WBNO01025628.1, on the reverse strand, counting down.
ATAATCTGCGGAAATTATTTGTATCTGAAAGAAGAGACAAATTGATAAAATCGTGTCTGTCTCTGAGCACACCTAGTTGGACTTATTTATGGTCTAGCAGCTCTTAGTTGTCTCCCATCCCTGCCACTATCTTGCACATAACAGCATATCTCCTCCTTTTATTAATTTGCCAATAATTTTCTTGTTCTTGTTTCAGCTCTGAGGGCACTGTGCAAATGATGGAAATCAGACAGGATATCCCAACCTTAGCTGAATGAAGACTTACAGGGGAAAAGTGAAGATGGTAAATGGGCTTCAGTGGGGACATACGAGCTTGGCACCACCTCAGGCAGAGCAATTGTAAAAACCAGCATTCCATATCCCGAGGAAGAAGTTACATTAACTGATCCAAAATACTAAGGAATGAAACCAATACTTGGAAAGGGTGGGATGGGGAGAAGAAGGGAGCCCGCTCCAATACCCAAACTAGATTCACTTTGACAAGTGCTAATCTGGTGAGTAGTAAACACACAATCACATTTCTAAAGAAGAATTTTAAAAGGTCAATGAACATCACAGAAATGTAAGCTTCTTGGTTACTTAGAAACAGAGCTCAGTGATTCGCAGACATTTCTTAAACCAATCTTTGCTTTATACAATCCCTCCAGTGCAGGTAATAGAAGAGTGATTCAGTCTGTCTGACACAGACTATCAAGGTCTGTACTCCTGTTCCTCCCCATCTCCTTCATTTCCTTCTCTGAAGCAATGTTATTTGTGAATTGTGGATTGGATCCCAGCCAGGAATATCTGAAAATGCAGTCTCATATTGCCTAAATCCATAAAGAGGAAACTATTCAGACAACTGATGCACCTTCAGGGCAGAACATTAAATTGATCCTTTGGCAAGGAACACCATGTGTAACTTTACACAGCAATTCCCATAAATACTACTAAGATTATCAGCCAAAGCATAGATTATCTTGAGCTGTGGTTGTCTTTTAAGAGCAGCTATTAGAACAGTCTGTACTGTGTAGAGGTACTTGTCCAGTCTATATGTTCCCCCCTGTCCACCACCCCAAAATCTGTGCCTTGAGAAAAGCTGGTGACAATGCCTCATCATGTATAGCCAAGGTGATTGCATGACTGCAGCAAGACAAATCACCCAGTGGAAATGGCACTGTTGGGTAGTCAGAAGGGAATGGCTCAGATATTCTCCTGCCATAACTGAGTGGAAGGAAAGTAGCTGTTGTTTACTATATCTCCCATTATTTTCTTCTAAGTGTTGGAAGTTCTCTGGGGTCTTTCTGGGGCAGATGGAACCTTGATCTCCTTGCATTTTCTCAGCCAAGGGAGTGGCCTCCACTGGAACACTGTATATTCCAGCTGCCCCTTTTCAGTCCCTAGTGGTTTTCAGTCAGTTTGCATCTCTGGGTCAGCACTATATGCAGCTGTGTGTACATGTAGAGTTGCATATGTATTCCCACACACGTTCCAGGTCTGAGTTACAGTTTGAACTACAGACCAAACTAGGCCATTTTCTGAGTTGTCTCCATCATTCTGCAGAAAGTTACTGTTCCCAAACCATTTTGCTTGGAATTTAAATGTAATGTATACAAGATTTGAAAAGAGGATTTTCCATAATTTTTTAAAGAAAGTCTTTAAAAATTAGCATATATTATTAGTACCTTTTCCTGAAAACCCTTTTGGCTGCCACTATACATGGAATGAGAGTTTTCTTCTCTGAGAAACAAAAACAAGACTCTTCAGATTTTTCAGCCTATTTGTGACCCTCTATTCTAATGCACATTTTTACCTCTTGGTCCCTCTTTGGTAACTGGTTATCTGTTAAGCCTTAAGTTCACTCTGATGAAACATTCTTTGTGAACAGGATGACTTAAGTGTTTGTTAACTCTGGATGCAGGGTACATTTTTGTATATGCTTGGCTATTTCTTCGCTTGATTTTAAGTTGTTTACCAGGCAACAGTGATACACAATGTCATCATCCATAACAACAGCTGCTGCTAATGAAACACTCCTCTCAGCAAATGCCTCCAAACTGGTATATGGTGGCACAGCTTTGGTGGAATTCTTAAGATTCAATGACTGGAGAAGGCAGTTAAATGGTTTTCCTCAGTTCATGTGCATCTCTCTCATGTGCATTGCTCTACACCAAGAGATGCAGAGATTTGGATCAAATTCAGCGTGGCAACTGATGTTCTCGTGATCAGGAATCTAGCTGGCACATTACAAAATCTTTCAATACAGGCTTTCAGTTTTGAGTGGGCTGGTGATATCTGCATTTTCAAATTCCTGCTAGCATTTGAAATGAGGAATAACATCACTCTGAAATTCCACCTCCAGAGAGCTACCACATTTCTCCACAAGTACAGCATGAAGGATGAGGATGCCTCTCCTATTCAGACTGATTCATCCTTCCTTAACACAAGGCTCTGAAGGAGTTAAATCCTCAGTCTAGTAAAGATTGTGGTCTTGCCAACCTTTTCTTTTTTTTCCTTTTTCTTTAAGGTGCCAGACATAAAAATAAAGAAGATATATCAGCACACTTCCTTAGAAGCTGAGCTTCCTGATTAAGAATAAATGCAGGATATGCAGGGTATTTCATGCTGAAATGGATTCCCTTCTAGAATTTCATGAGTACAATTAGCCATTAGCAAAATCTACACACACACACACAGGACTTAGATCAGGAAATAATAGAAACAGCCACATACTGCTAAAATGTGGAGAGGGAGAAAACCACAAAACAAGAGCCAACTGTTGTGTTAATATTGTCCTGATACTCTCCATGTCTGTCTCTAGACAGGCTGAGAAGAGGGAATGAGTGATTATGTTGTAAAATGTCCAGCAGGAGCTACAATGCAGTGTGTTTCTACTCTTTATCACTGTGCAGTGGTGATGGCTGATCCTGGAATGCTGCATTTCACCAGTTTAGTCCAGGGTACCTGTATGTCACTGCTTCTTAGGAGTACCTCAAACATCCATGAATTAGAATTATTTCAGTGACAGGAAGTTCTTTCATCTTTTTGATGTCCAGGTACTAAAAATACCAATGACAAACCTGAGCACTCAAGTGTGAAAATGAACGTTCCCTACATTTGGTGCTGCTTTGGGCCATCTCAGTGTACAGGAACCTGTTATGTATTTTTCTTTTGTGGTTTCTTTTCCCCTGCAACTTTTTCCTTGTTGGGTGTAGGAAGGACTTCTTTTGGATTGGTAAGTGCAGCATGTACACAACTACCTGATTCTACTCTCTGCATCTTTACACCTGTGGTGTATAGAGAACCTGGCTGCTACCAGGTTTAAGACATTCTTGAATGCTTGGGGTTAACTTGGGGTTACCTGAATCTGGTGTTTTGAGGAAAGTCTTCTCTATGTATTTTTTACATTCTATGAGTGAATTGCAATGTTTTCCATTTTTATGTGTTATACAAATAATCATTGTGTCTTCCAGCAGTACTTGCAGATATTTCTGACACTCTGGTGAGGAGACAGGTTCTATGGTGTCAGGGCTAAAATGGGTAGATACATGTTGGATTTGTGACTCTGGAGGTAGCATCCTACCTTGGACTGAGTATTGTAAAAGATGAGATACAGATTGATGTCCAGAACATCATGTGAAGCATCTACTCTGCCTATTTCAGGTTCAAAGCGGATAGTTTCGGGGGAGTTCCCAATATACAAAAGAATATGTATAACTCTCCCTTCCTGAATGACAAAGAAACATCTCCCCACATACTTCAGGGTTTTTTTTTAAAATCAGGATTTAATATTATTGACTGTGGTTTAGTGCTACAGCTGGTTCTTATGCCTGATGCTTTTTTTCTTCTCCCACTGAGTCTAATTTCCTCAAAACTGAAACAAATCATATATTTCTCTCCACGATCATGCTGCAATGATGTTGTCATAATTATTTTTATCTTCTCTTGTATGAGCCATATTAAATAGTGGCTATTATAAGGTTTTTCAATTTAGACTTAATTGGCAATCTGAAGCCTACCATTTTTTTGCCATTCATCATAATGACTTTAAAGTGTACTCTGCCTAAATTCTGGATCCAGTAAATCAGGAACAGCGTATAGCTCTAGGAAAAGAGAGAAGCCTAAGGAGGAAAATAAAACATCTAAGTAGAACTTGCTTGAGATGCAGCTATGTTCCTATGTTAAGGCAAGTATGGGAAGTTTGTTCCCCAGTAATAAATTGCAATGCTCCATTCTAAAAGAAATCTCTGGTGGACAGATGAGCTGAAGTCACATAGTAAATGTTTGGGAGAGTTTGTGGCATGTATAAAGAATGGACACAGGAACACATTGCTGAGCAGGACCTAAAGTAACTGTATGTTCTCAATGTATCTTCTCTTTCTGCTTGCCTTGGTGAATGGGATTATCTGTTTTCACATCCTAGTGACACTCATGAGAGAGTATTTGAAGGAGCTGAGCTAGAAATGCTGTGTACAGGCTGGTAGCACCATGCCAATACTCACTAGAAAAAAGCATCAAACAGGATACCAATTCCTCTCTGAAATATTTTTTATGAACTGGGCTTGAGCCTTTTTTTTGCTCCAGAATTGCCCCTTCCTTGGTTTTCTGTCTCCTTACAGAAATGCTGTGCTTCCTATGCAAGTTCCTACTTGGATCACAAGCCTCTGTTTGTTGATTTTCATTCTGATGCTTTCTCCATAAAATTACATGCAGAGCGCAAGGCCACTGTGTAAAGCAATCATGTTTGCACCTTGAATTGGCACATCTTCTTCTTTAAATGTTCATGATATTGTAAAAACATGCATAACACTAAAAATTGTCTGCCTCTACCCTCCCTCCCAAGATCAATACATACCAGACTAGAGAAAGTACAGTTTTTCTAAAATTTACAGTTACCACTGAAGGTCACTTCAGTACCTTAGTTATCTTGATCTCTACTTGGCTTATTTAATCAATGCTAACATCAGCTGTCTTCAAGGATTTCAGAAATATATATATATATAAATAGATGTAATTTAAAAAAATGTTTCACTGTATGACCTCAAGGCTCAGACCTTTATTTACAGACTCTTTATTCACTTTTTTTGGCAAGCAGATTTTTGCATTAGTTTGCTCAAAACCTGAAAGCAGCATCAAGAATTAGCGAAACGTAAAATTCATCATCTACAGCTCCTCAAGTGTGAATTTAATATGAGAGAAAGCTTGATGGTATTATTGCTGCCTGGGTATATGGCTCTGAAACCATTCAGCAGGGCCAGAATGAATTTGGTTTATATCTGAAAAGGATGCCTATTGACAAAAATGCATCAGCCCATTTCTCAAGGGAAAATCAAAACCATTCTTTTCCAGGATTCACATACAGAGCTTTGGAAAGCATTTATTTTACAAACAAAACCAGGCATATTTCTTCCTCCCTGTGCTGCACTCATCAACTCAGTATTCTAATAGATTTAACGAGAGGCACCAGTAAAACCATGGTTTGACCAGAGCAAATGATTTATAATTAATACTTACAAGCTAGATTTAATTTAGTCTCATTCCTCTCAAAGTGACTGATTTCCCTATGGGGGTGTTTCACCCATTGCTAACCATGAAAATCCACCTTTGAGGACAGCTTTGAGTGACCAGCTCCATCAGAGGTCACATCCAGAGAGAGCTGTCCATTACACTGCTTCCTACTTCCTCCTATTGGGCTTGGAGTAGTTGCAGAAAAATACTTGAGATTTTATTATCTGAACTATGGGATCAGTTATAATTAATGTGAAAGATCACAAGCCTTGGCAGGATGATGGCCAGGACGTTCCTGGCCACGTCTCGGGATGTGGGTAAACTGATCATGATGATGGTCTTTCCCTTTGGATGAGGAAAACTTGGAAGAAAATCTGAGGAAGCCACACATGCTTTTATTTCTTCTGTAAATTGTGGCAATTTAAAGCCAGGTAGCAGAAAGAGTTACAGATCTTAAACTAATAGTATTGATTTTCCTTTCTGGAACACACAGCCCCTCTACAAAACATTGCTGTGAGAAAAATACTAGACATCTGCTAAGCTGTGCTTAACAGAAGTATTTGTGTTACTCTTAGACTGAATTAAGCAGGGTGACCTATAGCAAATACATAGGAATATGATTTACTACTTTTCACCATCACTACAGTTATTCTTCTAATCTTGCATACTGAAATTGAAGTGCTTTAGCAGAGGCCCTAACATTGTCTCTTAAGCTTTTAGAAGTTACTCTTGTATGTTTCAGAAAGCATGTTTACATACTGAGCTTTTAGACAGATACTCAGATACAGATTCCTGTCTGTACTTTTGTAGTTAAAAGAATTTTTTGCATTTTAAATAAACTGGATGAGAATAAAAGAATGTAATAAAAGAGGACCCAATTTCTTTCTCCATTGGAGGAACCACGGTCAGGATTGAATGAGCTGTAATATGAGGAAGGATAACTACTGATCAAAGCAGCTGCAAAATTACATGTAAGCCAGGGAACGGCACGCAGTTTCAAGGACTGATATCTTTCATGTTCTTTTATCATCTCTGGATAAGGTGAGGGCTATCTAGAAGGGCACACTCTCAATAGAGTACCCTCAGCCAGTTTGCTGATGACACAAACTGGAAAGAGTGGCTGACACACCCAGAAGGGTGTGTTGCCATCCAGAGGGATCTGGGCAGGCTGGAGAAATGGGCTGATGGGAACATCATGAAGTTCAACAAGTAAAGTCCTGCACCTGGGAAGGAGCAGCCCCAGGCACCAATGTATGCTGGGGGATGCCTGGCTCAAAAGATGCTTTGCAGAACAGGACCTGGGTCAAACACAAGCCAGCAGTGTGTCCTTGCCACTGGGGCAGCTAATGGTGTCCTGGGCTGCATCAGGAAAAGTGCTGCCAGCAGGTCCAAGGAAGGGATCACACCCTCTGCTTAGCACTGGGAAGACCTCACCTTGTGTGCTCTGCCCAGATCTGGGGATCCTCAGTACAAGAGGCCCTAAGACATACTGGGGAGAATCTAATGAAGGGCCACAAATATGACAGAGGGACTGGGCTATCTCTCTATAAGGAAAAGATGAGAGAGCTGTGGCTGCTCAGCCTGGAAAAGAGAAGGCTCAGGGGGATTTTATCAGTGTGGTAAGTATCCAAAGGGAGGGTGCAAAGTGGACAGAGCCAGGTTCTCTTCCCAGTGAGAGAACCAGAGGAAATGGGCATATACTAAGTAAAGGAGGTTCCCTCTGAACATCAAGAAACGCTTTTTCACTGTGAAGGTGACCAAGCACGGGCACAGATTGTTCAGGAGGGTTGTGGAGTCTTCATCCCTGGAGATACTCAAAAGCTGTCCGGACACAGTCCTGGGCAACCAGCTCTGGGTGTCACTTGCCTGAGCAGCAGGGATTTGACCAAAGGACCTGCAGAGGTCCTTTGGTCAAATCCTTGCTTCTCAAGCAAGTGATCCTTCCAACCTCAGCCATTCAGTGACTCAGTGAGAATCCCAGGCCAGGCTGACACAGGATTCCAAAAGAGTCTCTTGGTTTCCATCTCATTTGACCAAGTGAATTCTGCCTGAGAGCCCCTCAAGGGAGGCAATATGGGAAGGAGGAGGAGATCTAAGACTGCAGGAACATCTGTGTGTTCTAGATGCTAAATCACCTGGTTCTTGGAAATGAAAACTGTAGGAGCCTGTGAGAGGTCAAAGTTACTGCCAGCAGCTCTAAAGGGAGACAAAAAGAACTAGATAGAGCCTGTCCACAAGGACTTCTGAGAAATATTTCTCATGTGGGTGGTTTCATGAGATCAGATGCCGCTTCTCTACACCTTCCCAAACAGCACTGTCTGAATGCTTGAGTGATCTCCTGGGGCTCACTGCCCTCAGACTGGCCACTTCTTCACTATATTGACTCTGAAGGCATATTAAAGGAAGCAGCAAGTGCCAGAGAAAAGAAAGACTTATGGGTGATGCTGTAGAAGCAGCACTAGAGAAGGTGGCAGGTCATAGAACTTAAATACAAGATGAGAGTGATACAAGATTTATTTTTTTTTATTAAAAAGCCCCCAGTGTTTCCCCAGGCAAAATCCTTCATATCCATCTGAAACCACTTCAGATTTCACAGGGTCAGTGGTACAGGGGTTTAAAGAAAAATATCCTGCAAACATGAGAAGACCTTTTTCAGTGAGATGATTAAGAGGACTAGATTGAGGAGAAGGAGAAGTCTTTTTATTTTGCCACAGATGTTCACTGCTCTGCACCTTGCTCTGCTTGGGTTGGGCTTAAATACCTGATTTGATCTTCATTACCATAATAATTTCCTGTTATCCTACAACTGGGACAAAACTTCCCAGGTGAAAAATTATGAATGCAGAGTACAGACTCAGCTTTCCTCAGTCCTTGCTGCCTGTGTAAAATACTGGCAGGCCAGAATGGTAGCTTTTAAATCCAAGTCTTTTCATACAAATGTGTCAAATGGGAAGAACTCACCCTTGCACTTTAACATACCAACATCTATAGTTGTTAGGACAAAATTTGACAGTAGAACATTTTTCTAGCATTAATAACTGTTGTAGCTTGGTGTAACATGAGATGATATTGCTAATCATAACATGAAATTTCCACAAGTCTAACTGCAGAAGAGAAAGCATGCCAGGTTTTTCAGCCCATGAACTTTGGGAGAGGAGTGAAGAGAATTGGAGAGCCTATGAACTGCCTTTGGCAATTACAAGATTAAACAAAGATACATGTCTTAGTTCTATATAGATTTTATCAGTGTACAGAATAGCCCATCAGACTGCATTTTCCATATTTTCACCAATTTTACACATCTTTTTGCAATTAACACATGGTTCAAAGACTGAAATAAAAAAATATTGATACTTTATGTTTATGTCATCTGGCATTCATCCATAATTTCTCCCTGAATTAGTCTATGTTGTCTGGGAACTGCATTTGACAACAGCAGTCTTCAAAGGGTTAGTCCTGCAGGAGCTTGTAAAGCAGATCCTGCAGACTCTTACATGGATAGTCCTGGTTTAGTCAGATGATGATTAACAAGGAGAGCTGATCCAAAACAATTGAAGTAATGTAATGTAATGTCTTTTTAATGATTTCATGCTGCTAGACTGAAATACCTGATTTTATGGCGTGATGCCTAAGAGTTGGGTGTCCATCCAACACCACAGGATCTTCAGCACTCCACCCAGCTGTGTTACACATGTGCAGGAAAACCTCTTCTACCTATAAGGGACCCTTCTACAAAACTAGTGTCTAAGGATGCAGGAACAATGAAAGATGCAATTTTTCTTGATGTCAGTAACATCGAGATTTTCAGTGTATATTAGCTTGGAGAAATTCTATATTGATACCAAATCTTGATTATAGTTTTTCCAATAAACTTAGGTTTCTTACCAATTATAGTGATCCAGGTGATCTTATATTCCTAAGCTTGTTGAGTGGATGACTTGTTCCGTCAGTATTAACAAAAAATCACGAAAATTAGGCCAAAGAGAACCATTGTTAGACATGCATTTACTCATTGAAATAGTGGCAAAATTTAGCTTTTTAAAAAGAAATAAAGATTATTTATGCATTATTGAATATTGTTGTAATTATTATAACACCGTATTCCTATAAGCAGTAAAGAATTTCTGGAATGTAGCATTTTGATATTATGATGGTGGTTTGTTAGTACTTAGCTAAAAGTTATAGCAAATATAAACAGGACCAGTCTTACATCTGCCACATATTGTCATAATTCAAGGTTTATGAAAGCACACTGAGTGATATCAGCCTCTGGCAAAGCATTATTGATTGAATGTCTGCCTCACATAGTCTGGCACAGCAGCAAAACACTGGGCTGAGGCTCAGCCCGAAGTCCATTGTGGAGCTCTGCTGAAATTACTTGCAAGACATGATAATGTGCAGCTGCACAGTCACTCTTTTATGCACCAGCTTAGCATTGTGAAACAGGGCATTCCCAGAGGATGTACAGAAATATTTATGCCATTGAGAGACACATTGGTTTAATCTAGATGTACAATGAAGCCAAGGTACAAAACAAGCAAAGAGATCCTCCCAGATGTGGCAAATCTATGTGTTGTGAGCAAAAGCTATGGCTCTGGCTACACTGCAGGTACTGCTCTCTGTAGCTGCTGGAAGGCTTCCAGCCATATGGACTGTGCTGTCTCACATGGCAAGTAATGCTTAAATCACCTCACAAAGACTGGTGCTGACGATGTGGGGCAGGTATACAAGGTGAACTCCTCAGGAGTAACCCTCTTCCCCATCAGGATGAGCCATGGGTGATATCATTCCTGCCCTGTGTGTCTGGTTTCCTTTGCAAAGACCCAGGAGTGCAGGCAGGAAGGGAGCTGCAGCATAGAACAGTAACTCCTCAATCTCAATAAACACTGGACCAAGAACTGTGAGGCACAAGAGTACGAAGTACAAACAGTGAGATTGAAAAATTAGAGCTAATTTTAGCTGATAATAAGACATTTGCCATCAAGTGTGCACTTAGGTTTCTTGCAAGGTTGAACAAAAACAACACAAAGGATCTTCTCTCCTTGCCAGTCTGGGGTAAGCAACAGTAACTCCAGTGCCTCTGCCTGAGGTAAGTCATGCCTCTATTACTCACTCTGTATGAGAAGGTTTAAATTACTTCAGTGAAAGTATTGGGCAGAAAGTTTAAAATTAAACAAAAGGAAATACTTTTTTACACATGACTACACTATAGATTTCAATAATGCTGCTTGGTGTCAGCTTACGACTACAAGCGGGTTGATGAGAGCCTTGGAAAATCCATGAGTGCGTTAGAAGCTGTCAGCTTTACAAACCCTTAAAGAGACCTTAAACAGCTCAGAGAAATTTGAAAACTGCAACAGAGGCATGTACAGGGACTTCACATTTGTTTATATTTGTCTTGGTTTTATGGTTAGAGTCAGAGCATTGAGTTAATGAACCTTGAAGAGTGTCTGAGATGTATTTGTCCACATCTGTGAGTATCAAAGCAGACACTTAAAACGGATGTTGAGAGATTACCATAGTCAGTGTCTTACCTGTATACTTTCAACCTGCTTGTTTCCTAGTTTGTTTTTTTAAAAACTCAGTTAAGGAGAATATCACTTGCCTGAAAAGCATTTAGAATCTTTTATTCTCAACCTTATCAGGAAAGATTTCCCAGAGAATTGATTTGCAGTACCTTGCTGTAGAGTATCACTTGAATGCTGCTGGACCTTGATAGAACCCACTCAAAACAAGCACCCACACTGACTGTGCACCCAGTTGTCTCTTTGTCTCTCTTTCTAGTGCAGGTTGTGACTGTTCTGTTCTAGACTCATCTATATCACGTGTTCTAATTTGCTAAGATTAATGTCATGACCACCACCATCAACAGCCTTTCTAAAGTAAAATAATACAATTGCAATTGCTTTTCCTTTGTCTGCAGCATCTGTTACCCATTATAGAATAAAAGTAGATTATTGTGATATAATCTATTCTCAAACAGTCACACACAAAATTGCATTGTTTTTTTACTCTCTGTGTGTTATCCTCCAAGTAGTCTGATAGTCCATTACTTCTATTTCCAGAAACAGCAGCTTTCCTGACTGGTTACATCTTCTTCCTGTCTTTTTAAAGCTCTCAACATGTTTACTCTTCCCACTGGATAAAAAAACACCTATTATCCATAAATTGTCAAAAGTGATTTTTAATAGCTCTGAAATTTCATCAGCCAGTTCAAGATGTGTCCTAGGACATAAAGGTGCCTCCTTGCCCTGGCACTGACCACTCCACTAACCAAGCTAATTAATAGCAGTAAGTCAATCAGCTGTCTGATGATGGAGAACGTCCATGGAGCCACACTGAGTTTCATTTATCCATGGACTGAGGCATACTAAACAGAGGGTACTTTGGAAATGCCACCATTGCACCTTTAACTTTCAAAATGTGCACTCTGCTGTTCTGATCATCTGTGCTCTGTGCAACATCTGTAGTTCTAAGTAATTCTTTCCATATGGTGAAAGTTCTGGAGATTGACAGGCTAATTTGTACAACCAGAATGTACTCATATAAATAAGACTACACTAGGATCTTGGGGGCAAGGGGAATTTGCAATGCCATATGTGTTAATTTCTGTGCCAGATAAAATGATTTTAATCCACTGCAATTGTATGTGCTTTGTCCAGGAAAATGATACTCTTGATATCTTATTCTCTCTGCTGCATTTCTGAACTTCTCAGACAATGGGAATGCTCATCTGTACTTGAATAAAATCTCGTCTATTGTGTTAGTCTCCATCCTTGATGGCTTGATTACTTAGCATGCCACAAAAACAGGCTCTTGTAGTGTTTGCTCCTACCAACATTTGCCAAAGAGGATAATGCCAATTTCAAAACTGGAGTCATTTTCGGTATATTTACTTGGTGGAAGACAATCATATTTTTGTGTTTCTTAAATAATTTCTGTAAGGAAATAAAAAGAACAAGACAGACCTGTCAGCTGGCTGCAAACAGTATTTGAGTCATAATAATGAATTTTGAAGGTGCAAGCTAGGGATTGTGAGACTGTTTGGACTGAGCATGTTAGATATAGGAGAACAGTCCTTTGTCAGCTTCTCACTGTCAGCCCCCTCCTGATAGCTGAATAGATTTATGCTGATATTTGACTGTTAGGTTTGACAGGAAAGGGACTTGAAGCTGACTACTGAACTGTATAAGTACTGAATATACCATAACATAATTTGGAACACTGTCAGTGTCCCTATTAAAAATCTGAAAGTATTGAAGTCCGTGTAGGATTTGTGATTTATTTTCCATCAAACACACAGGTGAAGAAGTCTTCACTAAGTCAGTTTTGACAGTGAGTGTAAAAGCATCTGAAGTGAAGACTGTCAAGATGACTGAAACCTCCTGTACGTCATTGCTTTGGACACCTTTCTCTCCAGCTGGACACCTTCAGAAACTCCTCAGACTGAAAGAATTATTTGGTCAACTTGTTTCTTTTTTTCAGTGTAGCCGCAAATACAATAAACTCAAGCAGAGTGAAATGAACTGACATTTCAGATTAATGTCAACATCTGCGGGAAAAGACTTCCTATCACTGAATAGCACTATTAGATATATCTAGTTTATTTGGATAGCTGCATTTAGTACTGCAGACTTCTCTCCATTGCAGCTGCAGGCTATTAACCTAAAACATGACCTCTTTTAGTTATTACTTAAGGCAGTAATAGTAGTGATACAGATTACAATGAAGATCCCTTGAGAAAAAGTACAGAAATTAAACCCTATGTCACTAGAATTTTTCATGTCCTATAGTGAAACTAGTGTATTAATAAAAAAAAGTAAATAAATATGGGGAAATAATGTGGAAACAATTAGCTAAAGGAATCTCATTTTTTGGATTGACTTCTCTCCTAAGTATCAAAGATGAGATTAAAGGAGCATTGTGTGGGGGCAATAAGAAGAGCAGACTCATATTAGAATGATTTAGGAAAGCAAATCAAATGCTTTAGGGCGCAAGCTGAACACCCCTGTGGCTAAGATTTGAAACATAAATTTCGGGTAGGCTTTACTCAGTATGGAAATAGGCCATGTGAACTTTCTTTCAAAGTTAATTACAGACCATTGCAGGAGGCAGGACATTTCATCATTTGGACTCTTGATTTTTTCTGGCTTGCTGAGATCTACATTCCTATGAACACCTGAAGTTACCACAGGCTTCTGTTTATTTTCTTGCTTCGGAATCCCCTAGAGATTTTATGCTACAGTTTCATGTTTATGCAGAACACAATATCAAATTTGATAAAAATTCAATAATGGCATTCAATTGGACAAGAATGTATGCATGATTTTTTTTTTGTTTGGTATCAAAGTTACTAGTGAATGTATATGGGCACGAGAAGATAAAGCACATAAATAGGCAGAAAAATCAGTTAGTTGGAGTGCTGAACTTTCCTCCTAGGACCTACAGCTTTAAAGTGCTAATTAATGTTAGCTGGTAACTTCTCATGTGTATCAGCTGTGTAACACTGCAAATTGGGTATGCTTTGGAAGGGAACATTTCTTATTAAAGACAGCAAAACTCCATTTCCCTGTGATTCAGAGGAACACGATCCAGACAAAAATATAAAAATCACTGAATATTACTTTTTACTTTGGACAAGATCATCTAACTCACCCCACTCACTGAATGATTCATTGCAATATTATCAAGAGAGAGCTGGGAATGTGTATTATAAAGGACAGACCAATTTTAAAAGAGGTGATGCTATCATGAGAAGCATCTATGAGAAGAAAATAGATACAGGGATGAAATTTAAGGTAACATATTCAAATATCTTTCTTCAGATTTTAATTAAACACCCAGGTTTATCTTTCAAGTAGTGCTATGCTTCCAGCATTTGGCTAAAAAGAGCTATGAGTCTCTGGGACATGCATAATTTGAAAAGTTCACAGCCAGTCACAGAAGCTTTATAAAGGCTGCCCTATTGCACCTGAAGACAGACAGAGCCACCCATGTATATTCATGCATTTTAATTCAATAAAAGATAGCAATTAACTTATACTGTGTGCAATTTCAGGATGCTCTCCTTCCTCTCTTGAGTGTAAAAGGCACATGCTTACTGTAAATGAGGAAAAAAGCATTTTAGTTAATCCTGAAGCATCCTACAGATTGATTGCTTTGTAAGTATCCCTCATCTACCACAGCAGGTGAAAAAAACCAAACCACCATCTGTGGTATAATACTTCCCTCCTGCACCATGCCTCCATAAATATGTAATGCAGCCAGAGCAGCCTGTGGCAGCAGTTAGAAAGAGTACCCATTTCTTTAGTGTATGCTGGCCAAAAGCCACTTTCTTTCCTGCAATAGAGAAGGTTGGAAAAAGAACACATTTTTAGCTAATTCTGCATCTTCCATACCACAATATGATTTGCTATTTTCCAAATAGGATGGCTCCTTGAGGAGAAATGCCCTGCAGGGTCCTTTTACCCTTGGCAGCACAGCTCTTCAAGATGCCATGCTGCTATTTGTGGCTTCCTACCACAGCTGCACATCAAATATACAAAACAGCAGCCAGGCATGCTTTGGCAGCAGGAATAAAATTATAATGTGAGGACTGGAAGATAAGTTACTTGTTTTTTTATTGTTCTGGTAAGAAATTAGTAATCAAATGTACAGAAGAAAGTAATTGCTTGCTGTTCTAAGCAATTGTTCCAGAAAGAAGAGTTTGTTACCAGGAGAACAAGGGTCAAGTTCACTAATTGTACATTCATTAGCAGTAGGCTTAATCTAGGAAAATTTTGAAGTTGTATCCAGGATCTGTTCATCCAAGTTAGCATTTTCCATGTATCTGTTTCTTCACCATCACCATCCCAAATGACAGAGGCAGAAGTGGAACTGTGACAAAACAGAAGTGGGAGTGGTAATGCTTTAGTTCTTGAGAAGTCCAGAGAAAAAGTGAGAGGCTGAGATGCACTTAAATAGAGTCTGACTTTGCCCTACTTATATTTCTGAGGTGATTGATTAACCTTTTATACAGTTGCATGCACATTTGGTGTCATTTTGAATGTCCTTAGGTACCCTGCCTGATCTCCAGATCTCCAGATGCTACCCTAGAAAGGCACGGTTTTCCTACAGGTCCTATGGCATATCTGCCAGCTCGGTGTGAATGCAGTCACAGCTTACATCCAGAGGACACAGATTTCAGAGGAGCACACTAAAAGTTTTTACTGTCTGCTGTTGAGGCTGAAGCCACTCCTGCCCCAGTGCCTCCACACTGTATAACTCAGTATATATAACTCTGTATAACTCAGGCAAGTTATATTTTGCAGTTTTAGCAGTCAGGGGCTATTCAAACTGGTTGCAGGGCAATCCCACAGTCTATCCTTTTCCTGCAGCCATTCTTCAAGAGGGGCACATGTCAATAGCACATGCCTTCATCCCTGCAGGAGATTTTATTCAACTGAGTGTTCAGGTCCAAGTTTGCAGTAAGCTCAGTGGCCTTGTAAACCCTAAGTGTGAATCCTAAAATCTGGTAGTGAGAGCACTCATCACTAGCGTGCCTTCCTGTAGTGAAGAGAATGTGCAGTGAAGGAAGCAGGTACTCCATGGATTTGTGCTCAACCCTTTGTGTACTTGTCATGTCAATGAAAGACAGAGATCCTTGCCACAGGCCAGCCCTGGGTTTTACTGCACTGTAGGCATTTCCATGGCTCCCTTTTCTGTCCCTGCCCTGTCCTACCCTGCTTGAAGAGTATCATAGAGCCATAAATAAAGAATCTTTCCTAAAAACTATCCTTGAGTTTGCATAAACCCCTACTCAACACCCACCTCCAGGAATCACCTCCTAGCAAGGTACAGAAAATCCTACATTTCCTTTACTATAGATTTCAGACCTTGATTAAACACTCATGAGTGTTCCACCAACCATTTTCTTTTCCTTTCTCACACCAGATAACACAGTCCTGCATGACCTTGCATTTTTGCCAGGGTCTTCAGAGGAAGAAAATGAGCTAAAAAAATCCCTAAGTAACCAACTTAACCAACATCTCAGTCATCTGGCAGGAATCTGGGACCAGTGGGAATGGAGTGAGAAAATACTGTTTCCCCTTTAAGAAGCACAGAAGATGTCACTTCTGGTTTATATAACTTTCCAAAACAAGTCTTCCTGAAATAAGATTATTTAATTAGCAAATACAATGGATTTTGTAAGAACTAGAAGGTCCTCTTCAGTGATGTAACATCTTCCTAATCTAATCCAATATGGCCCGTGGTGACTTTTATATTTTTTCCTACAAATTTATCACAAGAAGAACAACTTTGGCTCCCAGTACACATGGGCAATCTTGCAATCTCATGAGATAGCTTTTTTTTTTTTTTTAATTCTTTCTTGGGAGGGTTGGGGGGTAGAAAGATAAAGAGGACAAGAGATTATTTCACAGAAAAACACACTCAAGCTGCAACCTTGAAATTATGAAGTCTATCTCCAGCTCTTCTATTGAATCTCATTAATGTTATGGAACTTTTAGGAAGGAAAGTCTCATATCTGCAGGACCTTTTCTCATTTTTAGGAGTTAGATAACTGACAACTTCCCGACAACTTCCAGCTCAGCCAGAAGAAGGTCACTTCTGGCTGAGCTGGAAAACTCTAAGTCCAACCAGAGCAAAATCTGTCAGCTTGCATTTTTTCTGCCACAATTTCTCAGAAAATGCTAGATTAGGTAATTCTCTAAGTTAGGCTGATTCATCTTAACTGTGACACATTCTGTGGCTGAGATCACACAGGCTGCAACAACTGCTGCTGCATCAAGGGTGGAGGATTTGGTCTTTTGTTCAAATAACAGGGTCTTGTATTTTAAATTTTTAATTGAGACTAATCCCTTGAAGACAAAACAGACCTACCTGTGGTGTGAGAAATAACCAGAGCAGTGCTTCTTCATCCAGGAATGAACACCTCAGACCTGAGTGGATGCCCTTTTCCTTTCACCATGTAAATAGCAGTAAACTATGTCAGCAAAATACCTACTTAGTTGCCCTTTGTGGTTTGCTTTATCAAGAAAAAATTTCATTCTCACTTAATGGGTATCTAGACTTGAGTTTTGACATCACACTATAGCTATGACAAGCTCCAGTTCCCACCACCACAAAGTCTCTGTCGTGAAATTCTCACCTTACTCTGTGTGTACTGAGGAGCTGACCACAGCAGGGTTCAGCTTATGGGGGGATCCCCCAGAAGGTGTTTCCATAGAAGAAGCTGCATTTCACTGCCTTGCTACAAACATTGGACAGTTTGTAGTTTTTCAAGTTGTCAGACATAGGCTGGAAGCATATTGAATGGACTAAAGGACAACTATAAGGATTTGGGAAGCTGTAACATTATTTTTTATGTCTCACTACTACTTCTCAAGGTTTGATGTTGCCAGTACTGCATATTACAGTCATTCTGATGCTTATAGACAAGGACATACAAAGAAAATGTTTGGTATTTTTTTTTAAAAAGGTGGGGTTTTTTTGGTAAGCATATAAAAAAGAATATGTATAGCTGATGCTAAATAAATTCACTTTGGCCTTGTACAGTAGCTTTTGCTCATATAACATCTAATGGAAAAGTTAATTGACATTCTGTCATTTCTGTTTCAATTAACTGAACTCACTGATGCCGCCCTCTAGAATTCGTGACAGCTGATCTATTTCCAAAATAAACCAAGTAACTAAATTTATTTGCAAACAAAGATTACCTCATTCTGGAATCCATGCTAAGCCTTTTTTCTATCCTCATCAACTGGTACAAGAGAAAATGTTAAGAAAATGCTTTCAAACACTTAAAGATCAAAAGGGAGACTATATGTCACAGGAAGAACATCATTGAGAAAAATTAATCATAGGTAGCTCCAAATGTTTTAAAAATAAATCAGCACGTTTGATAAAAAACAGCATACTGGCAATTAAGACAGGAATTCCAGCAGAAAAAACATTGCGATTATGGATGGTATTATAGCATTTCAAGAAGAAAAATGTATTATAATGGAAAAGCAGAACTTTCATGTCATCATCCATGTAAGCATCAAAAGCATGCTGAAATAATTAGGGAAGGAAAGGAAAAGAATGCCAACCATTTATTGGACAATGCAAACAAAAAGCTCTACAGAGATCTGTCAGGGCACCACAGACTCCTGTTCCAGGAATGCTGATGGGTCCCCAGGTGCATGATGGTAGGATCTGGCAGTCAGGGCATCCCTTGGGCACTGGGGCAGCCACAGCCCTGGGGTGGGGCTGGCACTAGCCAGGCATGGTGGGAGCTGTGGCTCAGGTCAGGGCCAAACAGCAGAGGCTCATCTTAAAAGCACCTCCCACAAAAAGGGGCTGTGCCTTCCCTAGCAGCCCCAGCCAGAAGGAAGGAGATGTTTTCATATTTCCAAAAATTTCCATGCTTCCCCCATGATGGGGAAATGCACTCAGAGCCCCAACATGTATGGAAGTTTGACAAATGCCTCAGTCTTCTGCTGAGAATGGATGCTTCTGCCTATATAAGGATGTATCAGTGTTGAGCAATACTGGGCTGGATAGGAAACTAGGTATGCTTTTCCAAAAATGCAAGAGAGCAGTTGAAAATAAAGATTTTCATTGGACAAGTGGTTTCTGCCTGCATTAGGATTTGAATTGGTTGACATAACTGTAAAATCTTCCACTGCAAGATGAGTGTGTGTTTTCATAACAAAAATCAGGCACGCTCAGTGAACCAGCAAATAATCCACTGTCACTAGCACAGCTATTAACCATCTGCAGGGATCTTTTAGTGTAATAAAACTGGACATGGAAATGTGGCAAATGGCCTATTGCTCAGGAGCGCATTTATGTTGCATTAAACATGCAAAATGTATTTAAAGTTAAACATCTGCTTACAGCCAAAATGCCTCATTTTTGTTTACAGGTGATCTCCACCAATCTGAGTTTCATTGTGAAAGGGGTGTACATGTGGTATTCAGCAAATAAAATGATGTGCCTGTACTACTATTTAAGTAGATTTAACTTTCTACTATCTCATTAGTATTTTGTTTTGAATGTAATACACTGGCAATTATTCCCTTTGCTCCCTTATTAATATTTTAGGACTGTATCATCTTGTTTTCCTCAGAGGTACAGGAAGCAGCAAAAAGAAAGAAACTCATCATTGAGCTGTTTGGTTCCTCTATTTATGGTACAGGTCAATGTGTTATGGAAATTTTTTGAGAAAAAAAATGAGTGGCGTTTGGCTTTTCAGCATGTGGTAACACAGTGCTTCCATTCCTACAACCCCCCAGGTAAGATGTGCTACCTGCACATCTTATTCCTGTGTAACCTCCTCTGTACATAAAGATTTGCATAAAGTGTCCATCTTGATACACAATTTTAAAAAACAAAACAAACAACAACCAAACAATACCCCCTCTTCTGTTTATTCCCTGAACATTTCTCCTCCATTAATTTAAACACCTTCCTCATATATTTTTTGTTCTTGGATGTTCTAGCTACAGCTGATTCTCCTCAGGTAAAAAAAATGGTATCAGCTTCCATTATTTTATTTGGAGGAAAATATTGCACAGTGCTGCGCTGGCGTCATGGAGAAAAGAATGTACCTAGAGCAGAACAGAGGAAAATAGAGGAGCAACAAGTTCTGTTCCCTCAGGGGTTATACTTCTCCTGCCTGTTCCATTGCCTGCTGGAAATGCAATTCATTTCACTGTCCCACAGCCTGATTACTTCGGTGTTATTTTTATCCGTATCACTGTTCCTTATTATTTGTCTTGTTATAATGCCTCGACACTTCTGCCAAGATCAAGACTGTACAAATATGGCCTGAATCTGCCAGTAAGATGTCGCATATTATAATAGAAGAGATAGGAACAAGAACAGAGAAAGCAAACATTATTGTTTCAGTTTTAGGTAGAGAATAAGCCAATCTAAGGGGGATGTTCTCACATCCGAGAGTCTAGTGCTGGTTTGAATGTGCATCCCACTGTTCCCAAAAGAGATGGCAGATGTGACAGCCACAGTCCTCTGGAGGCTGTTGGACACGTCTGGGAGTGCAAAGAGCTGCCTGTGTTTAGGCAACCAGACGCCTCTGCTCAGCCCACTTGAGGTCACTTGCTCAAGGTTCTTCAAGAAATTTATAACAAAATGCGCTTCAATATAAATCCCATAAGCTCCAGTTCACTGTCTTAATCACAAATTAATTATTCCTGGTTTCAGCTTCTCTTTTTTGCTTTCTCCCAACCACCTACACTACTGCTGTTATGAAGTGAATTATCCTTTCTTGCTTTAAATTTTTCTTCTTTCTGTTTCGATCTTTGATTTTGGCTCCAGTCCTCCTCTCTCGCTCAGCAGAAGGCTGAATGCTGCTTTGGTTGGAGGCTATGTTACAGAATGTTCTCCACCCCTTCTGCTCTTTTGCTGGCATCTCCTCCCACCCCCAGCATGCCAAACAACTCCAATGCTCTCTGAAGCACAGGGATCAATAGCCTTTGTAATTCTGTTTTAGCCAGTGTGCCAGTAGCTGTTGGCAGACAGGCAAACAGGTGATGTATTAAAAAACTCATGTCTGTGAAATACCCACACACAAATCAGCTCTCCAAGATAATTACATATGTGTGAAAAAAAAGATTCTGATTCATGACAGATGTATTTCCTTTTAAGAATCATGTTATATATTTATTTCAGGCAAGATTAGGTAGAAAAGTGACCTTTTTAAAGCACTCTATTATTCTCTACAGTTGCATTTTTCTTTCTTTTTCTGTCACTAAGAAGTCATTCCATTTCTATGTTGACATTTTTATCTTCTTTTAATAGCCTTTCCAAAAGCCATGTAACTTACTGAACTTTCGCTGACAAACAAAAGGAAGAGAAAGAAAAATGGCATAAACCTCCAGATACAGCAAATGGCAAGGGCATGCTGTATTACTCAGATATGGTTGAGTAACTTTTTAGCATTCATTTCTCATTTCACTCCTTTAGTTCCACTGTCTTTTCCTTCTGGTTATGTTTTAATTCTCTTCTACCCAGTATTTTTGACTCATCTGTTTGTTCTGTCGCTTCCATTTTTTTTCCCATCATTTTTTTTATGACTTCTTTCTTTAGAATGAATCTATTTGATTAGTTCTGTCCTCACTTTTGTTTAGCCTCTCTGCCAACCCCTTCAGGTATTACATTGCTATGAAAAAAATTATATGTAGAGAATTTCCTGACTCCACAGCATCTGCTGTTCATCAAAATGTCTCTGTCAATGTGCCATTTTTTTCGCTTTACATTATCAAACCTGGATGAATCCCTGTTATTTACCTACTTAACAACCACTTTGTGAACAAATGTAATTTTGGGATTGGAGCATCTTGTTCTAACACCAAGCTAAATGGCCACCTCTAACTTAGCTAATGTAGAGCTGCCAGAAAAATAGATTTTCATGAGAATTGGAGTTAGTGGCTGATGAGAAAAGTTATAATGATACTTCTTATTCCACTATGAGAAGTCAACCTCTGAATATGCATTGTTTAGAGCAATTCTGTAAATAGCATTGGTGGTTTTTGTCCTTAATATATCTGTTAAATGGCCTCTACAATAGACACAGACTCTAGGGGGACTGAAATTGCTTTAACAGCACCTTGCCCTACCTGGTTTGAATGTCACTCTCCTGCAATACGGGTCTGATGCTTTTCTGCCAACAGCACATTGCTGAGCTGGTCTCCAGCCAGGTCGAAAGGTCGGACCAGGTGTTTGGAATATACTCTGCAAGCCTCTCTAAAGAGCTTGAGAGCCACGCGATGCCGTGAGATTGTGGGCTGAGGAGTGCTGCTTCGGTTCTGTGTGCTGCTTCAGCATTCTGATAAAATATCCACACCGAGAAAGCCACTACTATCACCACACAGCCAGTGAAGGCACTGGCTGAGCTCATCAGGTACTCCCTCATCTCGAGACTACAGAGAAGTGGCCAATGAAGAAGGCGTGTGATTTCATCACACTTTGGATCTAAAAGTAGCTATGGAAAAGCATATGGCTTCACAATTGTTTTGGGGTTTGTTTTTTTTTTTTACGTTTTATTTCTCTCTCTTTCCCTGCACAGACAGTTGCTGTCATCTTCACGAGATCAAATGTGCACTGGTGTCATACTTGATGCTGAAATTCACACCTACTTTCCTTCAGCATCCTCAGCCAAACTTTAAAGAATTTCTAACTGCTCAGGATTTTTTTAGAAGGTATTTGATCATGATGCTTTTAGCAGATTTAATTTTGAAAATGAGGTGATGTAATGAATTAAAGAAAAGGGGAGGGGGGGGGAGGGAAAGGGCAGCCACAGAAGACTGGGAGAGCTACTGTTTCACACCCAAAGAACAACTGTTGAATATTCGTTCTGCAACCTCCTGCAGCCAAAACCCCGATAAAGTAGAAAGATCTGTAGGAGTCCCCTGAAGGGCCGCATCCTGCGGCGCTGGGGCCCGTGGTTAAGGAGCCCCCTGAGCACGGGGCGCCGGGAGCAGGGCCAGGAGGCGGCCACGAAGGGAAGGCAAGGGAAGGCAGTGCCCGCGGGGCGGGGCAGGGGCTGCGGCCGCCGGGGTGCGGGGGAAGCCGGTGCTGAGGGCAGGAACGCCGGCAGGGATTTTCGTCCCGGAAAGGGGCAGGGGTTCCTCGCGGCTGGGCAGGCGCCAGTGCGCTGGCGAGGGCGGCGGCTTTCCCGGAGCGGTGCGGGGGCGGCGGTGGCGGTGCCCGGTGCCGGACCCGCGCCCCCCTC
>WBNO01025628.1:0-183365 GCA_013400575.1 Peucedramus taeniatus | reverse complement strand
GGCGACAAGCCCGAGACGCGCTCGGTGTGCAGCAGCAGCGAGAGCGGCAGCGGCGGGCACGCCGGCGGGGCCGGCCCCATCTGCAAGATCTGCTTCCAGGGCCCCGAGCAGGTGAGGAGAGGCGCCGGGGGCGGGCGGCCGGCGCCCCGCACACCTTCGCACCCCCGGCTGCGGGGTCGAGCCCTGTCCCTGGTGCTGATCTCGGCGTCGCTCCCCGGCAGGAATCGCCCTCCCCGGCTGCCGCTGTGCGGGCTGGTTGTGGCAAAAGCCTGAGGCGAACCCGAGCCGGCGCAAAGCTTTGGGAGAATTCAGGGATTTTGCCGTGTCTGGCTTGCACGCTGGCTGTCCTCTGGCGCTCGCGCTCCCTGGTTCACCTCTGAGGGACTCTACACAGTACGAATTTCTCAGGTTTCTGATAGACTTTAAAGTGAGAGTGTTAGCTTACAGGTAATGCTGAGAAGACCTCCAAGTATCATCTCTGTCGTGACGTTACTGGGCATAATATCATCAATGGATCTGTATCTAGCATTTTATAGCTTGTCTTGGAAAGAAGAGAATAGCTGATTTATATAATACAGAAACTACTGGGGGAAGTGCTTACTTACATTATTTAAGATCCTGGCTGACAGCTGGCTAGCTGGGCAGCACAGAGCCGTGCTCCAAGAGCAAGGCTCTCTTGGAATTGCAACGTCACACATTTCTTTCTGAGTGATGACTTCAAATAGCTGTTGGAGAAATGTATCCAACCACTTATGGTACCTCTTGAGGTATTTGAAAGGGCTAATGGTACTGTTGTTTAATGCATGGTAATGTTTCAGTTGTTTTACATAGGTACATGAACATGTGTAGATGGCTTCCTGGCTTTTCTCAGTAGAAGCAGCTAGGTATTTTTCAGACAGTTACATTTTTGAGAATTTCATAGCCAAAAATACATGCTTTTTTCCACATGGTGAAATTGAGACCAGGTCATTGTTGCAGACCCCTAAAAATTTTGGTGTTGAGTGTACATGTACGTGAAAGGTTCCTTTAAAGTTGATGTTTCTGTATTGCCTTTCCAGGGTGAATTGTTAAACCCTTGCCGCTGCGATGGCTCAGTTCGATACACGCATCAGCTTTGCCTCTTAAAGTGGATAAGTGAAAGAGGGTCATGGACCTGTGAACTCTGCTGTTACAGATACCATGTTATAGCCATTAAAATGAAAAAGCCTTGTCAGGTAATCTGTTATTTTTTTAAAAAGTATGTATTTTCAGTAATTTTTTTTTAAAAACAGAATTATTCTTACTTTTACTTCCAAGGTTTTTGGAAAATGCAGCAGAAGATCCTATATGCCTCACCAGATAGCACTTGCATCCACTTGAAGTTGGTTTTTAAGACCAGTTGCATATTAAAATGTGTAGTGATTTCATTCTGTTATGTTCTAGTTTTTGGTTTGCTGTAGAAATGGTCTTTAGAGGTTGGTAAATTCTATAAGTACTTAAATCATGCTGAGATGTGACAGAAAACTTGGATCTCCCACATTAACTTTCTAAACTTTAAACATGTCTTTATTGTTTGCTCAAGACTCATTCAAAGGTTGATTTTGTTCTTTCTTCAACTTGGGGTCCAGAGGGGAAAGGGGAAGAAAGCTTCTGTTGTCTGTGCATTCATCTACTGTAAAAATGTAAAAAGAGGTGACTTTTCAGTCTTGGCATAATTCAGAGCAGTAGAACACTCATAAAGTTCTGTCCACCAGTAGCTGTTTCAGAAGTTGAAATGTGCAGTAACATTTTCCACATCTCCGTTTCAGCAGCATCAGAACATGAGCTGGAAGTTAGAGCAGTAGCATGTTCAGGGAGAGGCGGGGGGAGAAACTCAAAGCTCCAGCAGATCTCTTAGGGAAGCCTTAATACCACTTTGCATATCAGAATTCTTTAGAGGCTTTAAATTCTGTCTTGGAAATTAGAATGTCTGAGGAACACATTTAATAAGATAATTGTATCTTTTTTTAGTTTTGATCCTAAGAGCTCAGAGATGATGGAGCTCTCAAAGGCCAGAGCACTCGGGTCATTTTTCTGTGCCTGTGTTTGATTGGAGTTTTATAGAAAAGACATGGTTGGATGGTAATGGCAGTTTTGTGAACGTGATAAGCATTCCTTGGATACAGAATATCTGGAGTATTTGCTTACAGATTATGAGCCAGTACTTTCAGAGCCAGTGGACTTCAATTTTTTCCCTTTATAAATCCTCAAAGGAAAAGTTTTGGTAAACTTCCCTGGATAGAATCTTTACGATATAAAAAAGTAAAGGATTTGTAAAACACTCCAGAAAATGAAGGTGGTAGATTCTGTTTCTACACAGACATGGTTTGGCATGGGGTTTAATCCTTTTGGCTTTTTCTAACCTTCTAATAAGTATTTATTTCTTGCATATCCACAGCAATCTCATCCTTTCCTAGCAAAGATTACAATAGCAATAGTTTGCAATTATAGTATCTGAAGATCATTGTTAAACAGTGAAGACATGACACAGTTGCCTGCAAAGAGGCATCTAGTGGTATTTGAGATGTCCTAAGGTAGCCAAAACGTGTACACAGAATAGCAGATATGACACAACTTATGAGGGACTCTGGAACTGCAGATGAAGGCCAAGTGGATATTAAAGGACATCTGAAAAGTCATTAGATACCCATCTGTGGACAGCAGAATCAAGCCCAAGTCTGAAGAACAGCTATACTGTTTATGTGGAAAGGAGAAGCAAAGAAGAGTCAGTAGATGACACAGTAGGCAAGAAAGTTTGGCAAGCATACAAGGGAAGTAGAAAGAAACTGAAGAGACAAAAGTAAAATTCCATTCATTGCATTCGTTGTCACCTTTTTTTTTCTTTTTTTGTGGGGGGGAGGAAGGAAAGAAACCAGATTCATGCTTCTTGTTCAATTGCTTTATACTTGATTTATTCTTAACTATGTCTTTCATTTTTTGGGTAAGTCATTTAAGTCTGTCCTTTCTTTCTTGACAAAGTAGCAATACAAAAAGATTTCATGGAGTTGCAACTGAAATAGTAGGTTGGACATACAATCCTGAGGTGAAATTCCTGACACCCAAAAAATCACCCGTGTCTTTGAGGGAACACAGTAGTACCTTTCTCAGTTTCCTACACAGAATATTTCTCTTGTAGTTACAGAATCTAAAAGGAAGTCTCAAACTGCAGTCATCTGTGTAATTTTATAAGGGGAATCAGTGCACTTACTCACTCCATATTCTTGACTGTAATAGTATTGGCCACTTTTAGCAACTGTCTTGGCTTAAACTTCTGGACAGGTTCTGAGTAGTTTTCTATACTACACAAAAGCTCATTTTAAGGTAACTTTTTGGTTAGTTTTGGCAAAAAGCTAAGGGTGAGGCCATCTCAATACAGAAGGAATTTAAAACATCGTCAGCTGAAATAGTGAATGTACTTAAAAGTTCCCAAAAAAGCAGGACTTCTTGCATTACATTAAATACAATATTTGGAGAGGAGTAGTTTACTCTCTCAACAACCAGTTGTCTGCCTCAGTCCATCTTCCCAGAATTGTCTCTACCAGTGTTTTACTTATTAGAACTTTGTAGGCAGTGTCATAGGAGAGAAAACTGGTGCTATTAACAAAAATAGCTTTTTCTCAGGTGAATGCAGATTTACACCAGGTCTATGCAAACCTGGTCTATTTACTCTCAGGTCTGTGTAGATTTACAACAGCTCTTCAGGTTTGCTTTCACCTCATGTATTTAAGGACTGTAACCATATGTAAAGACTTAAGAAAGAAGAGATTTTTCTATGTTTTCATTCAGAACGTTGGAATAGATGTGAATATTCCATTTAATATCTAACATGTTCTGTGGTTTCTGTTGCTTAATGGAAGGTAAAGTCATCTCCAAGGGGTGCCTCTTCTGGGGCAGTACATTCAAGAAACAGAATATTTCTATTCTGATAGAAATTCTTGCAGTGTCAGTGTTCCAGTTCCAGATTCAGCGGCTACTACATAATTCACTTTTAAGAATCTAATCCTGTTAACACATAGATTTTATTATAGGAATAAACCTTAAAACATAAAAAACCACCCAAATTAACCCATGGGCTAGCAGTGGAAGATGAACACACAAACAAGTTGATGACATTTGATATGATGTATAACAGAGATTTGGAATTGTTCAGTATCCGTCTTAGGATCATATCAGAAAGATGTATTTAACCTTGCCCTAGTCCATTAATGAAAACACACATTCATGTTGCTGGACTTGCTCCATTGGCAGGGTGGAATTTAGGGTGGATCCAGTAATAGGCAGGAGTGTGTTAATAACTAGAAAATTCCCTTACTGCCCCTCAAACTATATTGAGGGGAGCTGGAATAAAAACTGCTTTGAGCAGGGAGTTTTCTTAAAAAAGAGGGAAACTTCAAATGTATGACTTGGAAATTAAACTCATTTAGAAGTATATATGAGATTAACAAAAAGAAAAAAGAACAAAAAAGAAATATTTTTTATTACTTTGTTAAGGTTATAGTTTGTACATATTTCCTTCCTAAAGGAAATATATTCCTAAAAGAAATAATAAACACATTGTTTTCTTTTTATTGGCACTATCTAATTTTTATGCTGTTAGGAGATTAGTTCAGTGGACTTGCACTTAGGTATGAATGTGTATTGAAGAATGTCAGTGCTCTTGTAAGATTCAGAATTAATGTTTAAAACTGGAATAGAATCATGCAAAGGTCAAGAATATATACTTTGGTACTAAAACCTGTCACTTCTATAAGTGAGTAGCAAAGATATTTAGAGAGTAGCCTTTTCTAGACTGTTAGTGTAGTCTGTCATATAATAGTGTTAGGTTAGATGTTTAATAAATCCTGTTCATTAAAACATTATATTCTGGTACTTTGGTGAAGTGGACCTATTCTGAAAGTGATGCAGTAAATGGATGAGCTAATTTAAAACCTAATTTTAAAACCTAATTGTGTGGTGGTTCAACACCTTTTCTGATACCAGAAAAATCACAAAACTTATTTTAAAAAGTAAATTCTTACTTGTTAGGCCTGATGTCTTAAAATAGAAAAAGATTAAGGTGGTGCTTTTCAAAGGGTAAGGTTTCACTTTTCCAAATTTTCTTAATGTGCATAATCCTCACTCATTTGAGAAGCTCACTGGCATCAACTAGATAAGATGAGCAAAACTGCGTGGCAGACTGCAGGTATGTGAATGCGGGTTACACTAAAAAGTGCAAAAGTCAAGCTCTTCAGCTACTTCTGTATGGAGGTCAGCATCCAGAAAAAAATGTAAATATTTAGTAAAAGTTTTTGCTAGTGACTCAGCTGGATGACAGCATTAAGTTCTCCTAGGCATAACTAAGAAGGGGAAAGGGAAAAGGCTGAAATCTCCAATTATGCATTCTAAACTGCACAGTGTACTAAGAACAATCTATTAATGTCTCTCCTGAAGATCCAGAAGAATACATTGTGTGATTCCATATGTCAGTGGACAAATAAGAACAAAAATGATTGTTTCAATATTGGACAATTTATAAAGAAATTTGAACAAGAGATAAGGACAAATCTAGGGTACACTAGCCCTGGTACCACAATCCCTGGTACACTATCCATTTCTAATTATAATTCAGTTTTTGGCATTTCAAATGGGATGTGTTTTAAGAGGCCTCTTAAAAATAAAATAATGAAGCTTTGCAGGCACCCTTTGAATATGAAGGCACTATGCAAGGGCTGTTGGAGAATAAAATACTTGGCTGAGACAGGTATCATGAACTGAATGGAAATGGGATTCAATGCTCGAGTAGTCATTAGAAGGTAATTAATACGTCAATAAATGCCTGGAAGGACTTAAAAAATCAAATCAAGTCTTTTTAATTTCATTTGATGGAGAAGAGAGTCCATCATAGTGGAGAAGGAATACCAGTAATGTGGTCACAATAGGGGAATAAAAGGAATTGTACGTGAAGCAGTTTTGTACTTGCTGGAAAAATTACTTCTATCATGAGCTTAAAAGATGTGTTACAGTAATTGTGACATAAGACAAAATTTATGATGAGAAATTAAATTTTAATGTAGGAATAGTCTTAGATATGCTACATAGAAAGCACATGTAAGTTTCCGAAATTTTGAGAACAAAAGGATCCAAATATATATTTAAATTTAAGATAATTCCTGATAAATTTAAGGTCATTCCACGACCAAATTCATGTATTGGAACGACAAAACTGTACTGAGGAAGGCTGGGACATGAAAATCCTAGAGATTTTAATGAACCTAACTGAATGGTAAAATCCATACAAAAGGTGGTAGAAGCAGACTAATGCTTTAGTTTTGACAGGAGAGAGAAATCTGAAACAGAATACTAGATGTCAGTCATCAGCAGATATAGTAGCTATACTTCTCACACTTTTTTTTTTGTAAACATCTGCTTTTGGCCACTTCTAGGGAGAATTTACTATACTAGATAGACCTTTTAATCTGATACTCACAGTCATCTCAGTGACTGCACTGGGTAGATGGTGATTATGATCAGTTCTAAGCATCATGCCTAATAGTTTAGAAACAAAAGGATAGCAGAGCTGTTGGAGAGGGCAGTTGAGGGTTTTTCTGTGGTGGGAAAGGCAAAATACATTTTCTGTCTACTTTCTGTTAAAGATGTGAAGGTAAATAAGAGACTGAAAAAGAGAATTGGGTAAGCAAGTGTCAGTGGTGCACAGTAAAGAGAGTATAAAAGAGAGGACAGTAAAAATTTCACTATCAACTTAAAAAACAAATGCAAAAAATGGAAGGCATCAAAGAGAAAATTCTGATGGGATAATGAATTTCATGTTTTGTTTTCTTGTAATTAATGCATAGACAGACTTGGAAATAAAAGGAGGAGAGAACTGGCAAATAAAGGTGGCAGAGAGGTGAGGAGACAAAAGTCAGTTTAGTTTGAGAAAAACATTTGGTTGACCATTCAGATGAGAGAGCACATTTTTCACGGAGCAAGTAAGCAGAGCACTGGTGCACTGCTAGCACACTAGGAGCTGATGATTTGGCTGTTAGCATACAGAGCTGAAGAGTGCAAAGTGGACATTACAGTGGAATGGAAGAACAAAGCTTTAGAAACTTTGGAAAAATGGATATAATTGATAATTAATGACAGGTGAGAGGGAACAGGGGATGGAAAAATATCATAAATACCAATGTTCTGAAAGTCACAAAATACTAAGAATAGTAGTTGAATAAAGGAATTGATTCTATCATCACAGTGAGAGTTGGGTAGGGATAGAGAAGAACTAATAACAAAATAATAGATATTGACTACAAATACCAAAGCATATTTGTAAGTTATGAGAAGAAATTAAATTCATCTTAAGAGGTCAGAGCAGACATCAAATGGGAGCTGAAGCTATCAGAAAGGAATATGGGAGATTACAGAGAAAGTCAAACAGTTTAGCAGTTCTGTCAGACTTTGAAGTATATCCTAAGGTAATCAAATAGAATACAAAATTAAAAAAGCAGAGCATATTTAAAAAAAATAATAGTATTAAAAGGATGTGGGGGTGTGCCCCTCATATGTTACTCTTTCATTTTCACAGCTTATTAAAAACGCAATTGCTTTCTGTTTTTATTTTGTGAGATGTGTAGATTGTGCTCAAGGCAGTTTGACTGCTAGAATAGTGTGAAAAAACAGTGCAATGTAAGCTGTGAATGGTACTTGGAAATAATTTAATTACAAGTGTCATTCTGCTCTAGTGGCAAGACATATAATATAGATTTAAAGAGTGACATTATCTTGATATATTAAATAGTGGGTTTTCTTCAAGGAAAAAAAGGTGGATTCTTTCAGGCTAAGATTTTCATGGGGCAGAATGACTTGCATGACATACAGTGCCAGGTTGTTTTTCAGAGGAAATGTATCAAATTGCAGTTATTGCTGGAAATATAAGCATAAATTACATATTTGCAACGGATTTCATTATAAAAAAGCAACCAAAGGTAGAAAAGGGTGTGAATGGGAATCAGGGTTGCTACATATACATAGGTGCTGCCATTTGAAATGCTAAGAATAACAATGCAAGGCTTAAGATACGGTGTCAGACCTGCGTTCATGAACCTTTATGTTACTGTTTTTCTGTAATTTTCTGTGCTTGGGTGTTTTTCCAATGGCTTGATCTGCTAGAAATTTGTTTAGTGATCAAAGATTTCTGAGTTTTTGCAATACAAATTTTTATCTTTTTCTCACATGTCAAAAATCCTGATTATTCAAGTCTAATTCCTATCAACAGAGATTAGTGGAAAAATACTGAAACCAAGAAGTGGTTGTTTCAGCAGGCTTCTTCTATTTCTTAATACGAAAAATTGTTAATACATGATGGTGTACTGCTTTCATACCATGTGTCTGTGATTCCTACCTTATGCCAGTTTGGCAGTGCAAGTAGCCTGCTTTGAGCACCAAATACTGTCAATACATGCTGACTTCTCTACCAGTCTTTGTTAACTCTGAAGTGTCCCTGTAGTTTTATCCACAACTGAAATTTGTAAAAGAAAGTTTTATTAAATTAATTTTGAAATTTACATTTAATACTTCTTGGTTTTGAATGTTAGTCTGTTCTCACTGGAGTCTTCAGCGCTTCATCCCAATGACTGGCAGTCATGCCAACTTACTTCTTTCTTAATTTGCTGTATTGGAGAGACAGCTTTTGCACCTATTGCACTTGTATTTTAAAAAATTTTTGTCCTATGTGTAGATTCAAATGGAATGTTTGGTATTTACTCAGAAGATTCTTTCTTATTGCTTCAGCAGTGTGCAGAGAATAGCCCCTGCCTGCTTTCGTGCCTACAGTGCAACAGTGAAGGAACACTTTGACCTCAGTTCCTTTGAAGTACTTGTCTGAGTCAGAGCACCCTCATTGTGCGTTTTGCCTGCATGACTCTTCTGCTGTGGGGTTCTTTGCTTCTTTTTAAAATTTATTTCAACTTTCCTTTTTATTTACTTTTATTTCTTCATTTATTTTTTCCCCTCCTTTTGTTTACATTTCAGTGAAGCTTGTGGAGAATCAGTATTCTCATTCTTGGCCACATGCTGTTTCCTTACTCCCTACTCTATTTGTGTGTATGTGTCCCATTTTTGCATATTTTTCTGGCAGAGTCTTCCCTCCAGGGCAGCATTAAACTTTGCCAGTTCTGTGATGAGCATATTTGCAGTACAAGAATACACCACACTGTTACCCTCACAAACCATATTAGTGGATGGAGGCTATTTCCTAAGCTAAGGCTCATTTTTCTCATCTTTTATGGCTAAAGAACAGATATAATAAAATAATTCCTTATCAGTTTCACAAAGTCATGTACTTTGCTATCAAGATGAAATGCTAGCTAGCTTTATGTGCATTTAACTACTCTCCTAACACTGGAAGCATATTATTCCAAGCACTACAAACATTTTGGAAAAAGCAAATTTTATGAAACTGGCAGCCAGGAAGCTGTAGCTGAAGAAAATGAGAGTAAACTTCAGTATGCCTTCTCTTCTTTCATGGTAAGGAGGCTCCCTCCCTCTGCTCCATGGCTAAGAACAGAGAGACAAAGAGTCTACATCTTAATGGAACACTTTATGTATCTCTCATTGCTTTATCTGAGCAATCTGCAATTCACAATCTACCAGAGCTTGTGGTTACTCCCAGCACATTATGTTCCTCCTTGAATGACTAAAGTCCGCATCTGTTTCAGGGCTGCTCTTTCATAGGAGTAGAGCAGTATGACAAATTTTACTTGAAGGAATGGGTGTAACAGCTGATGGGAGCTCCCTGAGTCACATCAGAATAACACAAGTGGAATATGGGAGACTTACACTTTCAGCCTTTTCCTGCACCTGTAGCACTGTTCCTCCCCATAGCCACTGTCTTTAGTGACCACAAGAATCATTGTAAGCTCAAATCATTTGATGTCACCTTCAAAAAAGGACACTTAGATGGTATTTGAATGTACAAGCTGACTTAAAATCCTCCTGAGACTTAATAAAGAGGGTGACTTCCTCCTTACCCCCCCTTTACGGAGTCCTGCTTATCATCTCATTGCCTTCTGGATGCTTGCACCAAATAGAAGTTTGATTAATAATGGATGCTCCTCTGATATCTGTCAAACTTACAGAAAAGATCTTCATATCCTCCACTACCCAGTATAAACAGAGGGACCTTCAAATGCATCTTATAGAAATGCTTTCATGGGTGCATCGTCGCTCTCTATTACCACCTGAAAGGAGGTTGTAGTGAGGTGGGTTTGGCCTCTACTCCCAAGTGAAGAACAAGCAATAGGACAAGAGGAAATGGCCTCAAGTTGTGCCTGGGGAAATTTTGATTGGAGATTAGCAAAAATTGCCTCGTTGAAAGGGTGGTCAGGCATTGAAACAGGCTGCCCAGGGAAGTGATGAAATCATCATGTCTGGAAGTGTTCAAAAGGCACATGGATGTGGCACTTGGGAATATGGTTTAGTGCTGAATGGAGTTGTGCTAGGTCAGTGGTTGGACTTGATGATCTTAGATATCTTTAGCAATTTTAAAATTCTATGATCCTATAATCTCTGGGATTTCAAAATTCTTTACTTCAGCCTGTCCCTTCCTTCCTATAGCCTTGGTTAAAAATCTAGAAAATATGTGAAATTGCTGGTTGTTCTATGGAAATGTCCCTACTTCAGAATTTCTCCACTGAGAATTGATGCCATGTACTTAACTGTGTTCAGAAATTTGTGGAAAATCTATTGTGCATTCAATGGGAAGTGTTTATGGCTGTTGGGATTTTAAAAGCTTATCTTTCCCCTGGGCCTTACCCTCCTGCTATTGTAGATGTCACTGATACAATTGCTGTGAACTTAGCCCCAGCAATTAAACCTACAAGATCTAAGGACTTCAGTCTTCTAGTCTAGATTGTTTTAGAATAGAAAGCAGTTTCAGTAGTTTAAACACTTCCAAATGTCTTGGTGGTCATCATGTGACACAAGTGAGTCTTTGTCTTCATTGTACAACTCTCATGCATCAGGTCCTCAAGATAACCTTCAAAATTCTTCCTTCCTTGTTTGGGTTCAGAGATACAGTCTTCCAACCTGTTTACTTAAAAATCATCTAGACTTCCTGCAGTGCTATGTCCTACAATCCTGCATTAGCATATCTGAAGTGAGGATAAGAAGCCATGTCTTTGTCCCAGGCAAAGGGATCCTAAGCAACCTCATCTACTAAGCGGCATCCCTGCCCATGGCACGGGGGATTGGAACTACAGGGTCTTTAAGGTCCCTTCCAACCCAAACCATTCTGTGATCGATCCTATGATTCTTTTTCACCTCTCTGAATGGAAAGAATAAGGGAAGTAGATCTTCTCCGTTTTCATCATTGCTTCTCTGGGCAACCTGTTCTAGTGTCTCACAACTCTCACTGCAAAGAATTTTTTCCTAATATCTAATCTAAACCTACTCACTTTTAGTTTAAATTTGCTAAACCTCATCCTATCACTATGCTCCCTGATAAAGGCTTCCTCCCTGTCTTTCCCATTGTCCCTCTTGTAGGGGAAGAGAGTTTTGTAGAATGTTTTATGAAAAGAAAATTACTTTAGAAAGCTAGCTTTTATTTACAAACTCAAATTCATGCATGAACTTGCATGCCTTCACAGGGCTGGTTAATTTGCACATCTCATGTTTATTTCCATTACTAAAGGAAAAGCACTTTCAGAAAACTTCTTTATGTGCTGGAAGACAGGAATCCAACTGTTCAGACTGTCTGTGGCCATCAGCATCTCTGAAGGATGTGGGTCCAAAGTCACAGGTACTTAGCCTCCTGCTGGAGGATTCCACCACTGGACTTGATTATCTTGTTGGTTGAGAGTCCAGGCTGCTTCATTTTCGTGGACCATAAGCAGGCATTCACGAAGTGCCATTTTAAAAGCTCTTCTATTGGAAAGTTGCTTAGGCTTGTTTTCACAGTCGCAAAAAATTACCAACCTTTCTCTTTCAACACCTCATTCCAAGTTCCCTGACTGGAGAAATGATGCATTCCTTCAATCTCTCTTCTCCCTTAGAATCCTCTATGAGTTAAGGCCAATACAACAGAAACAGTTCTCTTCAGTACAGCATAGCAAAAAACTGTCTGGTGTCAGTATATTGGCCATTTTAATGATTTTTTGGTATGGTTTATGATAGTGATTCACAGTCAGTCTTCTGTAATTCAGAGTTGGATGCTGGATAAGTTACTAAGTCAGCCAGGGCTGACTGGGCAAACCTACTTGAAGAAGGGTATTATGTCCTCTCTTTACCAGATGTCTGAGCCACTTACGTCTTTGAGTGCTTTGAGCCATGAGATCTTACACTACCTGTTTCACAGCCCTGAGATATGTTCCATTAGCTCTGTCTGCAGTCACTAGTCTTAGATGCTCTGTACTTTCTCAGATCACAGGCTTGATGTTTCCCAGAGTCTAATGAGAAAGTGAGAATTCCATCTGAGATGGAGAAACCTTCCCTGCTTTTTCATTAGGCATCATCCATGTAAGAATGAGTTCCCACAAACTTTAGGTATCAAGAAAATTTTTTCTGACTACAGTGGCAGAATCAGGGCCTATTGAAGATCTTCTTCCTTTTTTCTTTCCATTCAGAGAGGTGAAAAAGAATCATAGTATCACAGAATGGTTTGGGTTGGAAGTGACCTCAAAGACCCTGTAGTTCCAATCCCCCATGCCATGGGCAGGGATGCCACTTGGTAGATGAGGTTGCTTAGGATCCCATCTAACCTGGCCTTCAATCTGTTGCAGTGCTTCACCACCCTCTAAATAAAGAATTTCTTCCTAAATTCTTTCTTTTTTTTTTCAAGAGGGTAGCAAGTTGTTTCAGGGCTTATATGCTATAGGACCACTAAGGTGTTTTTCTAAGAGTGTCATAAACTAGTTTAATCAGAGCCCAAGTGTTCTCTTAATACTGGTAAGGTATCCAGAAACAGTGCTGACTGTGAGGTAGAACAGTCTTATGAGCTTCTGTTGTGAAAAGAAGACCAATAGCTCCATTATATGTAATTAATGAATGTAAAGAGGGGACAATTGTCTAGAAACAACAAAATGTGACTGTGTTTATAGTAATAAATTTTAAAAATGACAATTGCAGAACACTAAGTGGTTATTCCATAAGTGTGTTTTCCATAGTGAACAGCATGTACTTATCTTTCATTCTTTTTGGTGCTTTTGGTATTTGAGAGAAACTCATGGTATTTTTATTTTATGTCTGTGTTTGTACTACAAGAGATGGTACATAGGTTATGTGTAAGCCATATAAGCCCCATCAAGCCAAGAACAATTTATAGCTTGGAAATTTTCAATCACAGTGATATGAATGGATATTACAGTTTTTGGTATTGCAGCCATTGCTTCTTGCAGCACTATGGTTGCTAATGCACAGTGTAACAAGTCAGACAGCTGGAAATTTTCAAAAGCATATTGTGCAATTTAATTTAATTATGCCAAGGGATTTCAGATATATTCATGATATGTTTAGAGAGAAATAGAGAGTTTCTGGTATAGTGTATACTATAAAAGCAGCTATTCTCTTTTCACAGATAGAGCTGTAATATTAGATGATATGTAGTATATAAATTGCCACTCTCTGTAATTAAGCTCTACAACTTAAATGTTTTTGTAAAAATGGAATCTTATAAGTAAGTGAGTGATCAAAATCATTGCTACTCAAACTATTAAAAAAAATGTAGTACTGATTCAAACAACAGCGCCTATTAATGTGTAGTTGTGATTATTTAGCAGTACCTGTAAAAACTAATACAACTGACTGCTAAAATTTTTGCTGTTTAATGCATATTTCAATAACAACTTAATTAAAAATGCTTATTATTAACAATATTAACATTAATTCATTATAATAATTCTTATAAATGTATTATATGCATCTTTTTAAAGCCTCCTAGTTATTATACATAATGTGTGATATATTAAATAATTAATAATTTACTTAATTCTTCCACTAGGCCAAATTTTCAAGCAGTGTATTATTTACCATATTCATTTGTACAGTCTAAAATTGTATAATTATGACTAACTTCCCTTTAAGTGAAGATTTATTGCTAATTTAATTCACTACAAAAATCAATCTAATTGATTTATTAATCTAAGAAATTACATTCAAATTGACTTATAAAGCAGACTCTGCCAGACTTCATACAACCCAGAACCCAGGACTGTCTTCTTCATGATTACATGCTAGCATAGAATAGCTTGGTATTCTTACCATTCTGCCTTCTAACCTTCATCCAGGATGCTCATTATCTTACTTCAGGAGTAGACAAGGCAAGAACACAAACTCAGGATATGTTTTTTGAGTCTTTTTGTTGCCCTTAAAATCTGAAGTACTCTTTTTTTTACATCTTACAAAAAACCACATGAAATCAAGATTGCTTCTTCTCTCATGAGCATCTTCCAGATTTTCATATGAAAATTCTGATCGCAGTCTGTGGATTAGTTTTTTCTCAGGGCCAAAAGGAGTAGAGCCCAGTTTTTGTACTCCACGGATTTCTGGTAAGGTTGTATCTTTCATTGCTGAAACACATCACTGCCATGTAGCCATAGCAAGAAGACTGAATAGGGAAGGAACATCTTCCTAACTAAAGGTGGGGAGTTGCTTTGTTCCAGAGCTGTTGTTCAACTATTCTGACTAATGTTGCTGCAGGATGCAGGGAAATCCAGTGACAATACATGGTGATGTTACTTGATTGCATGTCTTTGGATTCATAGAGTGCCTAGAAGCAGATAGTGGGAAGCAGTAAATAGGATGTACTTTAAACAAAATTATGCTTTACAGCTAAACTGTGCTTATCCAGTCAAATATGTCTGTGGATCTACATTCTGAGGATCCTCTTCCAGTCCTCTTTCAGTGAACTGGAAACTTTGAACTCTGAAATTCCAATTACGTGGAATTTCTTTCACTTTCACATAATTTATATGGTTCTTTTCCATTAAAGCCTTTCCATGGCTTCTGTTCCTGCATCCAGAGCCCACTGAAATATGCCAGTGTCAGAAATAGTTCCTAACAATTTCTTTGTACCATGCTAAAATAATTTCCCTACTTATCCCTATGAAGATGATGTGAATAGAGTAATCAATATCCTTTGCTTTCCCTTTGGTTCAGTAAACGTCTATGTATTGTATGGCAACTGGAAGTGTTCCAATAAATTACTTGGAAGAAGTTCTACTATTGAATATCCTGAATAACACAGAAATCTGTTATTAAAATAGTATCCTTAGAGGTGAAAGTTTAATACCTTGCTTTAACTCACATGAACAATGTGTTTGAGACAAGGTTCTCATAAGAGAATGGACCAACCATTAAGGTATAGAATATTCTCAAATAAACTCCCTGTGTTTCCTTTTGCATGGGTTTTAAAAATTATTAAATTATTCATAGAGTCAAAAAGACAGAGGAAGAGTAGCCAGCACTTTTGGAAAGATGAGCTAGCAAATTAAATATGAGTTTCAGTAAAGGAACCAGAATTAATACTTGAATACTTTCAACATGATAGAGAAGAAGGCGGCAACAGAAATGATGAAGAACGGATGATCCCTCTGTATAGTGACTAGTGTCCAGGGTATTTTTGCGGAAGAGGTTTGATCTGGCTCTCCATGCTGAGCAATTTTTTACATACATTTGGTGAGTGCATCAATATCATCATGAACTGCACAATCTTAGCCTCATGCTCAGCATTTTTTTAAAATTTAAAAGTTGTCAACAGTTTTAGCTAGAATTTACAGACAGTTCTTTTCACAGGGGAGAAGGAAAAAGCAAATCCAGAGCCCTTTCTGATGCCGTCTATTTGTGTTCAAAAAGCAAAATACAGAACTGCATAGGCAAAATGTGATTAACTCTCCAAAGTGACTACATGGCATGAAAATTGTTCGTACCTCCGTCATATCACTTATTTATGATCTTGCTGAGGTTTACTTCCTCAGTGCAATTATACTGAATATTTTTTTTCTCTCAGTGTTCTTCCAGGAATGTGGACCTGACCATAACAGAACAGCCTGTGTTTGAGCTAAGCTTTCAGCTTAATTTAGCAGATCATCTTTAGGTTGCAGAGACTGCAACAACTATGGCAGGCTTTAATTTCCTCCAGTCATTAATATTTAACTTTCAGATAATGCTATCAAAAGTACAGTAGGTTGTAATGAAATTCAGTATTTCCAATACAGCCGCAACAGAAATTGAACAGTTCCTACTTTACAGTAGGAATACTATTTATTCACATAAAATGGTAATTTCATTTTCACCAAATATACACATCCATGAAATGTGCAAAATACCTATGAGCTAAGCCACTAAGCTAAACTTAGTGAGTTTGAGTCTCATAGGAGTTAAAAGTTAACTTGAGAATAATTTACTTAACTGTACATGTTTCTCATTTTCTCCAGGAATCCTCCTAGACTGTCTCCTCTTTGCTGTGTTGTATATCAGCAGACATCTGTTCTTGTTTGTTGTAGTCCCCCATGAGGACAAGGGCTAGAAAGCATGAGACTTCTCCTAGCTTCTTACACAATACTTCATCTATGTCTTCATCCTCCTTGGATGGCCTGTAACAAACTCCCACCAGGATGTTGTCTGCCTTGTTGCCTTTCCCCCTGAATCTTTACTCGTAAACACTCAACTCTATCAGCACCGTCATTAAGCTCTAGACAATCATAACACTCCTAACGTTCAGGGCTACCTTGCCAACTATCATTCCTTGCTTATCCCTACTGAAGATTTTGCAGCCATCCATTGCAGCACCCCAGTTGTGCAAATCATCCCACCATGTTTCCATGATGTCACAGTTTTCCAACTGCCCAATGACTTCCAACTCCTCCTGTTTGTTGCCCATGCCACATGCATTGGTGTGGATGCACTTCAGCTGGGCTGTTGGTCCTACCACCTTTTTGGGGGGAGAAGCCCTAATTCCTACATGACCATTCTCAGGTGTTTTTGTGCTTTTTAATGTATCAATGACTTGTGTCATTGCTGACACATAGATCTTCATTCCTACCTTACTGAGATGGCAGACCAAAGGCCCTTCGTAGCACTCTGCCTCTCCAACACGGGTATACTACCCCCAGGCTGATCTCTAGTGAACATGGCTTTATCCCTTTTCCATTCAAGTTTAGTTTAAAGCTCTTTCAGTGAGCCCTGAAAACTCCTGTATAAAGATCCTTTTCCTGCTTTACGACAGGTGCACTCTGTCTGTCACCAACAGGCTAAATGCCATGTAAATTGACCCATGATTAAAAAACCCCAAATTCTGCAGGGAGGGAGTTGCAGAGATTTGCCTGCTGCGCTTGGCAGGAACTTGTCACCATTGTCCCCTGTCATTTAGGTTGCTGCATTCGGTTGGACAGAGGATAGGGAATCCTCCATATCATGCATTCTATCTGCCCCTTTGGGCCTGTCCCAGGGAAGGTAGCTGGACTCTTTCTTTACTCCTATATTCTTCAACCTGCTTGCCTGCTCCTGGAGCTCTGTCAGTAAGTGGAGACTCTCCCCTGCCCAGGCATGCCTCCCACAGGGATGCTCACTGCTGCTGGCTCTTACTGGCCCAAGAGCTGGACACACTCTGCAGCCTGGCACCGGGGTGTCAGTGTATTCCCACTGGAGCTCTGCCTGGGCAGCTGCCTCAGCTGGTCACACAGTCTTGCCTAATTAATTTTTTGGCCATCAGCAAAAAATAGATACTGATAATTTCTCAGAGAAAGAATAATGTAAGACTAATGTAGTTGACATCACAGCTCTGCTTGTGGTCTCAGATCCCAATTCTAACATAATTTTAGAAATCGTAAGATAAAAGGTTGAACTGTTCTGCTTAGTAAGTAGTAAGATTTTTAAAGGTGAATATAACAGAATGTGAAGATTTTGTACATTGACTAGGATGTCTGGGCTTCTGGACAGCCAGAAATCCAAGGTGTACCCAGTGTAGGTGTAGATGTTCAATCAGTTGTGTACATGCAGTAAGTCAACACTTCCAGGAACTGTCAACTAAATTGCTTGAGTGGTGCACAGATGGATGGGATCTGCACGGTAAATGCTATGTTTTCAGAATGTCCCAAGTAAAATACTGGTGCAGCCTTCCAAGCTGACAGAGAAATTACATCCAGCCGAAACTATCTGTATTGATGAGCTCTCTGCCAAATGAGACGATAATGGGCATCATGACTCCAGGCACTCTATGTGTTAATAATGTATCAAAATAGGCAGCCATTAATGGTGTGCTGCAATTTTTGTGACATTGATTTGTTTAAGAAAAAGTCATAAAACCAGAAGCCTATAGCTAAAAATGACATCTCTAATGTTGTGTACTCAAAACTACACATTTTCTGTCCAGCCTGGTCAGTAAGTAAACTATCATTGCATACTGAATCATGTAGTCGGTTTGTGCTTACTGCAAAACATTTTAGAAATCCTAATTATCTAATCACATAGACTACCAACAAGATAAAGTAAGGAACAGCCATTTCAAAAATTATTTGTTGGACTTAAATCAGTGTGTTCTTTTGCTTCTCTATAAGCTTTATTCATATGTATGCAGACTACAAATTCTGTAATGGATAATAAATGACAGTAGGAAAGAACTTTTTCTTGTAAGAGTTGGTTCTAGCAATTAGAGTAATCTAACAAAAGGTTTTTGAGGTTGTATATTTGGTATGTCTTCAGGTTTATCTTGTTATGTTACAATAGGTCACAGCCAGGCATTATTGTTATTGTTATGTAAAATATTCATTCCAGAATGAGTGAAGGGGTTGAGAGGTTTCCGTCAGCAGTGCCCATAATAAACCGTGTTTTCGAGAGAACAGAGTGGGATAACTCCATAACAGCTCTTTGGCTTAAGGAATTTTGGTGAATTACAAATTGGTACAGTTGAAGCTGATACGCATTTGGGTAGCCATAAGGAAATTTAATATGTTCTTTATTGAGTATGTAGAAAATCTGTTGTTTCTTTGCAGATTTTTTAATACAAAGTACAAGCACAGTATCAGTACTTTTGAGATGGCACTTTTCTGCCATGTATTATACAGTAATCAATGGGCTTTTACAAGGCGTTATTAAAACAAAGCCAAGTTAATATTGATTTATCTCAAAGATGACAGACCTTTGAATATTTTATCCGCCTTTATGTTAGTAAGGACATGCACATAACTGTATTAAGTTTATTCTTTAACAATTAGTCCATCAAAGCAATAAATTTCCTTCAACTTCTGAAAGTCTCAACCTCAAAAATAAGGAATTATTTCCTTATATTTGTATTTTTGTTTGACAAAAACCTTAGAAGAAAAGAGGAGCAATGTTTCTGGGGTCAGAATTTGAACTCTAGAGTACCATTAATGTATTATACTCTCAAATGATTTATCAGGGGAAGACCAGTGGTAAATAAAAGTTTAAAGAACCAAACATAATGAAGTGTCAGTAGAAGTAAAAGTCTAGAAACTTTTCAAGGGCAGACAGTATTACGTTAAAATCAGAAGCATTAATTACATTTTGTTTAAAACAGCATTTTGAAAGGAAGTTTTTACCATCATTGTAAATTAAAATAAAAGGTTTGGTTTTTTTTTCATGGGCAACTGAGATGGCATGGCATCATAACACTACAGATATTATGGGAAGGAATATGAAATGGGATTTTAGTTCATAGAAATTTAAATGAGGTTTTTAAAATTATTATATA
Source organism: Peucedramus taeniatus (assembly GCA_013400575.1). Classification (NCBI taxonomy): domain Eukaryota; kingdom Metazoa; phylum Chordata; class Aves; order Passeriformes; family Fringillidae; genus Peucedramus; species Peucedramus taeniatus. Next base: position 163,669 of record WBNO01025628.1, on the reverse strand, counting down.
TGAAACTTACGGTATTATTATCGTTATCTAGATACAAAATATTTCACATTTTCTTTCCATTTCTAGTTATTGAGCAAAAATTATAATCTTTCTCATAATATTTACTTTTTTAGGGTCATCTGCTTTACAGAAGCTGACACAAAAATCCTGTCTAGATCTTTCCTAACTTGGCAAATACTTAGCTAAAATAATTGTTACTGCTTGTGGAATATGTAGTCAGCAAATAGCAAAAACAATTTAGAAAGTCATAATATTATTTATAATCATGAATTATTAAAATTTTTGAAGCAAGTTATATGCAGAAAATGAGAAAAACACTAGTGGAAATAATGGTTTTAAATCATGACACACTAATAATGTGATCATTCAGTTTACAATGTTATATTCTGAATGCAATATATAGTCAGTTATATTCTGAATGCAATTTCTCAACATTAACTATTACTGAATTATTTTTATTATTTTGAGACCTTGTAAGCCATTAATTTGACATTAAAAGGTTAAGTGATTATATATTAATTATTACATATTAAACGGTGTTATGATTAGATGCTTAGATATCATAACCGTGAATACAATAAAGAAAATGACTATGGGGAATCAAAGAAAGTTTAACTGACTTTTGATGCTACAAAAAGAATCTTACTCTTAGAATGAGCTTTCTTTTCCTGTGTTTCTTTCAGTAGTATTCTCACACCTGTTAGCCATGCTGTGAGTGAGACTTCAGGCACGAGCAAATGGTGTGACCGCAACTCCAGCTCCTCTTCACAAGCCTTGTAATGAAATGCAATGCAACCAGACAATACAGTCCTGTGCAACTCATCTCATTGTCTAATGGTTAATGCTGGCCATGTTTAAGAAAGGACTGAACATTCCAAGCCTATCCACATGTGAATAACACCATAACTACAGAATACCACCTTCATTATGTGAAAAATATACCTGTCCCAGTAACATCTGCTCGCTTTTTTATATTTTCTACCCAAACTCAGTCAAATTTATGGGGGAAAAAATCAAGACACTCATTTCCCAGGAGGCAATCTCAGACTGTTACAAATCAAAACATATTGGAGAGAGGCAAGGAGGAGGAAGTTTCAGTTGGGGTGCGTTAACCGTCAGGAACATCCACAGTCTTCTTGCCATTAGCACTAAGGACTAACATAGACAGAAGATGAGGTCCCCAAGCTCATCAGATGTTAGGGCTGAACAGCAATCCATCCCACCCCATCACTCCTGGGGTGCTGGATTCCTATGGCAGACTGCCGACCACAAGGAGGCAAGTTAGCAGCTTCACATAAATTTTGCAGACCACTAAAATGTCTTCTGTCTTACACACACAGTCCTTCCTCACCCATCTATTGTGGAATACCATCAATTAGCTTAACTTATAGATTCCAGCAATAGGGAGGAAAATTTCCTAAAATTTTGAATTTCTTGGTTATTGCTGACCTTCATACTGAAGAAGGTGGAGGACTAAAATTTCCTTCGTAGAGCAAAGACAAATAGACAAAGTGAATACCACAAAGGTTAAAGTAGTTGAGTAATAGAAGAAAATATCCAACCCTATTTTGGGGTTCTTGGTTTTTTATTGTTTTGATGGGGTTTTTGGCTTGTTGGTTTGGGTTTTTTTTTTGGAACTCTTCTTTGATTTTAAAAGGCATGAGAGTTAGGAGCAACAACCTCTGGAATGCTTGTGTTTTTTGTCAGTAATTGTAGTAGTTTGATAGTGTGCTAATATGTTGAGTCTTTGTAATTACTGACTTTATTGAGGTAAAGAGATTCAATTGCTTGCTTTCTTGACAGATCAGAAGTAGAGCATAATAATGAGAATACATTCTTTAGAAGAGGCTAGGAAGAGGTTAGGCTCATATCTATGTTTCTTAGAACTTTTCAAGGTCAAGTTTTTATAGAAATAAAGAATTGGGAAAACCCAGCAAAAAGTCCTCATGAAATGGGTATTAGGAGTGGTTGACACTGAGGAAGAGACACTGGCTTTCAGGCAACACCAGACTAGGGAATAAGCTTTGTATCTGGACTGCATGCTACATTATTCATCCCAAATGTTTGGATTGCTTTTCTTTTTTTCATTACTCTCTTTGCAGACTAAAAGTATGAGCAATCTAAGTTTAGAAAAAAGAAAAGAAAATCAAAATAAACTGAACTGAGTTTAGGAACTTCTGCATTACTGAAATTGCACTGTGACAGATCTGCTGTTTATTTCATTTATGTAAGTCTTCTGTTTATTGCCAGCTTCTTCTGTGAATTTGACAGTGTAATATTTTGTGACAGTTAAAGCTTTACTTCATGTAAATGGACTTTGATTTCAGGCATTCCAAAGAAATTTAATACAGTTCTGTCTAACACTGATAAAGAAAGAAGATAGATATACATAACCAACAGCATTTTTTGACAGTTTTCTGCCAAGTCACGCTATGTAGCTTCAGCTGAGAAATGGAAAATAATTTTGGTTAACATTACCCTATGGAATCTAAAGAATGTTCAATGAATTTCAGTCCTGAACTTCCAGTCCTGTATACTGAGTCATGAAAAGCTCACACTATTCTGTCATGCATCACTTGATAATGAACTTTTTTGACCTTTATAAAAAGACTTAACAAAGGAAATTAGTATCCATTGTTGTTTTACATAAAAAGATAGTATTTAGCATGAATAGCCCCATTCCAAACCTTCAAGTTCCATGAAAAAGCTAGTATGCATTTCATGAGTTCATTATAAAAAGATAGTATTTCAAGATAGACAATTTATAAATTGTTATATATTTATCTTTTTGTACTGTTATAGTCAGAAGTTTGCAAGAAGAGAAGGAATGCAGCACCAATTGTGCATATTAGGCTACAGTAGAAAAGTTAATGGGAAAAGCTGAAAGAGAAGAAAGGGACAGAGGGGCCATTTCTCACCCAGGCTCTTCATGGTGGTACTTGATGGGAGGAAGAGTGTAAGTGGGACAAAAGAGGATCAGAATGAATAAAAAAAAAATGTTTTCAAAGCAAAACGTTTTTCAACCTGAGTACAGTCAAGAAATGGAGCAGGTTGCACAGAGGAGCTGAATGACCCCCATACTTGGACATTTTCAAGGTGTTACAGAATGAACCCCTGAAGAACCTGGTCTGATCTCATCCCCTTATAATGTTTTGAGCAGGAAGTTGAACTAGAGGGCTCCCACAGCCCCTTGCAACCTGAATTATTATTTTATCCTGTGATTATATGGTACTGGGTACCCAACAGCTGTAAAAAAGAGGAGGCTTTAGTAAAGTAATAAGAAAACGGAAAATTTATTGCCAGATGGGAAAAGAGGCAAGAAAACCCTTATTGCAATAGCTTCCTCCAGTTGTTCCCTATTGCAGCTATAGGAGGAGGCAGGTACATCCAAAATTAGGAGTAGGAAAGATGGCTGTCTACAAAGTCTTCACACCCGCCCTGGAAGGAGTGATGGGGCTGGAGTGGGGAGTCTACCAAAGTAATTTAGATAAGTATGTCCAAGAATAACTATATATGTTAAGGATAATTTGGAACAATTAGTTCCTTGTGCTGTGTTTTGTTTTTGTGACTCTTATAATGGAATTGTATTTCTCTTACCTTGATAGAAGTCAGTAAACACCCTCTCATATATTTAAATCTTGTAACACCATAAACCAGAGTCACGTCATATATGGAAGATACAGCCTTCCCTGGAAAGATGGACATAATTGGGGTGCAGTGAAAAGAAATGCTTGTGCTATCTATATTCAAGGCTCCTACTGAGTTTTCATGTTGCTGCCACAGTAGGTTGCAGGAGTCTTTTTGTGCTGTTAACACTGGTTTATGCAGAGAAAGACAACTCCCTTGGTATGTCTGGAACTTCTTTGATGAGAAGCCTGAAAGTGGAAAATGGCTTCACACTTCAGGAGGGAGGCATGGAAAGGAAACCTGCCACACTAACATAACACGTATTTGAAAAAGTCTTCTTCCTTTTTTATTCTGTTCATTGCCCTCCAAAGATGAAAGACAGAGCTCCGTTCCTAAGACTTAATATTTTTTTGCCTACATATTCAAAACAGAAGTAAAACTATTAATTCTTCAGAAGTTCACAGATAGATCATATTGATAGTGACACTGGAGGAAATGGGGAAGCAACTATTAGCTTCACTTTAAAAGTGAAATTGGAAAAAAGATATATAATATGTCAGTATCAAGGGTATTAGTAAATATCTGTGAAGATATGTGTAAATATTAAAGTAATTTCTGATTTCAGGAAAAAAGATGGAGTTGAATGTGCAACCATGGACAATAACATTTTTATCTTATACAACTTTGTTTCTCTTTTAGTGGCAAAGCATTACTATAACACTGGTTGAGAAAGTACAGATGGTTGCTGTAATCCTAGGATCTCTGTTCTTAGTAGCAAGTGTGACTTGGCTTCTATGGTCAGCCTTCAGCCCTTATGCAGTATGGCAAAGAAAGGACATCCTTTTTCAAATCTGCTATGGAATGTATGGTTTTATGGATCTAGTATGCATAGGTAAGCTCAAAATCTTTAAACAGCACAGACTGTGGTTTAAGACTGTGACTATTTCTATTTTTCTAATTGGTCACTCTAATTGATCACTCCAGTTCTTTGCAGATTTATTCTCACCTGATACCTTTGGCAAGTGCTGCATTTTACAGTGTTGCAAATATTGCAGAGAGAAAAGAACCAAAGAAGCTTTACTCTCAGATTCATCAGTGTATTCCCAAAATCTTAGTGGTAAGAACAGGATCAGTTTAAATTTCTTGATAAAACTACTAGCAAAGTTCAGGGAGTTAAACAGATGAAAATATGAAAGACATTATTAAAATAATTCTGATGCCAGTTTGAATTAGATTGTACCACCATGAAGCACAGAAAAAGCCCTTGAAGATGTCATCAAACTGCACACCCAAAATTAGGTTGCACAGATTTATATAGGTCACTGTGCTAGAAATGGAGGAGAACAGAGAAGACAGGCATGGGTTCTTTGCACATCATAAACAACTATGAAACACTCACACAGTGCTAACTATAGTAACCTGCTTTACTATTAAAAATCCCCAGGTCATTTAGCTGAAATCTTGTAAAAGAAAATACATTTTACTGCAACACTGTATTGACCATTTTTTAAATTTCTGAAAATACACTGGACGCGGGAATATTTAAATAGAAATCCCTTTCGTTTTTGGTAAAACAACCTGATTTGATTGTAAGAATATTTATGATTATTTGGAGAGAAAATTTATGTTAAATATTACATAACTACATAATTTAGAGAATTAAATTTGCATAATTAGTAATAATGATTTACATTGAACCACATTCACAGAATGTTAATTGCAAGAAAATCTAGAAGTCAAGTGCCATCTGATGTTTGCACTGACATTTCTGAGAGATAAATGTTATCTGAATCTTATATATGGGAATTAGTGCTGAATTCTGCTTTGCAAGGAACAAAGAAACAGAATGATTCCTAATATCAAGGGTTTTGTTTCAACTGTAAAACCACATCATCTTTTATTGAAACTATCCCATTACTGTAAAAGTATTTATATTTCAGCTACATCAGCAGTTCTGTTCAATTTGTAATTTTTGTTAGAGAAGCCTGCTCTGGAATATTTTGTAACACAGGCTTTCTTCTGTGAACCCAAATCTCAGACAGAAAAGTGAGCAGAATCTCATGCTTTGGACAAGTGCTCATCTTTTAAATGAATAAAAGGACTCAGCTACATGTCCTCTTAGATGCTGATTTCTGAACATCACCTCTTCCAGCTTAACACTCAATATGAGGGCTTTGCTTTTGTTTAAAAATACACTAAAGAAAGATAAAATGTGCTTCAGGTATTCCAAGCATTTCATTTATATAGAATTCTGGTTTGTTTGGGTTTTTTTCCCCAGTAAAAGAAATACTTTGGTATGCATGAGCTAATTGAAATAACTAGTTACTTCAAATTATTTTAATTTAACCCATTTGTTTTATTGTTAAAACACCTAAACCAGTTTAAACTCAAAATCAGCCAAGAATGTCTGTGATGATCAGAAATATTACTGTATTTATCCATAGAAATAAATATTTGGATGGTGACCTTCCATAGATTCCATAGAAAGGCATCCTTTAGCTGCCTTTCAAGCCAGCTAGGCTCAAGCCACTGCTGAAGTGGAAGCTGCTGAAGAAACGTTTGCCTCACATGGAGCTTCTGGCTCAACTACACCCCGCAGGAGCAAAGCAAACACATGGATAAACTGACTTGCCTATCATTTAATAAATGCATATTTTCTAGAACTATCATAAATAATACATGAAAATTTAAATGTAAAAGTGACTACAATGAAATATATTTGGGCACTGTATTGTAGTTACAGAATTCACTGCAGATATGACTTAGAAATTTATTAGACTGTATCTGGAAATTCATAAAACAATATAAAGCAGGTTTTGTAATTTAGGAATTTTGATAATCCATATTAATTCAGGCTCACTTATTCTGTGCATAATTTCAAGTCATTTCCATTCTGTTAGCTTGTAAGATCAGGACTTCTTGTAACTCTTAAAAGTATTCATGAATATAGTCAAATTTAGTCAATTTCGTCTCTTTTTTTTCATGATAAAGTGAGGAGGTTTAGATTGATAATTTAAATTTACAATTTTCAAATAAAATTATCTAATAGCTATATGTAATTATTACTTAAAATTATTTTTGAAACCCCAAAATCTTTCCATTATACTGATGACTTCCCAAGGCATTAACTTATGATTTTACTACTATTATGTATAATCTCTTATATGATGAAGCTTGTAATGCTTACAACCAGCTACAGGACTCACTTAGGATCTCCTCTCCTTTCATTTGTGTTTAGTCATCCGTGGCATTGTCTTAGTTTTGAACAGGATTTACAGTGAGCAAATACCTCTACTCCAACTGTATTCTGTCTTTATTTCAATGAAAAATTTATGCAGACATACAGGTTTTCCTGTGCACCACATATTTCAAGATAATGCTTGAGATACTGGTGATATGACCGAGATTTATTCCACCTGCTTTCAGTTATGCCTCCCTACACCTTTGCAGAAACAATACAAATACTTTTGGTTGTTTGTGAAGTGTAGATAGCTTCACTACACTTGTGAAGTGTAGATATCTTCACACTTTATAAAGTGTGAAACACTTTTTGAAATGTTTTCCTATAATTTTTAAAAGGAGTCTGCCTAAAGGTACTGACATATTTTTGTGACATCTTTGAAAATGTGCACAAAACAATTTGTTTACTCAGTGATTGATTTTTATATCACACATAGCACACCAGTCACTTTCTTATTAAGTATATTACACCTAACTTGTATTTTACTTCTTTGTTTTTACATTTCAACAAAAGAAAAACTGAAGATTATAGATCACCAGAATAATATGTTTTGTTAATTCTAGTGAACATGTTTTATTGGTATCCCCTCTTCTCTTTCTTCTAGTCTGAATTTTCCCAGAATTCTTCTTGAAAAATAGTATTGTTTTTATTTATCAGTGTTGGTTTTAGCCCTACAAGTCATTACCTTGTACTTTTCTGCATCAAAGCTGATCGTAAAGCTGTTCTCTTTGAAATTTGCTATTGGTAGAGGTTTTCCTAAAGCAAACCTTGAACACCCTGATCAAGCAGAACTACAGCCTGTGAAACCCAGAGCTATTCCAGTGATAGTGCTAGAATCAGACCATCCATGTAGGGATTACCAAAGGGAGTGAGTTCATGAAAGGAATGAATAATATAAATCCCTTATCTACCCACTGAAGGACAGTATATTCAAGCCTTTGCCATTCTACTTTCTAAACCTAGCAATTATTTTGCATAACAGAAAAGTAGCAGAATTTTATATCTTTTTCACTGGAAAATAGTTATAACTACTGATCATAAATGGTTCTAATATGAACAAAACTTCTCACAAATAATAATAGCTGACTTACAATCCCAGAACGACAGTGCTGTTCCTTTTACACTAGATACATGACTGATGCCAGTAATACTGTGGCGAGGGAGGAAGAGACAGGAGCCAGTGCAAGGTGTGAATTGCCCTCTGAAACCCTCTTTCTTCCCTGCTAAGGAACTTCATGCGTTGCAACATTCCTGTAACTCCTTGGCTGTAGAAAGGAACAGGCTGAAGTTACTTACAATGAACACATCTAGCTGCACTTCACATGTCTTTACTCAGAAAGTCTTTTTTTCTCCCACATTGGATCTAATTCTAAATAGTTTATAAAGAATTATATTACTATTTTTAGCATGGGTATGTTTCACTTTAATACCTTGAGCAATTGACTGCTTTTTTTTTTATCTGTGGGCAGGCCCTAGAATAGTTTTTAAGACATGACATTTTGTCCAGAGGTAAAGTCTGTTTCTGAAAATGATCTTTTATCCCTGGATAAAATTTTGTTACTGGGAGGCCCATTCCTAAATGATTATATATAAGTATGATAAATAAGATAAAGTTGTAACCTAATACCACCAAATATAAATTATATAAGACAAGTTGACTGCTTGTAAAGACATTCAGTAGTAAAAAATTTCAAGTATCTTGTGAGTCATCGTAGGAAAATCTTTGAATACAGTGAAAGAATAGAATAGTACTTGGCAAGAAGATAAAAAGAGAAAATAAAATTAAGATTCTTCATAATCCTATTGGCTGGATCCCACTGCAGTCCTTCCATTTTAGAGATAAAACCTAAAGGTAAAGTCTTAGGACCATATGACATTTAGATGGGTCCATCATCCAAAAACTCTGTTCCTTGTAGATTTTAATTGGACAGAACATCTGAACAGCTAACAGTGGTGAATTGTAATACTTATTGGGATCATCTGAGTCAAACAAATATTTTCCCCCTACAAGTGTACAGCAGCGTCCTCTGTGCTGTTGAAATCATGGTGTTTGGAACAAATCAGTATTCTTCAGGGATTTGTTCTTGTTTTCTCTCTCATAGCTACCTTCATTGCTGTGAAATCCTTGAGAGAAAGGCAATTATTTGCCATTTTCTTACAACTCCACTTCAGTGACTAACTGCTTATATGTTGAGCATTAGAACTCCTCTGGACCTGGAAAATCTCTAGCATTTAAAACGTACCTGGAGTTCCTCTTGTTTGTGGTCTTGGAACTGTTGGTGCCAAGAATTCTACCCCCCCCCTCGCCCCTGGTCCATTCTTTTGCCTCATCTACAAAGGTATTTTTCAATCTATAGCTCTATCAAGAAGGGAACTAAAAGTTTTTATGAGAGGAATTATTAAAATGCTGCTTTTCTCCTTCAGCACTGCCAAATCTGACAATTTTATGCCGAGGCTCGCAATATTTGATCCTTTGTTTTGTAGCTCTTTTAAAGTGACTGACAGCTTCCACTATAAAGGAAATTTCTTATCCTTGTCAATGTTTAAAAACTTTGAAAACATATTTCAATAAATCCTGAAAGCTCCAAGACAGTAAAAAAGAGCTCCCTGAAAGAAGTCTTCAACTTCTTCTGTTTTAATTTTGGAACGATATTTTGACTATTTAAATGTACTTCATGTGCCTCAATGATCCTTTCTCAGATACTTCCTTCTTTATTCTGAAATATGTTGTTCACTTTCTAGTGGAGTGCAGATATGTATCTTTACTTTGGAGTAAATAGGTTGTTTTAACTTTGCTTCATCAAAGGCTTGAGAGAAGTAGGACCTGTGTTCCAGGAACAGGTTGAGGAAGATTATTCTCCTCTTCTTTATCAACTCTATAGGAAATCCAAAAGAACACAAAAGGATTAATATTTGTCACAGCAGTAAAACCATGGCTAATTTGGTTTGTGGATTCTGTATGGCATCAAATACATTTATTCTTTTTTGTACAATCAAGCCAGTCTTGAAGGTACATTTATGTATCAGCTAAATTATTATGATAAATTGTAAAGACAGGTTACTTTATCTATGTCTGAGAAGATAAAGATAGAAATCTCGCAATCAAGAAAAAATTACACTAAAACCCTTTACTGTTACAAAATACATTTAGAATATTTACTATTTAATTAAGTTTGTTTTGTGCTACTTTTGCTGTATTGGACACTTCAATGAATTCAAGGCAACTTGAAAGCCTTACAGAGATTCTGCATTCACTATCATGTCCTTCTGAAAGAATTTTTGTGTTCCTCCATCTTTCAGTGTAATGATCTTTAAAAATATGTTAGAGTAGGCGTTGCTGTCTGCAAATCATTGCACTTGAATGTGAGGTTTGCTGTTCATGTAAATATTTTTACCACCCTTTCAGCTTGTGTCATCTTTCTGTGAGCATCTCCTTTCTGGTATCAGTAAATCGTGCTAAAGGACCTCAGACACTTAAACCACAATTTTCTTGTGTAGAAACAGATGATATACAATGTCTTGGGCTAAAGCACACCACAGATCATATTATAGATGTGGCCATGTATAGCAAAATTTTAGGCAAGGGGCACACTGGACAAAAGATTTATAAATGTTTTTGGCTAGGCATTTTGGTCTCTTCTGAAAGCAGGGAGCCAGAGAAAACAGGTGGTGTTGTTCAGAACCGTGTAAGTGTCCTCAACCGGGCTGGCTGAGGAAAAAACTGGTAAGAAGGCAGAAGCCCCATGTGTCTCCCCAGTAGATCCATATTTGAAATAATCACATGTAAAGAGTGTGAGTATAAACATATACATGGATACAAAAAGGTGGGAGCTTCATTTCTTTAAATAAGTTGCTTGAACACATACAATAGGCATAACCATTAGCTACATAGAAATTCATAAGCAGATTGGTCTCTTGAGGACTCCAGAAATTCTGTATTTTCCTTGAAGGACCTTTTAAAATATTTCTGGGTCACAAGAAAAAGATAATTTGCAACTTTTTCCTATTGAATACTGAAGAGAAAGAAGAAAGTCTATTATCCTTACCATGCTCATTGTAGTTAAAAACATTTAATTTCTTCTTGTCCTAAAGAAGGAAGACAGGAAAGTCATTATATTTACAGCTGTTTCATAAATCTTCTGTGCTCCTAAGTTGAACTAGGGATGTGAAAGCAGTTAAATTTGTCGGTATCTGTACTGAATTCTACAAAACACTCTTAAACAAATTTAGGCCTTTCCTGTTCATTGCAGAAGATCTAACCTACTTAAAGGTCTACTTAAACCAGTACAAACCTCAGTAAATAAACAGTACTTACCATAAACAAGGGCAGCACTAGCATAAACAGTCAATATCCAAATCTGCCAGTTTTGCATTGGTTTATTTAAATCTGAGTGAATTATTTAGTTAGGCATATTCAGATTATTCCAGTATTGGTTATGTTGAGCTTTAATTCAGAACAACTTTTTTTCCTCTGCATGTTCCTGCCTCCCAAACAAATGAATAGCCAGTTAAATTGCATACGTACAGTTTGTTTGAATTATTAATGTTATGAGTAATTTAATTGCATCTGGAAATTGACAGAGTCATTAAATTGTGTTAAATCTCTATTTGCTCTCAAATCCATTGACATTTTGTATCAATGCTCTTTTTTCCCCCTCTTACTTTCAGGACTGATAGTCCATGAAGGTGCATCTGTTTATCGAGTCTTTAAGCGCTGGAGAGCTGTGAATCTACACTGGGATGTGTTAAATTATGATAAAGCCACGGACATAGAAGAGAGCAATCGAGGAGAATCCTCAGCAGGGAGGACACTGTGGCTGCCACTGACTGCATTTAGAAACAGAAGTTTAGTTCATCCAACACAGTTAACCTCACCGAGATTTCAGTGTGGCTATGTGTTGTTACACCTGTTCAACCGCATGAGACCTCAGGAGGATTCATCAGAGGATAACTGCTCTGGGGAAGTAGTGATGAGAGTGACCTCAGTGTAAAGATTGAGCTCACTGTGCTACACAGATAAGGATAATGGGCCCTGGTGTTACAGGACTTTGGAATGTAGTTATGATGAATGGTGAAACCATTAACACTTGAAAAAATATATACACTTCTTTTTTTAAATTTAATGTTTTTATATGATCAGATAAAACACAAATACATTTTTCTGGGGAAAAAAGTCTCTTGCTTTTTATATAGTCTGATTTATTGAATCTTTTCTCAATTTGTACCTGAGGTGTATGTAACATAACTTAACTCTTAGGTCTTTGAATGATGAGGAAACTCATTTTTAAGTAAAAAGATATATTTAGATGTATTTTCTTAAACTCTGGCTTTAATCCACTACTGTTATTTTTTTCCACTTTCATGAGGATTAAACTGGACAACATTCTTCCAAAAAGAATAAGAATGTTGACACAAGTCAAACATTACTCCTTTTCTGTCTTTATTTTGCTGTTGTTTGTAGCTCAGTTCAGGTGTGTGAAAGTAAGTGAGGGATATATTGTCCTTTGCATTTAAGCAGGAGGTCCAGTGGGTGTTCTACAAAACCTAAAGGAAGATGGGAAGTCTTTTCTTTTAACTCTCCCAGATGTCCGTGCAAGATATCAGACACAGGTATGACACAGACAGGGGAAGAGTCTTGTACTGCCTCTCGAATCTCTTAAGATCTGCAGAGGGCTGGTGCCGTGCCTGCGCACAAAGTGATGTTACCTTCTGAGCAGCACTACTGGAATTAGCAATGTGTGAACTTTTAGTACCATTCTATTTATAGGTCATTGACATCCCTTCAAAAAAAGTCAAATTAGGAAAAAGAAGAAATGTGCATTGCAACTTCTGGAATAATAATAAATCCTGATAGAATCTGAAGTATAAATAATACAGAAATTTAATTTTGCCAGGGAACAAATCATTATATTAAAAATGAGCCAGTATCATGATAGATCAATGCTGTGAAATTTGCTTCTATTGTTTCTGTTTCTGTTTCTGACAAAAAATCTAATAGAATTTAATCAAATAGTAATGGAAATGGAAATAATTTTCAACTTAATAATAAGCCTGTTGAAGATTGAGATAGAAAAGTATGGCTGAAATTACTCTGAGAGCAGTAGCTTACTCAAAACGGTTTTGTAGAATCAGAGAATATACTGATTTGGAAGGGACCCATCAAGAGCATCAAGTCCAACTCCTGGCCCTACACAGGACATCCCGAGAGTCACACCATGTGCCTGAGAACCTTGTCCAAACACTTCTTGAACTCTGTCAGGCTGGTGCTGTGCCCTGGGGAGCCTGTCCCAGTGTTCAGTTCACCTCTGGTGAAAAATCTTTTCCTGATACTCAGTCTAAACCTCTCCCAACTCAGCTTCAGGTCATTTACTTGAATCTTGTCACTGGTCATGCGAGTGAAGCAGGACCCATCTGTTGTAGTTTCACCCCAGCCAGGCAGCCACTCGCTCAGTCCCCCACCAGTGGGACATGGGAGAGAATCAGAGGGGTGAAAGCCAGAAAACTCATCTGTTGATATAAAGACAGTTTACGAGGCAAAACAAAAGCCACGTGCCCAAACAAATTTAAATAGGAATTTGTTCACCACTTCCCCTGGGCAGGCAGGTATTCAGCCATCTCCAGGAGAGCTGGGCCTCATCATATGTAGTAGTTAACTAGAAAGACAAAAGTCATCACTCCAAACATCCCTCCCTTTCGTCCGTCTTCCCCTCACTTTATATACTGCATGTGATATCCTATGGTCTGGAATATGTCTTTGGGCAATTTGGGTCACCTGTCCCAGCTGTGTTTCCTTCCGGACTCCCAACAACCCTCACCCTCCTCCCCAGCAGGGCAGTAGGGAAAGCAGAAGAGGCCTTGGTTCTGTGTGAGCCCTGCTCAGCCATTACAAAAACATCTCTATCAACATCTATTATCAACTTTGTGCTCAGCACAAATCCAAAACAGTCTGTACCAACCACTGTGAAGACATTTAATTCTACTCCAGCCAAACCCAGCACATTCCACCCCTTATTCCATAGCATTTACATCATTCCAGATGCCCCACTATTCAATACAATTGCAGTAACCACCACCTTAACCGACACACTGCCTCTCTGCTTCCCCTCATGAGGATATTGAAGACAACAGTGAGGTCTCTCCTCAGTCTCTTCTCCAGGCTGAACAGACCAAATGAGCTCAGTTGCTCCTCATACAGCTTCCCCTCCAAACCCTTCACCATCCTTGTGGCCCTCCTTTGGGCCTCCTTTGGATGCTCTTTAATAGTTTAATGTCTTTCTTATATTGCAGCATCCAAAACTGCCTCCAGCACTCGAGGTGAGGCTGCCCCAGTGCAAAGCAGAGCAGGACAATCACCCTTGCCTGGCTGGTGATGCCGTGCCTGATGCCCCCCAGGACAGGGTTGGACCTCCTAGCTGCCAGGACACTTCTGGCTCATGTTCAACTTGCAACTGAGCAGGACACCCAGGGCCCTTTCCACAGCACTACTTTTCCAGCATCTCATTCCCCAGTCTATACACACATCCAGGGTTGTCCCATCTAAAGTGCAGAATGCAGCACTTGCTCATATTGAAATTCATATGTTGATGATTGATCATCTCTCTAATTTGTTGAGGTCTCTCTGCAGGGTCTCTGTGCCCCCAAGGGGGTCAACATCTTCTCCCAGTTTAGTGTCATCAGCAAACATATTTAGTGTTCCTTTGAGTCCTTTGTCCAAGTCATGAATGAAGATATTGAAGAGAACTTGGTCAGGGATAGAGTGTTGGGTTGACCTTGTGTGGCTTTCAGATCCCCACTCAGCTGCTCTATCACCCTTCTCAACAGAAGAGAGAGGGAATAAAGCATGAAAATTTTTGTGGGTTAAGACAAAGACAAGGGCATCCCTAACCAGCTACCCCTCCTCTTCCCAGGCTCAGCTTCAACCCTTCACTCCCAACTCTTCTACCTTCTCCCCACTGGGCAGTGCAGGGAGATGAGGAATGCAGGTCTGCAGTCAGTCCATAACAGTTCCTGTCTGCTGCTCCTTTCTCCTCCTCACACTTCTCTGCTCCAGCCTTGGCTTCTCCATGCATTTCAGTCTTTCAGTATAAACCTGCTCCAGCGTGGGCTCTCCATGGGCTACAGTTCCTTTGAGACATGTCTGCCAGGGGCTGCAGCATGGATGTTGGCTGCACCATGGTCTCTCCAGGGTTTACAGTACCTGCTCCACCAGGACCTCTCCAGGGTCACAGGGCAATCTCTGCTTGGGATGGACTGTGTTTGGCATGGGGGAGTCCCAGCCTCTCCTCGCAGAGGTCACCTCTGCAGCTCCCATCCCCACCCGCCCCCTGGGCACCTGTACCCAGTACTGAGATAAACATTTTTCTGTTTCAAAATAAGTTAATCCAGAGGCTGAAAATTTTTATATTGTGCAGGAGATGGAGTGCTGTGGCTGGAAAATTCCCTCTCACCAATCAACAGGATGGTGCTGAAATCAGTGCATACCTTCATTTTATAAGAGGCTTAAGTGCCAAGACCAGACACAGGAGGTAACTGTAACTACACTTGGAAGGGAGACAGAAATAATTTAAGCACTGGTGCTTAAAAGCTCCTTGTATATTCATAAACATTTATCTAATGAACTCTACACAGGGCCCAGCATTCTGTGTTGCAGTCTCACAAGCTCAAAGTTACATTTACTAAATCTACAGATGTCTTACTGCTCTCTAAACAATTCATGTGAAAAGCAGTACATAAGCCATAAACAATGAAATGCTATCTCAAAAAACCCAATTTATCTCCTGTACAGCAAATTACCAGCATATAACAGGCACTCTCCTTGAGAAACTATTAGAATTCACTTCTAGGTTATCTTTAAACAATTTCCCAAAGGAGGATTTTGGGGAGAAATAAAAGATGAAACTATGAATTGGGAAACCTGCTCTATCACTGGGAAATACTTGTTCTTAATTACTACTTAAATGAAGGCTGCTTTCCCAGAAGGACCACAGCTCCACTTGACCAAATTGAGATGACAGTTAGTATCTCAAAAAGCACTTGCAATACCAGCCTAATAAAAAGTATACTGTGATCAATATACTTCTGTTTCACACCTTTTAGGTACTTGTGATCTCTGAGACCTAAAGAATATTTAAGTGGTCTTTTACAGGATCCTAAAAACAAAATTAAGAACTATAAGAAAACATTTTATTGTAAAGAAATAATTTTTATTCTCATCCAAATTAGTAAGGTGCTGGAGGAAAACAAAACTCACCAGAAAAAAATCAATTGATGTATTTTAAGAGAGGACAAGATTTCTGCACACAAATATTTGAAAGACACCTAGGTCTAGAACACTTAACAACTCCTGAGTGAAAAAAATGGTCCAACTAAGATAAATGAAAATGTCTTGCAAGAGAAATGTTTATGGCAAATATCATAAAAGCCTTTTTAATTGTAGGAGAACTCAACATTAATTTCTATGGCACAATAATTTTGTATATAATTTTATTTATGTATTTCCATATATAGAAAATATATGGATAGCATATAAGATCAGGAAATTATAAACAGCAACAGGATTAGTGTAGGCAGGATGCAGTTGTTAAAAAATAATGGAATTGTGTTGTCCTGCAAAAAATTTTCAGTAGTAAGAGTGCCTAGTGCAGGATATAACATTTTTTTCATTGACCTTGTACTTGGATTAGTGCAGTACTTGCAATGCTGTAATCACTTACATGCCAGAAGATGAATTAAAATGAGAACAGGTGCATAGAGAGGATATTAGGATGAGAAAGGAGCAGGGACTCTATTCCAGTCACTATAGGGAGGGGAGGAGGGGTGTATGCAGAATTAGAAGAGCCTGGCTTGCTCTGCTTAACAAAAGTCAAGAGCAAATGTTATTGTTCTCAGTTAATACGTTGCAGAATAAAATTTATTTTAGGCAAAGGACAAACCTAAGACAGCAGAAGAATTCAAGGATACAAATAGATCAGAAATAAATTTAGCTAGAAGTTCAAGGTAGTTTTAAAATATTCATGGAATGAATCACAGACAACAATTCAAGCTGGAAGGACCAACGGGAGGACATCTAATCCAAGCTGCAGAGTCAGCTTTGAGGTCAGACCAGGTTGTTCAGGGCTTTAAGCCATCAGGTCTTAAAAATCTTCAAGGATGGAAAATGCACAGCCTCTATGGGCAACCAGCTCCAGCTCTTGACTGTTCCCAGAGTAGCATTTCTTTCTATCCCATCTTTTCTCCTGTTACAGCTTACACCCACTGTCTCTCATTCTCCCATAAAGCCCCACTGGGAAATGGGGGGCTCTGCCTTCTTGATAACCCTTGCTGGGCCCTGGCTGGCTGCTGTTGGGCCTCTCCTGAAGCCATCCCTTCTCAAGGCTGAATAAGGCCTGACTCCTCCCCACGCAGGGCATGTGCTTGTGCTGAATTTGTTCAGTTGCTTCATGTCTTTCCTGTACTAGGCTCTGCAAAGCATTAGAAGATGAAAGAACTTGGTGGTGAAGACAAAGGCAAAGAAGGCATTAGGGAATTGGTCTTCCCTGTGTCCACTGCCACAAAATCACTCTCCCCATTGAGCAGTGAGCACACAGCTCCTTGTTTGGCCTTCTACTGCTCACACAAAGGATGAATATCTTTGTCTTGCCCTTGACGTCCCTTCCAGTTCCAGCTGAGCTTGGCTTTCCTAACCCCACCCTTGAAAGCCTGGCCAATATATCTAAAGCCCTCCTCTGTAGCCTGGCCCTGTTTCTGCCTCCTTTTTGTAGCCATTTTCCAGAGGAGTTCTCTCATGAATTCTTGGCTTAGCCAAGCAGAGCTGCTGATACACCTGCTTGCTTTCCCAGGTATCAGGATAAACCATTCTCATGTGGTCCACATAGTCATGGCAGTTCGCCTCAACTCTTTCACCCTTTGGAGCTGCTCTTGTGTGATCTCAGCTGCTATGTCCTGGACAAGATGCTCACCTCATGCCCCAGATTCGAGCTCTGACATTCTCCTCCCTCCCTTCCCTCAGGATCTTCGTCTCCTCTCTTTCACACTCACCATAGCTAAGGCTGCCATGGGTCATCACCTCCCCTGCTGGTGACTCCTTGAAAGGGACAGCAGATCTATCACTGTGATCCCATGGGATGGCCTCACTAGATCCTGTATCAAGAAGTTGTCCCTGACACCATCCAGAAACATACTCCTGCATGTATCCTGACATGCTGTCCCTCCAGCAGTGACATGTAGGTTCATGGCCCCAAGGAACACAAGGCTCTGCCCTCTCTGGACTCTATCAAAGGTTTTAAATAAGTCCCCTCCCTCAGTCTGACCCCATGGTTGTCCTGCCATGCTGCTGCCCTTCCTTCCCTTCACTTGGTTCTGACTCACATGCTCTCACCAGACCCTCAGCTGGACCACCAGGGAACTCCACACATCCCACTTGCCTCCCTAAGCCTTGGGCATCCCTCCTTCTTATCCTACCTGCCTGACTTTCCTTCTTGTCTTTCCTGAGTGTGCTACAGTGAATTACTGGAAGAGCCTCCAAGAAAAACAGTGACAAAAATCCAGCCTGAATCAGAGGGGTTTTGATGATTTTACGAAAGCAATGGACATGTCATTAGTATTGGTGGCAGAAGACTGGGATTAGTACCCTTCTGTCCTGGTTCTGACCAGACCAGGGCTAATTTTTGCATACTGGGAGAGGCATGGCCAGCACCTGGAGGTTATTCTGTACCACTCCACTTCCTCTCTCTTCTGGGAAGGAGTGATTCCTCCTGGTCAAGTAAGCAGTGGAGGGAGATGTCTGGTATTGTCTATTGTCAGGAGGGGGTTGCGTGTCAATATTTTCATTTCTTGTACTGTCTTTAGTACTGTAGCTGCTACTGTTCATTTCTTATCTCATTGCTGTTAACAGTAAATTGCTGTGATCTCAACCCATGATCTTTACCTATTATGCCTCCAATTCTCCTCTCCAGAGCAGTGAATGGTGTGGAGAGTCCTAGTGAAGGCAGTGAACTGGGGAGAACCATTCCTAATCCACAACACCTTTCCCCCTCTGTGCTCATTTCTACAGACATAAAATGCATACATCTCTTCTGAAGAATTTAATGTCTCCTCCAAACAATTAAACTTTTTTTTAACTAATCTAATTGAGAGACATTTAATGGACACCAGAAAAATCACCATTTTCTTAAACCCTAGGACCAGATATAATATAGGGTGAGGTCTTGCCTGCAGTTCCAGACAGAGGAAAAACACTGGAAGTCAGACCACATGTAAAACCTGCATTTCAGTCACCATCCTGTTTGGATATTAAAACCACAGTGAGAGAGAATCAAGGTGTTGCACCAGCTAAAGGTTTGCACCAGCACCTCTGGGAAGTCACATTTTTTTCCATTTTCCTTGCATTAATCATCACTGATAGTAAAGCAACTTAACTATGGGCAGCATAAGGTCAACTTCTGAGTTACTCTTTTGGGACACAGTAGAAATAGCAAGAATTGTGCAGGGAACAGCCCTCACATTCAAAAGACTCTTCTTATAAGGAAGAATCAGATTCTGCTCGCTCAAGAATAGAAATGTTGGCTCTTAAACTGAAGATCACTATCCCAAAACTGTAGTGGTGAAACACAACAAGGCTCTCAAGGAAAAGCTATTTCCAGTCACTACTGTATACATAAGGCTTAAAAATGTTTAAAGTAAAAAAACCCAAACAACCCAGCCCATAAAAGATTACTATTAGAGGCATATAATTTAGGGAGTCAAACTGAACTCCACTCCCTAGACCGGAAAGACTCAATAATTCTTTTGAATATCAATAAGAAAATTGATAGTAACCAAAAAATATGCTTTATAAAGAGTTTCTTGACAACAGAAAGCTAATATGATGGGAGCCCTCCAAAATAGCTCCTCAAATAGACAGAAAAACAGATTCTCATATCTTTCATTTGGAATTATATTTAAAATTCAACTTATTGTTAAAACAAATAATGTAAATATTTAAAGCAAAATTTTCCACATATTCTCCTCTTGCTGCTGGGCATCATCAGTACTAACCTGCTCTAGTGTGTAAATCAAATTCAGTAATTCAAACAGCACTGCAAAGATACAGGCAGGCCATGCACTGAGCTCTGCCAGTCTGATTATACTCCAGACAAAGCCACAGTGGTTTGACAGGAAATTTTTTACTCCATTCATAAGGTACCATGAATTCAAAGCAAATTGCTGGTGGCTTTGCATTAAGTAAATTAATTTGCAACTTGGACTCCACTGCAACAGAAACTTTGAGGAAAAACTATACTTGATTTTGTTGTTGACTTTTCATAGTTGTTGCTTCATAATATTTGGGTGCTTTTTAACTACAGAATGTCTTAGTTTATTCCATTTCTATTCTGTAAATGACACACCAATGGAATGATTACAGTACTGAAATCTAACTCCAGTCTATGTACAGCAGAGTATAGGACAATACAAGTGGATGCTACCATACTGCAAAGCATTGTTCTCCCTCTGAAAACTTCACCAGTGTTTTCAAATGAACTGAAGATTTCTAGTGGATTGAATTTGAAAATAATTTATTGGCTGTCAGATCTACAAGTTTGTAAATTATGTACCAAGGAATATGAACATATTCTAATGATTGAAAAATATGAACAGCTAGCAGGTTTTGTGAAAAAGAAATTAAGACACTTTAAAACATTTAATCTTTCTTTATTGCCTTAAGAAAAAAAAATTAATAAGCCTCACAACACTTTCAAAAAACCCTAGGGAGTTATCAGTTCCTAGAAATACCTCTTGTATAAGAGGAAATAAAGTAATGTTCAGGACTGAACTGACTACCTTAAAGAGGACACCAAAAATATATTTAAAAAACAGTTATGTTTGGATTTTATGTATTAAAATTGGAAAAGAAGTGGTGGTTCTTTACACATTCAGAAATTTGTCAGGTGAGTACTAACATTCCCCCTAGATTTAATAAGAGATATTTATAATGCACTGTAGAGTGCAATCAGAGTCAGTATTAAAGGTGATGCATACATTAAAAGCAGTCACATGGCAAAAAAATAAAAAGGAAACACTAGGAAACAGGCCCCTGAGAAGCATAGCACCTTTCAAAGATCACCTGCAGATAACAGGAAAAAAGCAATCATTAGCATCATTTCCTCCTGCTGTGGCCAGTCAGCTATCCTGCAGGATTGTAGAAACCCATGAACATCCTCCTGCTTAATGAGTTCCCTCCTGACAGACCAAAGCTATCCTTTCCCCTGGAGCCTCCTCATGTACAAACTCTGGCTGAATTTAACCCTGACATGTCACTATTTGCTCCCTTACTTTAGAAGCAGTGGGCTTGAGGGCCTGTCCCCTGAACAACAAAAGACCTCTCAGCAGGCCAAAAATTCACAAAAGCCTCATAAAACGACATTTTCAGCAGGAAGCAGCTGGCTGGAGCTAACCACAAAACTTGTTTTAAAACCAGACCAAACAAACTGTAGTGAAATAGATCCATGCTTGCAAGCCTGTCCGAATGCCAGAATTTGGGATCAGTCATGGGCAGAGACCAGAAATGGCACCAAGGTCACCAGAGGAGGAAGAGTTAAGGTGAATGAAAGGGACTTGGACAATGGTGGCATAGTGACCCAAAAGGCTTTCTTCAATGTCCACTGCTCCTTCCTAGCCCAAAACCTCGCTTTGCCTTACATATGAAGCTGGAAAAGGAACAGCCAAACTTCTGAGAGCAAAAATTTTGTTGAATAATTTATCCAAAGGTCCTGTTTTTCAGGCCTGATCAGCACTAGTTCTTGAGGAAAGAGTACTTCTCCCCTGTTACGACCTGCCATCAGAAGGTGAGAGTAACTCAAGTTCTTGTTAATAGATCCCTTGGAACAAATTGGTGTGACGTGTATATATATATATATGTATTTATACTTTTTTTAGAACAATTTGGTTGCAATGGAAAGCAGGTATGTAGCCCTTTTGGTTGTATTATGTATAGTAATATAGCATATAAAAGCCCAGACACCACACAGGAACCCGAGTAAGAAAGACAGTTTTACCATCGGGCACAAACATACAAACTCCTCTGTGTAGGTACACAGACACACTTGGATTTTTTTTTTCTGGTGCAACTGGTCAAAACAAATAGTAGCTTGAGTCTGGTTCAGGGATAAAAATTCAGTGTCAGCTGCATTCCTCCTGTCCAGAAGGTTCCTCTTTCATGTCTCTAATAAAGAAGGCAATTAAATCCAGAAAAGGCACAAATAATTTTAGTATAATATGTTTTGTGCAATATGCCCCTGATCTACTGGACAAGGACATCCATCATCCAGGCACAGACCGGCTCCATCTGGGTTGTGTTTCTTGTTAGACTTTGCTATCTCTTGTCCCAGGCAGATTCAGCTTGTACTCATGAACTTCAGAATGAGTTTTTACAGTTTGAAATGGAAAGTCTTCAGTACATGGGTTGACCTGAGCAATACATTTCAAGCTACATTCAGTGCACACTGGGGTGGGACATTTGTTCCCACTGAACACATCTGGGCAATCACTCACTCCCAGACATTAGGGTAATTTATCCACATCCCACTTTGCCACTGATGACAACTTGGCATTTGTCCATGAAACAAGAGTATCTGAGAGGCCTGTTCAATATTTATCCTCACATCAAGTGTTTATCACCTTCGTAGGATATTAATTTGGGTATTACATATTTAATAAACCCGCCATTTACTCCAGTGGAGAAAAGCGTACTTAATTTTGTTTATCAATTAAAACACTTATTGAAACATGCAAACATGGTCTCTCTAAGTAACAGCTCCTAATGACCTATCCACCATTTCTAGTGGATAAACTAGGATAAGGATCATAAGGACAAATTAGTTTATTTATCCTCTTCCCAAATTCTCATGCTTTCTGTGACAGTTTCTAACCCATCATTCAAGCAAAGCCCTGGACACCTCACACACTGAAAGGTGTATTCTCCACGCGACAGGACAGCCCTAACTCACCATTTAGGCCAAACTAGCATTCAGCTCTGCTCTATCACCCAGGCAGTGGAAATGGAAGGGGTCAGTCTCTTCCAAAGCACCCCCTGGATGGGTTCAATGCTGCAGTTAGGGAGCTGTGTGTCAGCATTTGCCTGCTTCCCCAGCTGACATGAACTCAGCTCATGCCACAGCAGCCTCAAGAGCTGAGACACATCGTGCTCTACAAAACCCAACAGAGGCCAGCAGCTGTCCCCTCGTGTGCACTGAGAGCACAACCACACACTGCACAACTCAGCTGAACAGGCCTCATTCTTTTGCTACGTCTCTCTGTTCTGCATTCACCTTCCCATCAGCACATCTTGTTCATCTTGCCCCAGGCATGGACAAATGTAGTGGCCCCACTAGAAGGGAAAAGGGAAGTTACTTGTGACCAGATTTGTTGGAGATAGAAGCTGCACTCTCCTTTGCCCAGGCCCATTGCCTTGTGCTGTCCCTCACGGCAGCAGCAGCAGTGAGGAGCTGCCATGGCTGCATCCTCTCACTGCTGCACTCCGTGAACTCACAGCCAGCCCTTCCCCCAGGAGAGGCACTGCCTGCAAAGTCCAGTCCTCCGCGTGCTGCTGGATCTGACTGAGCCACTGCCACCAGCCAGAGACAGGCACGCTCTGCAAGGAAGGACATACTGAGCTCCCTGGTAGTGAGCAGACAGCTTCCTTACCTCATTAGTGACTTCAAGCCTAAGGATGCCCAAATATTCCCTCACTCCCTCCATGCACAGGCCAGCACGTCGACAGTGTGCATCAACTGGTTAAAGAAATCACAGATAAAGGCCAAAGGCTCTTCAGTTGAGTTGGTAAGTGGCCAATGTAGCACAGAAAAAACAAAGTTATTGATGGAAAGGGACAGAGGCAAACAGGAACTTAGGCTTTCATCCTGGCTCTAATGAGGACTTTTCACTCACTTTGCTCCTCTGTTCCCCTCACCCTTTATGCAGTTAGATCAGACTTCAGATTCTTGGATCTTTTTATTTTTATATACAGCTGCCTCTTTCTGTGCACATAGCATGTCACAAGGAGCCTCTGCTCTTTAGCAGGGCCTTTTAAAGCCTACCTAAATGGAAAATAATGTAATGTAATATAGCAGCATCCTCACTCAAAACCGTCAGGATAATATTAAACTAGTACTAAATATGAATCCAGAATTTCACGCTGGCTTGTATACAACTAATTTGATAAATAAAGATAAGTGTAGAAAAATATATACAGATTCAGTAATGCAGATTTTCAGTAATACAGATTTACAGTTTCAAGGGAAATATTTACAGTAACACATGCATCTATTGAAGCTCTGGTTTTAATGTGTTCAACTGCCATCATTTTGATTGAGAGGGAATTTAAAAAGAAAATATAAAGCCAGTGACTGAGATTTTGGGGATTGATTTAGTAAGGAGAAAATCCCAAATATTTTTATAAAGCCTTTCTTTATAAGAGTAAGACATATTTCTGAAAAAATGATCATCCAGATCTTACAAAGAAACTTTAGACCCTGTAGCATTTTAGCTTTAGCTAGCTTGGCCCTCTCTGCTTACATGAAGTCTTTTTCAAACTGAGCTGCCGTTTGCTCTTTCTGATTTTTGTTTTTTCCTTTTGTCCAGTTCAATTCCAATTCTCTAGTGGTTTCACAATGACGGAACAGTTCTACTCAGCCAAAGTGGAAGACAGCCAAAATACCCAGATGAAGAGATTTTCATATGGGCTGGGGGAAATTCATTATGCTGAAGGTACATCATTATTTTCAGTAGCATTTGGTAAAGTGGAACAGGCAGTAGGTGATTATTAATCATAGAAACATTAGCACTTTGTCTCCTCTATGCAACCTTTCTTCCTCTGCTTTGGTTCCTCTGAAGTCACACTTGCTCTGGGCTATAAGTGTTGGACTAATGTTGTACCTACTGTCTCAGCATCAGCAGTGATGGAAAAGTTTCCTCTGCAAAGCTAAAGCCAGAGATGCTGCTGTTATACAAAAGCAATCAATAATGCTATTTAACTCAGAACACTGAGACTGCTACAGCACACACAACAAAAGCATTCCATTATTACATATTTTTTCCACTCATATTAAAAAAAAGTATATAGATTAGCTTGGGCTGGAAGGGACCTTAAATGTCATCTAGTTCCAATCCCACTGCCATGGACAGGGCCACCCTTCGCTAGGTTGCTCAGAGCCCCATCCAACCTGGCCTTGAACACTCCTGGGGATGGGCATCCATGGTTTTTCTGGGAAATCCATTGACACTTACAGTCTAACCTTTCCTTGGGCTCATCTGCATGTTAGATAAGTCACCCTTGATGGTATCTGGAAAAAGAAATACAGAAATGCACCTCTAGGACCCTGAGCTCAGAGCCAGACCTTGAGTATGAGAAAAGAAGAACAAAAGCATGGCATGAAAATTTTCCTATGTGCATACTGCAGATCCACCAGCTGGCTACTGTTTTAAAGGAAGCTAAAAGATTGAAAAACCTAAATGGTGGCATCTACCAAAATGGGAAAAAGTGAACCACAGTAGTGACAGACAGGGCACAACTCTGGCTTATTTAACCCAGATAAGGCTCCTGTGAGGCTTACTCAGAAAAAAACCCAGGTAAATGCCTGAGAGAGCATCAGTTGACCTTGCTGCAATGAACTTGGATCTTAATAACATTTACCAGACAACAACTGCAAAAAATCCAATCACCCATATACCAGCTACTTTGGGAGTGTGAAATACTTGTGCTACATCAACTATACTATGTTTTCTAGGTTGTTTGAACTTACCTATATTAAATCTCTAGAAGTCAACATTATTAGACATAGATTGTAATCGCTGTTCTGGTACTGAAAGTCTATTCTTTTTTCATGTACAGTGGTCAGAGACTCAGAGATTCATCCTGATGGAGCTCACATTTCAGTAGAGACAAACTAGCAGGCAGCAATGGATGAAAATGTGATAAGACATGTGCTGTGGCCTTCCTTCCCTGTCACTGTTTAACCTCCCATTGAACTATTCAAGCAGACCTGTGAACTCCAGGTGGTGTAGAGAGGAGTTTTGCTACAGATGACAGGAGAATGACGGGAGCACAAAGGAGCTCCATTCAGTAATGGTATTTCTGAATCAAAGCTCAAGCTTTGCAGTCTGCAAGCAGATCAAGTTACCTGATGACTAAGGGGTTCCTCATGAAATCTGGACTGAGTTCCCAGCATACATGCCCACATTTGTTTATTCCTGAAATCTGAAAAAGAAACTAACCTCGATCAACCACAGTATCTTAACACATGCCATGGCCATTTTGTTTGAAAAGAAGAATTCTCTCATTATTGGCAGTGACAAAAACCATAGAAGCAGCACAGAGAAGCAGCACTGGGTGAGGTGGTCCATAAAATAAAGGAAAGCATATGTGTTCCTAGCTGCTGCATAATACAAGGGCTGGAACCTAATGTAGATTTAGACTTCAATTGTCAAATCACAGCAGGATTGCCTCAGTTAAGACATAGAATTAATCCCCATAATCAAGAGGAGAGAAGGATATTTTTTTTTTTCCCCCAGGTGATGCTTCTGGATGGCAGCAGTGTCTGCTCTCTCCACTGTGAGAATGAAGCAATAAATAATGATGCAAAGTCCTGTAAAAAGACAGCTCCCCTCTCCCCTGCATTCCCAATTTCTGTTGCATTTCAGAAGTAGGCAAAGTGATATCCAATTTGTCCAATAGGTGTATTCTCCTCCACAGCTGAACATAAATGAATTTGGATGAATAAGAAAGCCCACTATCTAAATTGCATGCAGTTGGTTCTTAAAAAAAAACAAACAAACAAAGAAAAAAACCTGAATTTTGCTGTTGTGCAATGCCTTCTTCACATTAGGTTAATTAAGCCAGTACCATTAGTTGCATGGGGATGAGATATTTTGTGCCCTGAATAAGTAGGGCTGGAATACTTGTGTCTTCTTAGGATGATCAGTTAGAAATGAAAAAACACAGAGGTAGTGAGTGCTTGTCTGCTGTGACTGAGCTGAGCTTGACAGCTGGCCAGCCTAATGCTAAATGTGCTAATCACGATAAAAGCAAGGTAATTAATCAAAGCACAGCAAGGACATGCCCATTAACAGTGCTGAAAGCAAGCAGAGGAAACCTTCCCACGTTACAAAACATACTTTTCTTCCCTAGAGAGCTTTGGGGATACCTATTATGGGAATGTTTACCTCGGTAAGGCTGAGGGGGAAATGATGCAGTGACGCTGCTGATGGTGATAGCCTTGAGGTTTTACAAGGGAAGCCAGCAGTTATCTCTACAGAGGGACACGAGCAAAAGGATTTCCTACCTTCTCTGTGATGGGTCTCATAAGAAAACTTAAACCAGAAAAGAATATACAATATAATTCAGAAACTGACCTGTTCTACCAAGGGAAGTCCTTCTCCTATTACAGCCAGAGTGAATTGCATGTGGTTAACAATGAGGAGACACCTTTTGGTCAGATGCAATAATCCATGGAGTTAAAAGAATTGCTGTTAAGGCACAAGAGATTCCTGCTAATACTTCAGGTAAAAAGCTACCACTTTTTTACATCGACCATGGCTGAGTACCAGGATTTCATTTTTATGTTTGGTAGAAATACATTATCTACTTTAAGGAATAAAAATCCTATTGAAACAAATGCCTGGAAATCCTCTCTTCAGAATCCATCTCTTGAGTAAGTCACCAAATGCGCTCAGAGGAATATCTGGGCAGAAACTCAGGATGTGCTGCAGCCCTTCACACAGCCCCCAGAGCAAACCCTGGCTTGGTCCCTCCATGGACATGTGGAACCCTGCCCCAAGCACTGGATGAGTAGGAGGAGCAGCATTGTAGAAAAGAAGCAGGAGCAGGGAGTCTTCCTGAATGTTGAGGGCTGGCTCTATTCAGCTGGCACAGCACTGGCTAGGAGAGGATGTGGTCTGAAAACTGGACAGTCTGTGTGAAAACAGTTGTGCTGGCTCTGAGTTTTGCTGCCTGTGGCTGTGTGGACTCTGACATGATAGGTTTGCCAAGCTATAGGAGGATTTCCATGTGAAGAGGTCACTGGATTCATAGCCTCTAAGGCCCAAAGGAATCATTTTCACAAGTCAGGTGGGTATCCTGTAAAGCCTAGACTGCAAAACACAGGACACGTATGGGGACCTTGTACAAAATGTTCTCTCTTTTATCAACAAGGAACTGAGCTTGGCTCTTCTACAGAAAAATTAAATCCCATTAAGACCATTCAACAATAATGGTAATGGATGGGATCTTCATTAGCTGATGTGAGAAATAACAGGTAACAGCTACGGAATGGAAGTCTCTGTCCCCAGAAATAAAACAACATTGTTTTCATAATGGCAGAAGATCCCCCTGTTGCCAGTGAGCTACATTTCTCCTTTCCTGAACAGAGGGTTTGCACTTAGCCCTACGTTAACTCAGAAGATGACAACTCACAGAAAAATTGCATGAGGTAGTAAAAAAAAAAACAGTAACAGGGAACTGCCTGCTGGATTGTTATGAAGAATTGCTGTGAGAAAATGTTCATCCTGCTAGGCATTTCCATGAAAATCAACATTCAGCTGCTCTCCCGTTGTAAATCTATCTAGGAACGCCAGCTGCCACCTTTACTAGGTGGTGTTGGAACAGATTCAGCCATGGCAGGGGTCATGTACAGAAAGCATATTCCTTCTCACAGGTACGACACCAAATGCCTGTGATTTGCATGTATGGCAACGGCAAACTTTAAAAAACAACAGAAGAATGGGAATGCAGATGGAAAGGAAGAAGAACAGAAGCATTCTTTGCTCTCAGACATGAAATGCTCAGATAACCTGCATAAGTACTGGTTCCAGACAAGCCCTAAAGATGTAGTTACTTAACATCACAGAAAAGAAAATCCTTACCCCACCAGCATCACTGCTGCAGTCAGGCTTGCTCTGCTCACCACTGGAACAGGCACTCAGAGTTAGTTTTCCTGTGTGGGATTTGTAGGCAATACGTCTTAGCCCAATAGTAATTCACGGTGCATTTGGAGAAGGAGAAAGCCTGAGGGCTTTCCTCTTTGTTCCAGAAGGGAAGATCCCCTGGGCAGGGATGGATGCGGGTCCTTTCCCGCAGATGGAGCCCTTGCCCCAGCGAGCAGCCGCTCCTTGGCTGAGCCCCAGCCCGGGGGATTCCGGGCTGCAGCACAGGCGGGTTTCAGCTGCTCCTTCTCTCGGCTTTATCAGACTGGGATTTTATGTTCACTCCGGGACATTTGCATTAAATGAGCTGGTTTTATTGGCCAGTTCCAGGAGAAGCCAGGATGGTGGGGAACTGTAGAGAGGGCAGCTCAGTACCAGCCTAACAGGGGATCAGGATCACAGGGGGAATTGAAAAGAAATATGAAAGCAGAGTTGTCAAGTAACTCTGTTTTTGTTGTTTTTTCCCAAGAAAAAAATTCCATTCTGCAGGAATTGTAAAATCTGACGGTGGTTTGATCCTTTTTCCTATCGTTGCCTGTAATTAGCCCCTAACCATCCTGCAAGACTCATTTATGGAAAGCTGTACTTGCCCAGGTGAGAGGAGTGGGGTGAGTATGCCATTCATGCAAGAGGGAAATCTCAGTGGTTGAGCCCAGCAAGCCATGACTCCTGGAAAAACCCAACACAAATCTGCAAATGAATTTTTCCCTAAAACACTCCAGGTTTCAAATTTTGTTTTATCCTCAATTAGTAAAAAAACAATTTTTAGACGTGCTCACAGAGTAGAGCTATACATCCAAATGAATCACACTAAACCCAGTGAAGTGATTCATGCTGATGAACTCCAAATGTTTTATTTGGAAGCTGATATCATTTAACTGAATTGTTTTTAAGTGGTTTTGTTCAAAGAGTGAATGGAGACTTTTTTTGGAGGGAAGTTGGTCAGGCTGGTCAGGAGACAGGTCAGACTTGGAAGGAAGGGAACATAATACAAGTTTTATCCAAGCCAAAATGAAAGCTTCAGCATTTAAAAAAGTTTTAAAATAATTTTGAAAATATTTTTGTTCCGTGTCAGTGAAACAGATCTAATTTCACAATTCACAGGGAATTAAATAGTTTCATCTGAAAAAAAAAAAATTTCAAGAACAAACCCAGCAATATTTTTGATCCCAAAACACCACATTTCTTGGCTGCCAATGCAGCAGAGAACTAGATTATAGTACTGAGACAGATGTTATCAATAATAGTAGGCCAAGAAGTAACTACATGTCTCAGTATGAGAGAGTCCTCAGTATTCTGAATCTCGTCAGGCTGTAAGGGAGCACAAGAACATTCCAGGGAAATCTAGAGCAGTGACATTAGGTAATGCCACTACTCAGAGAACATGATGAAGTTAAATGCATGTACTGAAGGCACTGCTTTCACACTGGGTGAGCAATGAGCCCCCAGAACTGTAAAACTTTGTAAGATGCTTTAAAAATGTTTAATTATTTATGTTATAGAACCACAAACTTCATCAGTTTGGAAGTCAGCCTCCCAGGTTCTCACCCAAACCTTGTCTTGAGTGAATCTGACAAAACCCAGGTACTCCTTTCCTTGAAAAGCCAAAGAATTCTAGTGAACCACTGTATGCCCTCTGCAGCAAAGTTCAGATTACAAGGATCTGCTCAAGGATCACTGTCTCCAGACAGCAAGTCTTTGGAAGAAGTCTTCCTTGCCCTCAGAGGCACTGCTTTTCTCAGCAAGACAAAGGCAGCAGAAGGTCCTCAGACCAATTTTGCAAGATAAAAGATATATGAAGAGTCTAATCGTCAAAATTGCTGTGAACACTTAGGTGTCATGCGACCAGAACACTTCTTATATCTATTATATTTGCTATTTGGCACTTGTATAATTCAGTATTTTAAATATAAAGTATCTTTTCATAGTTGATATTATTTTTCCTAGTGATTTATGAGAACGGACTCTCATATGCACCATAGCTTTTAACCTAACACTGTTGTGACAATATGTGGCTTTATTTAGCGTAATATCTATTACTTAAGTGAAATATAAACTTAATCACATTGTTCATTAAGAGAATTTAATCTTATTAGAAAGGATGAAGAAGGAAAGATGGGAAATTTGCTCTGCAGAATAAACCCATTTACACCTTATTCTTACAAAATACACCAGCATAATCTTTCTGCATAGTATGAAGATAAAAAAGACATTCCTAACCTTTTATTTTAATAGGCAGTGTTGTTAGCAATGAGAGCTGATGCTGCCTTCAACGAGTATCCCAAACACTGCAAGTCAGCAGAAACATTTATCATTTTCACATGAATCGTTCAACTTGGGTAATGATCCAGGAAGACTCTTCTGCAGTAAAACATTCATGCACAAAAGTAAATTAAGTTCATGCTGTCAGCAGCTGCCAGATTTTTCCACACAAACCAGCCTTTATTTGCAAGGGATCTATCAACTGTTTTAGCTACCAGGAAGAAAAAATCATTTGGGGGATAACATTTGGGGGATAGCTTTCAGCATTTAATAGTCAGAAATAATGGAAAGCAAGGCTCTAGCTCCTCTTTTATATATGGAGTTAATGCTTTATAGTAAAATCTTCCTAGTTAGGCCTTGTGAGTCAAAAATGGTAAAAAAAAACAAAAACAAACAAACAAACAAAAAAAAACACATAAAGAAAAAAGGAAAGATTTCTGAGAGACCTTCAGGGCATCTCCTAGGTGGAGAGAAAATTTTAAATCAAAATGAAGCAGGTAGGGTGTAAAAGCCACCACAGAAGCAGGGAAAATGAGGTAGGAAAAAACCAACAAAGCAAAAATACCTAGGGAAAAAACAACAGACAAAACAAAGAAACTATTTAATAGCAAATTCTTTAGTACTGAAAAATAGGCAGCAGTACAAATTGCCATTACCTTGCAAAACATCTTGCAGGAATAGAAATCCAGGATAACACTTGCAATCCCTTAAAGGTAAGCCTATGTCTGAGTGTGCTGCAAACAGATGTTATGCAGCTGCTGGAACTTGTGCTGCAGTCCCTACTTCAAGAACTCAGCTGGGCTTCAGGTTTTCAACCCTTCAGGCTTTGATCACCCCTCACCTGGGATGTGCAGAAGAGGAAAGAGAGGAAGGAGGGGACACAAAGACTTCCTGCACTTCGCCATGGGGACGTCGCCAGCTATGGGATGAGGTTGGGCTGTCCCACAGCAGGCTCTGGGACAAGCCCTGCAGGTGCTGCCTTACACCCATTGCTCCCAGCATCTGTGGCAAGGCACACCAAGCTGCACACCCTCTCCCCACAGGGCTGGGGAGGAGCCCAGGTCTGTAACCAAAGTGGGGTTGGTTCCATGTTGCTTCCTGCAGCCCATGGGCCCAACACGAGGGGCTGTTTCCTCAGCAGCTAAAGGGCAGAACCAAAAATAGAGCAGGGTTATATCCTCACAACTATTTTAGGTATTAGGATGTTCTCAGTGATTTCTAGACTGTGACTCTACATCCCTGCTCCTTCAGCTGGGGATGAAACCAGTGCCACAGCTTGAGATGACTTCAGCTTTCAAACCCCAGAGACCTTCAGCAAAGTCCAGGTAGTAAGAGCTAAGATGTCTCAATTTTTTTTCTTTTTTTCTTTTCCTTTTAAACATCAGAAGCATTTTGGTTTTGAAAAGGAAGCCCAAACTGTCCTTTCTTCAAGAATAAATATTTGCACAAAAATTGCAGCAGGCAGCAATACAAAATGATCATATCCTCACATGACAGTCATTTCTACGCCTGCCTGCATAGTCAATCATTTGTGGTTTATTTTTTGTGTGTTTGTGGCCCAGCCTGTCTGGCCTTAACCACAAAAGTTTTCCCCATAAGTTTCGGAAGCATCTTTGCCCAAGGAAGGGCAACTAAAGGCATTTGAGACGCCTGCCAGGCCTCCCTCTGCCAGTGCAAATGGGCACAAATCTTCCTCAGGGACCATCATCCCAACCAGCCTTCCGTGGATGTCTCAGATACCCTTGTGCATCTCTAATGGCATCCAGTACCTCTGTCTTATCAACTAAATTGAGCCATTGGTGTAACACTTTTCCAGAGTTTTGGGTCTTCATTAACGTAAATAAGGAATGAATGTAAACCTGCAAATGTGTCACGGATCCAAAAATGTGTCCATTGCTTCACAGGGACAAGTCTCCCTGCAAACAACTGCTCTGCACTGATATGGTTTTCCCCAATATGAGTTTACATTTACATTAATCTTAAGGGTATTACTGGCAGAA
The DNA here is from genome assembly GCA_013400575.1 of Peucedramus taeniatus. Classification (NCBI taxonomy): domain Eukaryota; kingdom Metazoa; phylum Chordata; class Aves; order Passeriformes; family Fringillidae; genus Peucedramus; species Peucedramus taeniatus. The sequence goes on along the minus strand of WBNO01025628.1, from coordinate 130,585 downwards.
CACCTTATTTAAAAAAGAAAGGCAGGCTGAGATTACACAGCAAGTAACTATTGATGACCCTAGAGTAGAATGACAATATAGTTAAATATTAGTGGTATTTTTTCTGCCTTTTCTTCATGCACTAAATGGGCAAATTAAAGTTCTTAAACACATGCAGTATTGCCACCCTGTAGGCAAATTCTGTGGAGAAAATTAAATGGAGCCCAGGAGTATTTCAAATAGTGTCTCAGAACTCCAAGGTCAGCACAGTAATTCTGTATGCACTTTTTTTCATTTTCTTGGTATACCATGGGTGACTTCAGTCCTTGTTCAAAGCAAGGACAGACTTGATCCTCTCATACTGCCATAGTTTCCTATTTTTCTCCTTGTTTCCCTAAAAAAAACTATTAAAGAAAGAGTTAAGTTCTCCAACATTTAGGTCTTGGTTCAGTTGTGCATTTACATGGGCACATTTGGGGCATTTGTCTGAAAACCTGAGTGTACCTTGACAGTCAGCCATGAGGAGAATGGACTAATTTTTTCCAATCTTGGCAAGACGAGCACACTTAAATCAAAACAACTTAGTCATATTATGAAAGCTGAAACCCTTGCAAATTTATATTCCTCGCTGTGTTTGGGTATTTGTGTGGGCCCAGGGCCAGAAGTAGGCAAAGGGTTTGAAGGAGCAGAGAAGGGACTCTGTGTTGCTGATTTGGAGATAATTTCTGTCTCCTCCAGATGAGTCCAGGAAATATATGAGCTGGCACTTGGTGACAGTACAGTTTCTGTCAAGTGTGTGTTCATTGGTTGTGTCCTGCCTTCTAGGCATCTAAGGGAGATTTAATTCTGATCCCAAACATCACAGCCAGTTTGACCTGACTGAGTGGTCAACTGCCCTGATACAGCTGCTTGTGTCTGACACACGGCAGGCCTTGCTAAAAAATTAATAAAGTGAAGAAGAGATGCTTAAACTTCTTTGACTAAGGAGAGGCTCTGGGCAAATTCTGGTCTTGGTTACAAAGATGCAGTCTTACAGAAATCAAGGGGTGTCTTGATTTCCAGAATTCTCCCTGTAGATGAGAGGAGTGAGAGAGACCTGGAAAATCTATGTCTCTGTGACCAGCTTACCAAATTGCAGGAGGTGGAAGGAGCACAAAATGCTCTCCTTCCCCTGCTCTCTCTTCGAAATAAAGACATGCTCTCTTGCAGCCTGCAGCAAAAGGGCCTAAATATGCAGAGTACCAAGCCCTCAGCAAAATTTCAAGTGCCTACCTCCATGAGAATCAATAGATGAGAATCTTAGCTCCTGAGTGGATTGGATTTTCCAGTCTGAAGCACAAGGATTTCAGAAAAGAGGGTGATGAAAATATTTTATTTGGAGAACCTTGAGCAACTCTGAATAAAGGCATTGCAAACAACAAATGAGTATGTGCTCTGTGTCACAGATCTGCTGAGACAGATAGCAAAACATGAAAACAGCTGCTGACAAAAAGGTCCATGTAGCTGAACAGTCTGGCTGACTGTAGCCAGCACCAGACGCCTAGAGAAGCACAAGAATAGAGCAAGAGTATTTTCCCAGCATAGCTTGCCAGGCTCCAAGACTTGGTGCCTCAGGCATTTCCTGAGCCAGAGGTTGTCTGTTGTATTTAATAGCTGCACACACACTTTTCCTCCACTAGCTCGTCCAGTCTCTTCTTAAATGATGTGAACATTTAGCATCCACAACACCCCACGGCAGGGGTCTAAGACTTTAACAAATGGCAAAAAAAAATAACTACTCTAATTTGCTATGGATCTCTTACCTACTGGTTTCACTTGATGCCCTAAACTTCTTTTTTCCCCCACTACTATTCATGGTAAACATTCAGTCCCTTCATCCATTCAACCATCCATGATTACATGACCTTTGTCACGTGTGTCTCATCTTGCCATAGTTAACTCTTTTCCAGACAAAGCACCCTAGTCCACACTGTGATGCCAGACACAGAAACCATTCTCAAATCTTTTTTGGTGCCCCCAGCTCTACAGCCTGACAGGTCCCCCTTCTATTTATTAATCCTTTGGATTTCTTGTAGAAAAGTTCTGTTGGTTCTTCCCTACAGCCTCATTTATCCATGTGCTCACTTCATGTAATCTTTATGATAATTTCAATTTATCCTTCAGCTTCACAGTACCATATTTGACTCCCATAGCAGAAAATATCTCATAAGCAAGAGATTATACATTACCACTTCCAGTTCAGCTTTCAGCCCTGAATTCCTTTACTCGCTTTATTGGGGATTTTGATGCAATTTTTTTTTCTTTTTTTTTTTGGCAGGGAAAGGGGCTGCTTTGTCATGCTCTCAAATCTAACCTACCAGAGATTTATGAACTCCAAAGTTCAGACTGCAAGGCCATCTTGTGTCTTCATCAATTTGCCCTACCAGAAAAGTAGACCAGTGTTAAGAAATCAGACACCCCTCTGATCTGAAGATAAGCCAGTCCCAGTGGTTTTGGATGAGGTTCCTCTACAAAGGGCAAATACCAAGCAACTCTAAAAGGCCACTATTTAAAAAACCCAAACCAACAAAAAAACCACCCTTCCCTTCTCATTTTACAAAAATAAATTTAAGAGCCTGGAGTCTCTCTTAACATCTCTGTATCATATCTTCAACAGCCTCCCCTTAGCTTGTCAGAACATGGTCACCTCGGCCTTCTGACAGCTCCCTTTGCTGCTTCGGAGCAGTCCCTGCTCTGTGTAAACTCTTTGGAGAAAAATCTGTCCAGGTTAGATGCCAGGAAAGCCCCTTCTGCAAAATGCACATTTCTAGAAGGAGCTCCTGACCCCTTTCTCCCATTTCTGTCCTGGGTTTATAACAGGGCTCCAACAGTCCCAGCAGTATTGATACACCACCATGAAGACTTTCCTCTTGTAACTCCAGCCTCTAAGGAGTGGCATTGGAGTGACCCATGTGCCAAACCCCTGACATGAGGCCCGGCACGCCTCAAGGCGCTCCAGACTCCCAACTGGCCAGAGCTTCCATACCTCTCCAGCCTGGATCCACAGGGAAGGATGGCATTTCTTTTTCCTTCTCCCATGTGGGATGTTGACAGTGGGGTTGTTACTTTAAGACTGCAGGTCCCCCTGCACACACAGGCATGCAAGTGCTGCGAATGCCCCAGCAGCAAGAATGTACTGCTACTAAACATCTGCCAGGTTTTCCATTTCATGTCAGGCTGTATCAAGCAGATATAATTCAGGGATATTCTTCTCTGTCCTGAGAGATCACGTGACCCTGCATGGCTCTGTGATTACTGCCAATTTCCAGGCACTTGCTTGCTTGCTTGAACTTTCCTTTCCTTCTGGTTCTCTGAAAAACGCAGCAGGTCCCACCACGGTGACACCACTGCTCTCCTGCCTGTGTGAAAGGAGAGCTATTTGTGGTGAGCAAATCTCAAGGAAAGGAGAAGGGAGAGGCAACCACATTTCAGAGGGAGCAACAGCAGGGATTCAGGTTTCAGCACTGAGATAAGCTGTCAGCCCAACTGGGGAGGTGGCAGCAGCAGAGATGACACTCTTGGCCAGTTCCCACTAGGAGGTGGCTGTTGGGATGGATCCCCAGCCTGACAGCTGCTGAGAGAGGGAGGACAGGAAGTTGTTGGAGATTAAAAAGCAAAACAGCAAAAGTTCACAGTCACTTGGGGCACAGATACAGAAAGTCTGGGTAATTTCTCTGCTGTTCAGGTACAGGAATACAATGCCAGAGAGAAAAAACCTCCAGTGATTCTGCCCCAGCAGTGTCACTGAGGTATGACCTGACCATATACATCATGGTAGATGTATACCTGATTTTCTACTACACTGCTTTAACAAAGGATTTTAATGGCTTGATTAGGCAGACCACTTTCCCCAGGATGATTCACCTTGTAGTTCCACATATCCCCTTAAGAAAAAGCATCAGAAAGCATCATATTTACTGACATTTGTGCATGGACTTCCCCCCTCCACTGAGAAACATCAGTAAGATGTGGCCACTGGGTAACTTGGGGCCAATCCCCTCAGTTAATCACCTGGATTGTCTGCCAAGTAAATGGCCTTACTCATCCTATTAATACTGAGACATCCATCATTTGAATTTTCCAGGACTGTGGAGGTGGAATACCTCAGACTGTCACAGGAACTTATGCAACTCTATGAGGGCAGAAGAAAAGAGGAAAGGACAGCATGGGGAAAAGGTCATGACTCTACCACCTTGCCCAAAGCAGGTGTTGTAGTTCAAGTTTGGTCCTGTCATTGACGCCAAATAAAACAGAAGATGTTTTATGTAGTCAAGGAATAAATCACTACAAAAGTACTGACACTGCTATGGGTGGGTATTTTAAGACCCACAGCAGCCACCACCCATGAAAATGCAGGCTCTGACAACTGCTATGTCACATACACCACGTGTTAGTCCATTCTATTTCCATGCTGAAATGCAGGTAATCACTCTGCAGTGTCATGGCACAAAAGACCCATCAACAATTGTGATACCACATGAGATAAATGATCATAAAGCAATCAAATATAATGTAATTCAAGTCCAGAAATAAGCCCTGTTCTTGAAAGTATTTTCACAGCATACAACAAACCAGGAACAGACAACTAGAGCAAAACTGGGGTGTCAAAAAATAGAATTAGTTCTAAATATTTAGAAATATTTTTGCAGTTGTCCTGATAAAGGCTTGGGATATATCCTTTACAGGACAAGTGATTAAGATGTAAAAAAAAACTTAATAAGGCTTAAATTAAATTAAATTAAATTATAAATTATACATTAGCTACACTTATTTTTCATATCTAGAAATTCAATTTTTCCAAAGCTCTCATGTCTGTTTGCTGAGGCAAACTGTGTGAATGGAGTATATTGAAGAAGTAACAAAAGAGCTCAAAAATGGCCATTTACTTGTTTTTAAAAAACCTATTTTAAAAGCCATCAAAGATAGACAATGAAATATGAAACTGTTAAAAACATTCATTCCTTTTGGCACAGATCCCTCTCAGCATTCTTTCTACACTTCGCAAGATGACTTTTTCCATTCCTACCATTTGTATGAGCTTGAGGCTACAGCATGCAATGTTTCTTTAAAAAACAAAGGAAAACTAATCTATTCTAACCCAAAAAACACAGTAGCTTTAGTGCTAGAAGAAATGGATAAGATTTCTGTTCTGCATTAAGAGTACCAGAGCAATTTATAAAAGCCTGGGGGGTTATTTGTTTTAAAAGATCCTTCCTTCTGGTTCCTCTGGTTCTTCCTCCAATGCCTATTTAGTAACTTTTATATTGGCTTAATATGAAATATCTATGGCAAACTGGATTGTTGTGCTCATGATATTTTTAAAATTTGCATTAGCAGAACCTACTTGGAAAAGATTTCTATTAAGTAGTTTAAATCTCAGTTGTGCCTCTGTGATCATCCAGAGGACAAGGGAAAAATGACCTGATGTTTCTATCCAGTTTTCATAGAAGACAAAGATGGAGGAAAAACCTCCTCTGAATCTGTGCAGCGGCATGCATGAAAATAAACATCCCTCAGCTATTTCACAGAGAAAATGGATTTAATCTGTTTAATAGCATGCAGTAATGCTGTTCAGTCAAATATATTTTTGTTAGGCTAAGTTTGAATTCCAGTGTCTACTGCCTGGCAGTAACTTGAACCCATGATTACTATGCCCTTTAACAGTCTGCAAAAATGGCATGAGTCTGGGTCCACACTGGTGGCTGCACCTTAGCAAAGCTGAGCAGCTGGTGTTGCTGAAATGCAGTTCCAAAGAAGAACAGGCTTTACAAACTTGCCTTCCTTCCTCTTCTCACCAGGTTACTTCACACAAAGGTGTAAAGGCAGGAAAAAGACACTGANAAGGTAAATACTGGATGCAGTAGATGCAAAATTACTACTTTATTTTTGGTTTCAAACTTGAGGCATCATCACTGAATCCGTTTGTAAGCTTTTCTCAGAGCCTGTGCCAAGGGAGTGTACTGTATTTAAATGAAGTTCAATTAATTTTCTTCATGTTTCTCTTCTTACCCCAAACTTCATTCTCCACTATTTACTTCCTCTGGCCCAGGTCTCCCTGCTTAACCAGTCATACAAACCCACCTCTCTTAACGCCAGTCCCAGTTTCTTTGCTGAAAATCATTCAATCTCTTGTCATCTCAGTCCCAGTCCCCCTTGCCCAGAAAATCTCCTTCATCCTTCTTGTCCCAGTTCTCAAAACCCCATCTTTCCACCCTGTCCTGACTTTCCAGGCAGTTTCCATATAATTCAGGTCATTTCCTCCTTCACACTGCCAGAGTGATAAACGCCTCTTAGCTTTGCCAAATCTCGGCCTTGCCAGACTACAAGCTCCGAAACATCTGAGCATGTCCCTTTTCTCCCTGGTTACAGAGTTGGAGATGTTCAAAGACATGTAATGCAGCTAAATTTAGGTGAAACTTACTGGGAGATCAGGAAGACACATCCTTGTCCCAAAGCTGACCTCCTGGCAAGGCTCATGCTTTCACTCTGAAGGCCTTAGAGGAGATGAAGAGCAATGGACCATTTTCAAAGGAAAGGTCACCTGGAGTTTAACATGAGCAAAATGACATTTCCTCCAGCTTTATTTACAGAACCAGATGAACCATTTCAACCAACATTTTCAAAGCCCAGCATGTGAATTTTCAGCATGAATAGCTAAACTGACAAAATTATAAAAAACTGAGGGTAGGTTACTTTCCTGGGGAGCGCTGGGGGAAGAGGAGCCATGCACCGACTCTGTCAGAGAACTTTTCCCCTCTAAACTAACACTGGCAGCTGAGGGGCTGCCAGCCTGCAGTCCAAATAATCACTGTGTTTCTTTTTAATAAGGGTTTGGACCTGCTTCAAGCCTAGTGCTAAAATTAGATATTATACTAGCTTTTTAATTTTTCAGTTCAAAGTCTAGAAGTTTTGAGAAACCACATAAACCACTACTGAAGCTTTCCGTCTGGACCACGGTTCTGAGTTCAAGACATCCAACAGAAGCTGTTTAGCATTCTGTAGGAAGCCAGATGAGCACAGCTCAAAGAGGCAAAAGTGTTGCACTTCTCATCAGTTTCATGCTGGTAATATGAAAAATACAGTTCTACTTTTTACAAAAGCCAAGGGAAGGATGAATACCTAGACACAGAATTTTGGCTATAATCACAGTGCATGGCAGTTTAGATGCGCCTTTTCTAAGAAATCCCTCTCTAGAGGACACAAATGATTCCAAAGATATAAACAACATGCCAACCTGACTGATGTGATTCATTGCTGCCTTTCTTTGATGAGATCACCATATGCTATTGCAGAGCAGAAGAAGCCTCGATGCCTGAGCCTGAATTTTATGGTTCAAGAATCACCTATGTTTTCACTCAGGAAATTTATAGTCTTTGCTAACCCTAAACTAGAAGACACATCAGTCACACATTGCAACCTTTCCAGGAAACTCAGCTCCACATGCACTATTTCAGTTTTCTTCCAGTGCAGTTTTTCTCCAGTATTTTCTGGTTCTGTCATTTTTGAAGCAGACAGAGGAAAAAGGTTAAAAGTCAAATCAGGCAAGCTGAATGAGTAAGTTAAGTTCAAATTTTCTTGAAATAAGTAGCAGTCTCAGAGTACCAACTCAGATCACATAAGACTATGTACTTAAAAATATTTGGCTTAGAAAAATTACCTTTATTAACTTTCCACCAGCCCCCCAGAGAAGGGTTTCTACAGTGTTCAAAGGGCAACACTGCTCCAGTAAGTGCTCTACCCTTTCAGTCATTCCATTTTACTTTTCTCATCAACTATGTTAACATGCCTTTAAATCGATGCAGAGACCCTCCTTGAAATTTTTATACTTTTTAAAAAATATGTTGTTTTTTCTTTCACTTATACTTCCAGTTTCTGATTATGTTCCAGGGTCAAGAAAAACCACATGAGGAAAATAAAATTTTAAAGAGAAAGATAGGCGAGGTCATAATCCATAATAATTTTTCCCCTTTTCTAATAGTCATTCATCCCCCTGGTGGGTTGATATGCTCAATCACTCACCCACTTTTTGAGTTTCATAAGTATTTAATCTTTTATTTTTCACTAGCAGTTAATCAGTTATTGCAAATGACGCTGCATGCTCATCAGTTACCAATATATTGCTTTATTTCTTGGTAGCAAATTAAGGCTTTATAGTGAGATTTGTACAGTACAGGCCAAATTTAAACATTAGAAACTTTAAAAACCATGTAGCACTATTCACTCAGTTCAACATAGCCAGAAAAGTAGCTCTTTTTTTTAATAAACAATTAAATGTTACTAGTGAGGCCTTATATTTCATGAGTGCAAATGGCTCAAAATCCCACCATCCTCAGGGCTCAACATTTAAATTCCTTGAGGCCATTTTTAGATAAAGGATAAACAGAGAGTGTAGCTAGCTCGGATAAAATATACTGTATTACTTGCTGGAGAAGAACCTCTCATTTCAGAAATATGTAAAGGAACCAAAATGAAATTAACTGTCCAAGGGATCATTTCATATTAGTCACTGACCAGTAACAGTAGCAATGACAAATTCATTTTCCATGGCCCTCTTTGCTGTAGTATAACTTAATTTCTAATTCAGAGCTGATGCCATCCTGTATATTAAAAAATCCAAAATTGGAGAAACATATATAAGTTACAGGAATTTTTGCAGCAGTAGGACAAGTTCTCTCTCCAGGGACATGTCCAAACCATTGCCCCCCCTTTTTTTTTTTTTTTTTTACCAATTTGAAAGAGCATTGTTATAAGTATTTCCTCAGCAGTTCTGTGTTTTTCTTGGGCATATTGATTTTCACTTCATACCACTGATTTTATTAGTGTTGTCTGGAGATGATGGAACTACTGCTTATGAAAACCAGACACAGCATTTCCCTTCTTATGAGATACTTACAGTGTTTGAGCTGAACATATGAATTCACCTGTCAGTCAGGCACAGGGGGCCTGCCTGAAAATATCATCACCCCTCACGTGTCTGGCTTTCAGATCTGAGCATTACATGTGAAAATGCAGAGGAACAGCTGCCAGAAAATTGTGAAGAAAGTAACCATGAATCAACCACGCACGCTGGGGAAGGAGCCAATGAGATGGGGGACTTCCAAAACACTCCTGCTCATGCAAGAGCAAGCGTGACCATGAGAGTACCAGGAGCTCCCAGTGTCACAGGGCAACTCTGCTGTTTAATTCTTTGTTGAATGCAGCTGTATCTCCAGCCTAAGGGAACACACAGAGCCAAAGTCTCAAAAAAATCTAAATCTAATGTGAATAACACTCCAAGCCCCTCTGTCCCCAGGGGTCTTATCTAACATCAGGCTAATGTCCTTGAAGTCTTGAGATCAGCCATCTATTCTTTGAACTGGAAGGCCACAGAAAAGGGTCAGGTTTCCAAGTGTATTAAGGCACATACTAACTTGACCTAAACGCAAGTCCCTGGTTTGCTCAGGAAACATCCACTGCAGTGGTGCCACAGCTGCTGAAAAGCTACAGCAAAGGGACAAAGCCAGACTTTCTGGTGACAGCCACGCAGCACAGCAATTGGGACTGTCCCGTGCAAGCTGCTCTACAATGTCTCAGAGCCTCTCTGCTCTCCTACAGTACTATCTCAGCATGATGCAGAATTACAGCAGCTTCTCAGGCTGGTTTGCTGGCTTTTCCTTTTGCCAGGCCACCAATATCTCATTTGTTCTCCTCCACTCAGGTGAATACATAACTGCTTATCAGAGCCAGAAGTCCCTATGTACTACCAGAGGGTGGTACTACACATGCTGGAGAGGACAAATTTAGAAATGAAGGCAAGTAGGGATGATGCACAAGTGACTTGGAGGTGGGCTTCCCAAGAGAATCCATGCATGGGCACAATCTCCAGATTCACTCTGCAGAAGTGCTCAGCAATGGCCAGCAGGCTTACTCTGCTTCAAACGAGTATGCTTAAGAACATTACCCAGTATTTCCTGAGGGATTACAGTGGATGACTATCAGCCATATTGGAAATAGTTGGGGAACACAGACACAATATTGCATAGTCAGCTTCATGAGCACAGCTAGAATTCAGGTGTATTTGATACAGCTTAGTAGCATTTCCGAAGGAGGGATTATGTGCTATTTCCTTTGGAGGCAGCTACTGTAGCCTGGGACAAGATCATGGCTCTTACGGAAATGATACCCCACCAGGGATGCTGAGCACTCATTGCTTTTGTATTAAGGCAGCCTCTCCACAGAGACCCACGGCACCTTAAAAAGTGATCATACAAAAAGCAAACAAAATAGTCTTCTAGAAACCCCCCTCACCCATAAGGTACAAGAAAAACTGACTCTCGTGAGCGACAGAAAAGACAGCATTACTGAATATGGGAGCATGTGTTTATACATCAGTGTTTTTAATACTGCATTGCAATGACAGGTGTGGGGTGTCCCTTCAGAAGAAAGCAGGGTTGGTGTGCTCTATAATACAGCGCTTGCAATGTCGTTTAACGAATCGCAGAGCATCCACAGAGACTTCGCAGTCCTGCACGTTCAACATCTGCAGGTCGAAACAGTTTGCAGCTACAATCTGCAGGCCCTGCCCAGTGATGCTCTCGCAGGATTTCAGGCTCAGGCGCTTTAGGTTGAAGCAGTTGAGGGCCAGAAACTCCAGGCCGGTGTCTGAGACCAGAGGGCACTTGCCGATGTCTAGCGATTTGAGTTTTGTGCAATTTTTGGCGAGGTACTCCACGCCGTGGTCCGTGATGCCCTCGCAGCCCCGCGCGTTGAGGTAGCGCAGCTTGCTGCAGTATTTGGCTATGTATCGGATGCCCACGTCCGTGATGCGGCCGCAGTGAGCGATGCTCAGGTATCGGAGACGCGACTCCAGCTTGGCGATCTCCCGCATGCCGAAGTCGCTGACGAAGCGGCAGTCGCTCACGCTCAGTTCCTTGATGGATGTGCAGTAGATCATCAGGTAGCGCAGACCCTCGTCGGTGATGCGGACGCAGCGGCGCAGGTACAGGTGGGTCAGCTGAGTGCAGTGGGCGGCAATGGTGTGCAGTCCTTCGTCCTCCAGGACGAAGCAGTCTGTCATGTCCAAGTAGCGGATGGAGATTTGCTTCCCGTGCAAGGGAGACAGCTTGATGGAGGCTTCGCGAGTCAAACTGATGCACGTCACTTTGGAGCAGCCTAAGTGGAAAAACACAGCGAGTTTAAGCAAGCAGTAAAAACAAAGCACACGGCAGGACCAGAAAGGAGGGTGTGGAATGGTGCGCTGGAGGTGAGGAAGGTATCCTCATGTTGCAAGAGTGGAATCACCCTGACTGACTGCTCTGATTTGCTGTGCTGAATCCCCACACCAGAGGAAACAATAAACTCCTCTGGTGTCAGTGAGGTTACTTTGAGACTGTGAGCCCTGGAAAGCAACGGACTGATTTTGTCCATATCCCACATGTAAAATGGTGCTCCTGGGTCCATCTGGGGACAGCCTATGATCTGTTGCTGCAATATAAACCCAGTGACAGTTAAAGAAAAGGATACTACGTGACAACCAATGCAGTTTTTTGATCATTCTCATTGCTGACTGGCTGAATTTGCAAACCAACATCAGAGGCTCTTTCACCATCCAAACTCATTATAGAAAACACAATCCCGCTCCCTTTCCCCTCCTCCCCTGCCACAAGCATTTGGAGAACAGATGTGAATCCAGCCCCAAGCCTGCAATGCGGGAAGAAGGATGCAAAACTATGGCCCAACTGTGTGCTTGCAGAAGGGTGGAGATTTGAATAACCTAAGGAGAATGGAGAGAATTGGTAGGAGCCAACAGACTGATAAGGGCATGTGAGGACACGGAGAGACAAAGAAAAGGATTGTGTCCAATGAGAAAGTCTGGCCATGACAGACTGGAGGAGAAACACCAGACCTTGCAAGGAAAGACAAAGAACTAGATTAAAGGGAAAAACACACACAGACTTTCCCCATATTTTACCTCCACTCATTGCATAGTGGAGAGTGAAAGCTTTTTTTGGAAAGTGTGGTTTCTGCTGCACTGCAAGCTGGCAGACTTAGGCTTCTTAGGGAAATTCTTAAGCTGTGCCAAGTTCAGCTGGGCACTTTGCACCAGCATAGCTAGAAACAGCTGCAAGAAATGAGAGTCTACCCATTAGTGATTAAGGCCCAACAGTTTAAGCCATAAATGGCTACTCAGAGAATTTCTGCAGGTTATGCCCGAAGAGGTGCCCCCAGGTAGAAATAAAAAGACCTTTTCTGTATTGCTGGAACACTGGCCAAGCAGTATGAAGTGACTCATAAAAAGCGATGACCTTAGAGCTCCATGCGTCAGAAACTCTGCAAAATACTGTAGTGTGGAATTAAAGAGCACGATGATGTATGGAGACTGCCTCAAAAACTTACATGACCCAAAGCTATACCACTTGCTATTAGAGATTGTCATTCAGAGGCTTAGTGGAAGGTATGAATATGCTTCAGTTCTTAAAAGCAAAAAGGAAAAGTATCACTTGAGATAACCGCGTGGACTCACACAAACGCTGTAAGAAGTGTGGGATACGGGCTTGAAACACTTTGCCACCTGCAACTAGATTTCTACATTCATCATTTAAATTTATGCTGGATCTTTAATTTGGATTTCAAATTTAGTTGAACAGATGCAAAGTTTACCTTAGGCCTCACACAATTAAATGGGCAAATTGCCCACAGATCATGCAGAAGAAAGGCCTTGAAGTAAAATACTCTGCTCAACAAACATCTTAAAACTGAATGCTATTTTCTCTTCAGTCTGTTTCAGATCCAGCTATGCTCTGGAGCAATTGCTGGAAATACTTTTGCCTTCAGGTAAGTACTATATACACAAAGTATATAGTACTATATACTTTGTGTATATAATACAAAGGTAAGTACTGTAACACAAAGGATTTCTCTAAAGGGAAGCAGAACAATACTTATGGTGTAAAAAATTCACCTCCAGTATATTCTTTGAAGTAGGTGATACAAAATGCATGAAAGGAGCTTCACAGAAGAAGCTGGCACCTAGGCAGAGTTCTGCTGCACCTGATGTAGCTGCTGCTGTTTCATTTGGCTGAGGAGGTTGCTGGATTAAGAAGTCAGTCTGGATATTTTATATTCTGACCAGAATTCAAATTTAAATCCAACTTAATGAGAATGATGCATCCACGAAGCCAAGGAGAACATTCTGTCTGCTGAGAGTCCAAGAAGTTTTAATGACCATAATTAGAAAGTGAATGGGTCAGAAGTCTCACAGCAGGGCTGGAGTCACATCAGTTGTACGATCACTGTTTTGTCAAGCTCAGCATTGCCATGTCTAGTTACTTTGGCTACACTGTAAAACATTGCATGGGAAGGATATTCAGAATGGTTTCACCAGAAAAATGAGTCCATGCTGATACAGAACTGACTGATTTTTAGGCAAAATGACAGGTTCCTGGGTCCGCAACAATTTTTCTGTCCTAAATAATACAAAGTGTAAAAATACAAAGCTCTTGTGACATGATTTTCCATAAAGTATAACCGATTTCTAAAAGGGAGGAGAAATGTCCAAACAGACTGAAAAACATACTGGCTAGAGTGTTAGATAATAACTTGCAGTCAAGCTCAACCAACTTCCAGCAATATCTCAGACCTGCCCACAAAGCGGATGCTGACAGTGACAGAACTTATATTGTGGAAAGCTCCTAAAGTTAATACAAACATCTGGTTTTGACATTAAAGATTTTGGTAAGTTTTTGCTGCCAAGTAGCCATCCAAGGGGAAAAGGATTCAACTAGATGTACAACTGTGAACGGGGATTTCATTAACTAGCAACGAGCATCACCCCTCAACACACACCCCCACGTCCTCTTGCTCAGTATGGAACCAAACCAGTGAAACACTTCAGTCCTGAGAATTCCTTGAGCATGGAGGTGCAAGCCTTGTCCTCAGAGAAAACTACAGAGAGAAGAATGGGAAAATGAAATCCTCTTTCCAAAACATCCTCCAAAATTACCCACATCAGAATGAAAAAAGTGGACTCAAAACAAGAGCCCGGAGGCTGATTATCCTCAATTCATATGGTACGTTCAGCAAAAGCTTTATCCAAACCCCAACACCCTGACTTCTGAGCATGTTCAAAAGAAGGATTTTCCCCTCACATGCTCCAAATAGAAAGAACAACTTAGGAAAAAAAAGAAATTAAAATTACTTTCCTACCCCATTGATGAGACAAAATTGAAGGAAGGTAGGAATTTTATTCGACCCCTGCACACTTTATACCAAACTGATGAGCTCTTAGGGACAGATACTACCTTCTGGGTCTGAGAATTAGAGGGTTGGAAAAACCACAAATGGAGATAGACCCCAAAAGAATCTACTGCAAGACCTGGTATCGTCTTTCCCTTTTCTCTGTCTTTGAAAAAGTCACCTTTGTTAACTGTTTCAAAGTCAACAAACATAAGTCAACATAAGAGCTGTGGACTAAAGCATTTTCAACCACCTACAAGCCCCCAGGTACACTCAGGCTGTGAGCTTCAAAGCTCTAGGTCTAAATCACACAGGTACATACATTTTTTCCTGGCACTGGAGATGCTTCAACCTGAATATATGATTAGCAATCCAGAACTAATGTTAGTGTGTACCAACAACAAGTAATTCATATACAAGGTCACTGTGAATAGACCCCTGTGGAGTTCCAAAGACTCCTTGTACCTTGTGGTTTCAGAAAGCAATCACAAAAAGGGCATAATTCTGATTTATTGATATTTGTTTTGATGCCTTCCATGACATTCTGCCATCCTAGGAATGAGGTGAGAGAGTTGGATAAATCAGCCTAAAAAAAAAAAAAGGCAGAGAAAAGAATGCAAATCAATGTACACCAGATAGGTAGCCTTGGAAAAAGCATCTGGTACCAGTGACTCGATAGCATCACTTTCTATGCCCAATTGTTTAATCCCCTGTCTTCATCTTTCTTGTTGCCACTGGTACCTCTGCAATGGCAAATCTGGTTCAGCTGACTTATGATGGCATTAGACTGATAACAGATGAGATCATAAAGTAAATGTTGAGCAGCAAATTTACTTCAGTGCTCTGCTTGGCTGCATCCTTTCCATTAAGTGCCAGCCTGTTTGCAGAGACAAAATTCTGTGCAGCTGACCTTGGGAAAAAACCATCTTGTTTCCCCAAAGCAGGCTTGAAGAAAATTGTCTAAAACATTTCTGCTGATCTAAACAGCTGCAATGGCATCTTAAAAAACAAAAACAAACAAACAAACAAACAAACAAAAAACCAAACAACAACAAAAAAAAAAAACAGGAAGAAAAGAGAAAAAAGTTCAAGCCGGCTAAGTCTTGTTAAATTAGCAATGGAAACAATGGGACCTTGAAATTCAGCTAGGGATGACAACAGATATTAATACCCAGAAAAAAAGCCTAGCACTTATTCTGAGCTCCTCCTCAAGTTACTTACCAGATTACAGATGTATTCATTACCTATCTATATACACATGTGTGTGAAAAAGATAGAACAATTTTTGCTGAAGTAACTAGACTTCACCACATGATGTAGCACTGGCTGCAGTGTGGGCCCTTCTATGGGTGCTTTGTGCCAAAATCTGCCATTTGAACAGGCCATCTCTGCTAGCTCACTTCCTTTGGAAGAGGCCTGGCCACTCCAGAGGTGCTGTTGGCATCAGGGACACTGAGATTTCAGTGGTGCCTGTCTCACAGGTGCTCTGTTAGGAGACAGTCATTCCCACTTTGAAAGACAACACAGAAAGGACAAGTGTACAGTTATGGAGTTTGACAAACATCAAAAGCATCTGTACTGGAACATTCCCTGTTACCTGACACGTCCAGGTGTTCCAGGTTTGGGCACAGTGACACGACATCAAAGACTGCCTCATTGGAGATGTTGTAACAGCCAGACACCTCCAGCCTCCGCAGTTCCGGACAGCACTGGGCAATGGTGTAGAGTCCTCTGTCTGTGAGCCGCCTGCAGCCACTAACAATTACCGTCTCCAACATGAGACATACGTTGGGCGTATCCTGACAAAGCCTCCGGGTCAGCACTTTGAGAGCCCTGTCTACGTTGATTGTCTCGCCAGTCAGGCGAATTGTCCTCCACAGCCGCGGGTCCCAGGCCAGGTTGTACCAGCGGCGGCACACGCGGGCACAGCGGCACAGCTGGTTGGTGGGCAGGAAGGAGAAGATCTGGATCATGGAGTGGTCGGGCAGCCGGTCTATGTTGGCCTGCTCCTTCTGGTGCTTGGACGCCAGCCGGATGAGAGGATGGGTGAGACGGGTGGGAGGCGGCGAATGGACCATGGCAACAGTTTCCCCAGTGACCGAGGATGAGGACGTCGACGAACCTCTGCCATTTTGGAAGCCAGGGGAATTCGGTGGAAATATTAATGCTGGACTGGGTGTGCTGAGCGTGCGCATGCTCAGGTCGGAATCTGGAAGATAGAACACACAATTTCAATGAGCGCTGGACAGGCACAGAGCTCTCCGCACAGCACAGCACCCTGCTAGCCCATTTGCTAATGGAGTATGATGAACTTTAGGATTTGTTGGGGGTTAAGCAGTCACTTCTATCAGTCAGAGTGAGAAAACGTATTCCAAAAGCCATGTGAGCAAAGGAGATGATGTAGTTCTGAGTCCTGAAGAGGAGACAGAAGCTGAAGGATATTTTAAAATCCAAAGATTTTTACTCTTTATACTCTTAATTAAACATTGAATTGAATTATTATGTTTGAGTCACAGGCTTTTTTTTGGCAGAAAGTAACTGCCCATAACCTTGGTACAGCTGTGAACTCTTAGGGCAGAGAATGCTGTGGTCCTTCATTTCTCAGCTCCTTCAGCCATTCAGCAGGAGGCCAAAAAAGAGCTCACAAGGCAAATGCTGCTTCCTTCATCAGATCTGGGCAGATGGGAAAAGCTCAACTCCATACCCTTATTTTTAATGTGTCATCAGAGAAGTTAATTTCTCAGTCATGCAAACTGAAACTCAGAAGTTCAACCAAGAGCCCAGTGACTAGTTCTTCATGTGCACACAGAAAAAACTCCTTTCCAATGGACTAAAGTGAACTTCAGTTGGGAAAAAAAAGAAAGCCCAGAAAAGTAACTGATGAAGAAACAGCATGCCTGGAAACTTGTTGGAGAATTGTTATACAATATTTACATACTTATTGTGAGGGCTATTTGTCACACTGGAAGCAGTCAACTTAACTCCCCTCCCCAAAACAATTTGTTACTTCTTCACCTTCTTTAGTTCATTTTAGTGGCAAAAATCAGGCACAAAAATTGAGATATTTTGCTACTAAGAAAGGTTACCTTTGCTGTAAGGTTATTTCAACTGTTTTTCCTGTGTGCTGACATTGCCTACAAGTAATTTCCACTCCTGCTCCTTTTTTCCAAGCTAACCAAGTAAAAGACTGGAAGACAGCTAAGATACAACTTTGAGAGTCAAGCAATATATTTAGAGACTCTGAGGATATTTTAGCAGTATGCTACACAAGATACAACCAGTGTATGAGAGATGCAAGCTGCTTCTGAATGCACTCCTTCCACTTCAGTACTGATCTCAAAATAAATTCTTTATAAAGGAAAGCACCACCCAGAAATGAATACAGTAACCAATTTAGTGACCAGCAGAATAACAAGTTTCAGAGACAGACAATGTTTTTAGAGGACCAAGCTGTTCTCCACATCACATCTCCTGCTGTCACATCAATGTCACATTCAATGTTCATTTGAGGGAGGTGTACAAAGGCAGCCCCTTAAGTAACACTGACTCTGCAGCTGTGTGACTGTGACAGCAGAGATAAAGGCTAAGCAAGGTGCGGCCAGAAATGCATTCAACAAACACGTCCACACCTGGATTTGGGCAGAGTTGTTTAATTAAGTACATTTTTGGTGAATATGATCGTTACACATAAACTTCCCCATCAAGCTTTTACTTAGTCCAGCACAGGCCTGCTCTGATCTCACTACCTACAACAACAGCAACCACAGGCATGTATTTTCACAGAGTATCTGCAAGGGAAGGAGGCACAAATATTTAGCTGAAGAACCCAAGACACAAAGTCCAATGGCTTGCTCAAGGTCACCTAGCTGAGTTGCAGAGAGATCAAAATCCTCTTCTCACACTGTGGAGGAAAAATCTATACTACCCAGATCCATCCCTCTTCCTCTTCTGCATCTTGTTTTACTTAGAAACTCACTGCTTCAGCAAATGAAAGAACATTTTCCCCAAGGCTTCCAAGTCCGTGGTATGGCTATGTGGTCCTGACACAGGGATTTGTGTATTTATGAGCAAGAACAGTATCTTCATGTTGAGTGGGTTTTGCAGATACCCTGCTTCCCTTTGAGACCTCCTAATACCCCACTGGCAGCTTTTGCAAATAATTGCATTGAAGAGTATTATTTGGTAAGCATCTGGTATATGCTGGTATTTTAAACATGAGATTTACAGCTGGAGAGAAAAAAACAACCAGGAGCAGCCAGGCTCCTGCAGACAAGCACTGACTGCACAGGCCTCTTATGCAACAGTCCCTGAGATTAATTTTTGCAAGGACTTACCATATGTTTGACCTCCCTCACATTATCACCAAAACCAGTGACAGTGCCTGAAGCTAAACATGTGCAGAATATGTGGCAAAGCCTTTACTTTTTGCTCCTTTTTTGAGATTTTAATACAAGAATGTTTCTAATATAAAAAATACACACTTTTTTCCCAAGTGCTGGATGTATCTTCTACTATTACATGTATTTGATGTTGTCAATTCCTTTCGTTTTACTTCTTCATTTGCTTTGGGCCTTTTCCTTGGTTGACTGTTGGTTGTTTGTTTTACACAAACCAGAACAAAAAGGAAAACAAAATGATGCAAATAAAACACCACAGAAGAAACACTTGTTTCTATTCCACAAAAGAGAATTAAAATCAAAAGCAAAAAGTTTTAATTATTAACATCTGCTTTAAACAATTTTTTTAAACAATTTTGTGGGAACAATTTTACCTTCTGTAAAACGCAGCATATTTGGAAGACATAAATTTTTAGTCAGTTATCGCTAAAAACACCTTAAAACTTCTGTAGGGTCTTTGTTAGTGCTACAGTCTTTGTTAGTCTCCATTTCTACTTAAGCATAAAAAAGCTTTTCATACTCCATGATTCTCCCCCCTTCCCCTGGTGAGCAATGCTCCAAGCTAATACGGCTAATCTCCACTGCTTTTGGATCAGAAGTGGCATTCCTTCATCACTCCTGGGCACTGTGAATAATCAATACCTTAGACATTCTGGATGTGTAATGAATTACTAATATGTGTTTTTTAACTTAGACTTTGAGCTAAAAAAGGCCTGACCCTCTGTTTTATGTGTATGCTCCGTGCTTTGTGCTCTCTTAATTCTCTCATTAGTATAGCAGTTCCAGATGTGCATCCTGTATTCCCTTTCCCTTCAGTCCTGAAGGTGCATCATGTAAAACTTGCTCCCTCCATCCTTGGGACATGGACTTCCAGACAGACACATATACACATGCACCCTGTCTCCCCACCACAAAGTGTTGTGGAAAAAGACCATAGTGTTGTCATTGTGTTTAAAAAAGGGAGTTGTGAGCACATTACTGCTCTGCTGAGCCCATAAGGCAATATGCTCCCAGACAGGAATTTTGCTGGTAGCTCAGCTGAACTCCACACAGAGGTATTCCTGCTTACTGTTTGCTGTACACCCCCCTAAGGGGAAACGAAAAATAAAAAAAAAATAGCAGGTGAGTCCAGGAGCCTTATTGCCAGGAAAAACTTGGAAAGATTAGCTAGCATTTAGAACTTCAGCAAAACACTTGGTCTACTGTACATTTTCCAGACTTTTCTAATGTTGTTGGGAGGGGCTTCCTGTAGCACTATCTCAGCCTCTAGGAGTTTCCTTAGAATTTTGTTCTTCACCATTTACTGAGTGCTAGCCAGCAGGCCAGGGCAGACTGAGAAAGAGCAACTTAATGACTGTGTAACATTAATAAACACAACCCTGCAAGTACAAATGAAGTTGCTGATTACAGCTCTCAGTACACATCTTTATACACACACATGCCCTATACAAGCATTTCTCTTGTAAACTCAATTGTTTACAAGCCTGAAATGCAACTTTAATTTTGGTGATCTTAGAAAGCAAAAGCAAATTAGAAAGCAGCCCTGCACTTCCCTCCCTACAACCTCTTTTGCCCCTTTGCCTCCAATCTTCTGTGCAAGATACCTTTTATTAAAGCTTTGATCAAGCTCTGAAAGCTGCTTGTTGATGTAGGACAAAATTTCTTAACAATCTTTAAAGAAATCTCAAAAGATGCGTGCCAGAAACAGAACCATAAAAGCTGACACAGAGGGAGAATATACACTAGAGGGAGTTTTCTTATTCCACTAGGAATCTGGTTTATTTCAAAGGATTTTTTTCTCCCCAGTTCATTTCCCAATTAATAGATACATATGGGAGCAAAAAAACTTTAAATATATAAGAATTAAGCCAAGGTCTAACCTCCATTCCTTCTGGCATCAACAAGACTATGATTTCAGAACCAGAGAGAGAAAACAAAGTTGTATTTCCATTACTCCAGCAAAGCACACTAACATGGGACATTCGATGTCCAGATCCCAGCATGGACTTTTTAAGATTGAACCATTTTCCATGCTTAAGGCATGCCTCCATTCATTCACACCCTCCACTATGGTATTGTGAATGAGTCTTTTTTGAAATGAATACTATACTGAGTTCTTCAAGCTAACAAAATTAAAATGAAAATTTTGCAAATACCAATCAGACTTCTGATTCTTATCTGCCAACTGAAAAGGATCCTCCGTGTTGATCTCCTGTCGCCCCTCATGTTTTTAGCAAAGCTATGGCAAGAAATAAACAAAACTGTGTTCAAGCTCTGAAAAAGTCAGTATAGATGAGAAAAACAAAAAGCAATTGTCATTTTTGTAAACATTAGATGCAGAGTAATGTGCACAAGAAGCATTTACACATTGTGCCAAAACCTCACTGACTAAGCATCTCTTCAATAAGTGTTCTGTAGATATTACATATTTTATTAAGTGCAATGTGGGTATAGACTTCACATTTTTTACCACAATACCATCAACCTCAGGCATGCCAAGTAAGTACTCCTTTTACAGAGACTGGGGAAAATGGGAACTTAATGGTTGCAGCAGCTACAATCAGCGGTGCAAAGGGGAACAGAGGCTTCTACAGGGGATAACGATGTGGGCTGATTCAAGGAGAGACTTGTGAATTTGACATTTCAAGTATGGCTGTGTGCCCTTGGATGAGAGTAGGAAAAGGAGTTAGCTAGGACAGCAGGCTACAACACAGCCATTTTCCTTCCAAGGCCCTGGGTATGGACAAAGTTCCAGAAAAAGTGCTACCTACAAATAATAAAGAGTGTCTTCCACATCACAAACATCCTCAGGCATTTCTCTCAGGATAAATTACTCTACTGACCTTGGTTCCTCCCAGTCCCAGGAGGCTGGGAGGAACTGGAGAGTCTGAGATAGCAAAGAGGCAGCTGGAACAAAACTCACATGCAAACTTGTGTGGGTCTGCAGCAGTCAAGAATGCCAGAAGGAAAGGGTTGCCCAGTGGAGATAGCTACATGATTTTGCAGCTTTTTACAATGAAGAACATACAGAATGAGTTGGATGAGCTGTCTCATCTCTCTCCAAGAACACTAAGTACACCTAAACCATCTCTGATGTGCATGTCTGCCCTGTTTTTAACTGCTAGGGGCAGTTATTACTCAGCTCACTGAGGTGCCGGTTCCAGTGTTGTCACTGTATCAAATTTCTAAGTTTTTCCTCTTGTTTGGCTCATGTAAGAAGCTGTTTCTTGCCCCTCTCCTTGTGCTTGTGAAGAATGAGAGGTCTGCAGTCTCCCTGTAAGGATTTCTTACATGCATTTGCCTTTCTTTTTATTAGTCATGTTACTAATATTCCCAGTTTCCTCTATCTTTTCCTTTACATTTTCTCTTATCTGTTTTTCTCTTAAAGCGCAATGCTCTGAACTAAGCACTGTGCACCACCCAACCTCACCTGCAGTGCTGAAAGTGGAGTCCTTTGCACCCATATTTCGTGGAAATGAACACTTTCAACCTTCCAGATTTCAACAGTCCCAGAAGGCTGATGTATTTTCACTATGTGACTCAAGATATTGCTGAGATTCCCATGTGCCATACAGTGCCTAGATATTTATTTTCCTCATCTGTGTTTATAGAATCCATTCATCTTCCCTACACCTGTCTCCTTGGAGAATGCTATGTTTTCTCTCTCCTTAATATACTTTTTCAAGAGTATTTTGAGCACTGAGCAACCTTCTCAAAGTGTGTTAGTTTTTGGTTTTCCAAATACCTTGCAGCTCCAGGGCCATAAATTTTAACCTATTTCTCTAGATATTGATAATTTTGTGTCTCAATTCAATTGAAAAAGATGGTTCTTAGAGAGAAATGGAAAGTCTGGCAACCTGCTCACAAATACTGTAAGCCATTGCAGATGAGACTAGCTCAGTTGGTCAGAGCATGGCGCTGGTAACACCAAGGTTGTGGGTTTAATCCTTCTATGGGCATTCACTCAAGAGCTGGACTCAATGGCCCTTGTGGGTCCCTTCCAAATCAGCATATTCTGTGATTTCTAAAGGGTTCTTCCTGAAACATCATCATAGCTGACAAATACTCAGAGTGATATTCCCCTTCAGTGACCACCTTATCATGATTTTGTTTACTCTGTATTTCACCAGTTTGTCTCCAATACGCACATGCAAAAGTCCAAATAAACCTGAGATGGGTTACAGCTACTGCTTCCCTCTCACCAGACAATTTATTTTTGCAAAACAGAAAATTACATGGAAAACTGAGGTCAATGGAACATCAACACTCTGGCAAAGGTGAAAACTAATTTTTTATTCTGTGAGATGTTGTCAGTCATGCAATTCTCATTTTAAGAGAAAAGACCTGCAGCAGAGCTCGATTTGTCAGTGTAAGAATAAGCAACCATGGAGCTCACAAAGTAATCACATCCACATGGTCCTGGAAGGAATAGTTCCACAGAACTTGAAATAACCTTTTATGGTTTTTAAAAACCTCCTTTAGAATGTAATAAGAGACTGTACCTATTGTATAAGACTAGAGGCATTGTGGAATAGGGATATGTTAACTAAAATCTGTAGCCATTTCATAGTAGTTTCTGTGTGACACTTTACACCTTGGATTATACTGGTGTAGCTTCCCTGTGATGTTGAGCTCCAGTTTTCTTTAGCCTATAAACTCCTCTACATACATTTGCAGACCTGATCTTGCATTCCTGGCATACTCACAATAGATGCTTAAAGAGCATGGCAAATGAAGTAATCATTATAGTTTTATTAAGCAAATAATTCTTCCTTACAATGTATTTGTGGAAAGCTGGAACTAATTTACCCCCTACTGACTTTGTCCCCTGCCATTTGGCAGGAATTCATTTTATCCCCATATTTTTGAACAAAGCTAAAAATACAAAGACTGAAGGGGAGGAAAAGTAAAAGAGGAATTCATTATCAGTTTAGGAAGTCAAAGCATCTTCATTTAGCCTTCAGTACCACTGATGATACTAGCACACCAGCTCTGAGAAAAGGGTTTCACAGTGCAGCATTGTGGGGAATTGCACAGAGATGGATTGGAAGGCTCATTTTTTCCATGTTCTGTAAATATGTATCCCAAAATGAATTCCACACATGCTTAAGCACAAGCTCTGCTTAAATCCTTCAGTCAGATGCTCTCCCAACTCTTTATGGTATGCCAAGGAGCTCCTCCAGCTGAGCTAGTTTATATTTGCATTAGCAAGGAGTGCAGCCCAGAAAGAGGAGTTCTGTGGAGCAAAACTAATATTTCTGAAAACCCAGCATCCATAGGCCTGGGAAGTGGGTGTTATTTTCTTGCCAATACTTAATTTAATCCCCAACCCTGAATGCTCAGTAGGGGTTGCCTTTGGTGCTTTAGGTGTACGGCCAGAACATATTTTTTGGCTTTAGTTTTGCCTGAGTTTAACTGGGTTCATATACCTTGTGGTGGTTACTAAAACAGAGTAAGAAGGGGAGGCATTTCAAAAGCAAGCTTTGGACTTGAACAGAAATGCTAATGTAGATAAACTCACTGGTCAGAAGAAGTCCCTGTCTACCTCCTCCAAACCATGAGTTATCATCTCCCATCCTATTCCATACCACTCTGAGCAGAGGCATCCTCTGCCCTGCTGGATTTTCAAGGCTGGATTATCAATGGACTAGACACACTGCATTTCATCAGCCCCCATTTTCAGGATTATCACCCCTATGAGGATCCATGCTGTTCAATGCATTGCTCTGAAATGTGCAAACCAAATGTAGTTAAAACAAAATTAATTATTTTATGAGATGCTTATAAATAAGGATCTTCAACATACTTCAATATAAAGGTTTAAATAAGACAACAAAAAGATAGCAAGTTTGCTTAATCTCAAATGATACTAAAAATCCTGCCATCATCTCTCTCTCTTCTCCTGGTAAGTCTGACAGTCTTAATTAACCCAGGAACCCCATCTTGGTGAATACAAAATACCTTCCCAATTTATCCAGAAAATGACTTGTTTCAGTGAAACAGGCTTACAACTATAACCTGCCTTTTCTTTGAGTTACTCTAACATGCTCCAAGGTCAAAATTTTGTCAGGCAAAATATTTTTCCACCTGACTAGAAAACATCTACATTCCTGTGTTCCACTTTTAAAATCCACTGTTTATTTTTAATTTAATACCAAGTTTAAGTAAATGTAGAGAGGATGAGTGCATACTGCTTGATAGTGGCTCTCAAGCTACACACACAGGGCCAGAATCAGTCACTTAGATTAACACTGAGATGGGACAAACAGATCCTACTCTATCTTTGAATGATAAACACTCAGTTTTGTGTTGATGCAAATGTATCTTTGCAATTTATATAGAAAACTGGAACAACTGCTTAATGTCTCCCAACTTCAAAATGCAGAAATCCAGTCAGCTGCTCCAGACAATTGTATCTGTCCTACTATTTCACCTTTCAAAAACAGGAGAATTTGGAATAAAATATGTATCAGTTTACATTATTACAAAACTTCAAGACAATTTGCTGGAATAAATTTATGGAAGAGAAATATTTTCAAAATCTCCACTTCATGTGGATCAAAACCACGGGGACCTGCAGAACTCTGAAATTCTGGTAGATGTGCGTGACTCTTAAGTGGAAAATAATATAGAAAGCAGAGGAATGTTTGCCTCTGGGAAAAGCTGGCAATATAATCACTTTGTTGTATAAGCAAGAGGACTTGCATCCAGTTGTTAGCAAATGCTGCAGTAGACAAATATTTTCCCCAAGAACGGCTGTTTCCAGCATATTCACCATTAACAAATTATTTGTGTAAAACAACGTTGTCTCATAATCAACTGTTGGCATTTTAGAAACATGCAGCTCTCAGAAATTATTGACTTTCAAATTAACAGGGGATCCAGGATTTGACCTTCAAAACTGGACAAACAAATGGTCAGCAGTATGCTAAACAGAAGAATAAATGGTAATGAGAGATTTAAAGCCATAAAATTGTGCTTCTCTCCTATCATCAAGTTTAGATCACAGAATCATAGAAGGTTGATGGGTTGAAAGAGACTTTAAAGATCATCTAGATCCAATCCTCCTGCTGTGGGAGGGACAACTTCTACTAGAACAGATTGCTCAGAGCTTCAGAGCTCCATCCAACCTGGCTTTCAACACTTCCAGGGATGGGACATCAACAACTTCTCTGGGCAACCTGTTCCATTGCCTCACTACCCTGACAGTAAAGAATTTCTTCTGTATATGTAATCTAAACCTACTCTTTTTTCACTTTGAAGCCATTTCCCCTTGTCCTGTCTCTACACACTCTTGTAAATATCTCTCTCCAGATGCTAATTATGCATTAAATCAATGTAATTTAGAATAGTACAAATATTCTTCCTAAAATAAATTCAGGCTTTGAAAACATAGTCTTTGCTGATAATTTGGAAAAGGGGTTAATATGGGACAGAGTTGTACACAGCCCAAGAAGAGGCCTCTAGATTAAAAATAAGAAAACAAACTCAAAACCCAATTGGTAAAGCCAATCCCAACTCAGCTTGGTTATGGATTGTCCATGAGATACCTGCGAGTACCTGCTTGGTGTCCCAGCTGATGAGTCGTGTGTCAGAGCAGTAGACACAACCCTCTACCAGCTAAACTACCAGTAAGTGAGTGATAATGAAACAGCAACAAAAAAATGCTGCCAACAGACAAGAGAACATAGCTAAAAAAACTGTTAATCTAAAAACTGTTCATCTAAAAACACTGCTTAATAACTTACCATGTTATTGCTCACTCCAGGGTGAGTTTGGTGAGCTCTTTTCAGTCCCATAGGAGAATTACACTGAGGCAGTAACAGTTTTCCTGACTTTAGAAATGAGATGTGTTTACTCCCAGACTAATGCTTTTGCAGACTAGGAGCGCTGCCTGCATCCATCTGTAGGATGCCCATGAATTACAGAAATTCAGTAGAATTATGCAAAGTGTAACTAAAGGCTGACCTGCAACACCTGCTCCTGATCAGCTCAGATCCATTTACACCTCAGTTTTCAAAGTTTATTTTCTTTTCCAGGAATGAGAGTCCTTCAAAAGCACCTGCTAGTATCTCAGCAAGCACTCTTATGTTTTGAGGGCAAATACCTTGTTTCTAGGGTTGCATCCCTCCTCCCTTCTGACACATGGCCAAACTGAGAAAAACAAAGCTGGTCTCCAGGGCTATTTGAAGGAATGGTAGAAAACTTCACTTAATCCACATTTTTGCATTTCTTACAAACCCACAGTGTTGCCACTACATGTACAGACAAAGAAATGCATTCAGCAACGAGCTGGCCAAAGCCAACTCCCCAACAAATCACCTTTGGAACCTGGGTGAGAGGAACACTCTGGAGAGGATGAAAGTGAAGAAACACAGGCCTCCAAGGCAGAAACCCACGACATCAGCTCAATCTAACTTATTCAGCATCTCTTCAACAAAGATACATAAACGGAGGCTTTTTCACAATAAACACGTCACGTTATGAGAGCCCTGGAGTGACAGCGAGCAGTCCCCCCTTGTTACAAACACACACAATGCACACACAGCAACGCACTGAGCAAGCACGCACTGCTTACTCAGAACCACAAGGATTAAAATTTTGTTTATGGGAAATTTGGGAGTTAAGCTGGGAAGGAGACATGGCCACTGGCAGCTTTCTTCTACTAGAAAAATGTAACTGGCTGAAGCCCAACTGCAGTAAGTTACATGGATTCCTGACCACCAGTGTGAAGCAGTCCCAGACTGTGTCAAAACAGATGGTACTTATGACTGCAAAATCATTCAGAGGGCATCAGCCACCCTCTGAAACCCAGCCCTGCCATCTGAGGTCCCAAGTGCTGTGTCTGTGACTTGTGCTGTATAAATTGCAGATCGCTGTTTATACGCAGCAGCATATGGTACTCTGACATTTGAGGAGTATCATACATACATGCAAGTAAATCAAGAATTCAGCACTCAGTATTTATGGCAGCTTCAATAACTTCCCAGTCTAACAAACACCACAATAAATAACTGCTTTATTGTGCAGTAAATATGAACTGACTGTAATTATTCCTTTTCAATTCATTGTGATTTCAATTTACCGAAATGAGATAAACAAAATTATTCACTCTTTCAATGTCACTTTGATTTCATTAACGCAAAATCAATGTGCAAAAAAAAAAAAAAAAAAAAAATGTGATGTTTATGTCTACACGCAATTGCTGAGTTATTATTCAAAGCAAGAAGTCTGGCACTATCTAAAACTTTCAGTCTGTTTCATGTTAACCTAAGCTAATTATTTAAAACATCATCACTAGGTCTATATGGAATTTTATATTTATCCTCAGATTTATTATCACCAGCTTTTGGCAGCATCTCAGGCAGTAGACTTAAATACAGGACAGCAGCAAAAGTAGCATTTGGAATTAAGAAATATTAGACATCTTGAAAAAGTAAGAGGAAGATGAAGAGAAAGGCCCTTATCTTCATCAAGTCCAAGGAAAATGGGAACCTGCCAGGGTGGTCTAATGAATATGTATGGGAAGGTGGACAGGAGTCTCTTCTAAATATAATTATTCTGTGTTTACCAATTCAATTGAACTTAACAATGCTCCTCTTTTTAAGGCCTTGCGCAGAAGAACAAACCCTGCCTAATTAAAGCAAATCAAACCCTTGTGAAAATGTCATAATAAATGTGCTAATTCCCAAACTCTGAGTGGAAAGGTTAAGTGATTTGACCAGTGCAGCTAAAGATCAAAAAGGATCTGCTAATATGTACTTGCAGAGCCGTAAGAAGGAGCAGTAGTCAAATTTGACTAAGAGACAACATAGTAGTTGAGGGTTAAAAATTTTGACACCATACACAAACAGATTAAGGCATAGGCTGAGTGGGTTAGGATTGATATCTAGAGCTTACTAGGAAGCAGCAAAATTTAAAAAAAAAACAAAAACAAAAACAAAAACAGCAAACTAAAACAACAACAATAGAGGAATTAATCTATGAAAAAAATTCTGCTTTAAGATGTTGCTTACACAGGATGACCCAAGAGCTTTCCCACCCTTTATCATCAACCAGCCCTGATTTGTTAGCCATCCTGGTCTTTCTAAAACAGGGAAGTAAAGTACTTACTGAAAAAATTTGTCAGGGAGGTGAAAAATGAAAGAGTAACTGATGCTTATTTTCATCACTGGCACGGATACATGTTTGGGGCTGAGAAGCAATGCCCTTGCTACAGCTTTTTAAAAGTTGTTTCAGTACACACTTTTACAGACTTTTTTTACTCTGTTCATGAAATACAAACCATTCTCCATTTTGAGAGGAAAGAGGATGAAGTTCACTGCAATGCACATGATCCACAGGAGCATATTAAACTCTACACATGCAGACTCTGATAAGTGTCCTGAACTTCAGTGAAATTCCTCAAGATTTTTTTTCCTCACAATACAGTGAATATACCAAAGATCCTTGTAACTTACAACTTGAGATTGAGACTCGGCATTCACTGGCCTCATTTTTGAGACTCCTGAGCAGCACACTCCACTGCCCGTCTTCCTCCTTGCTGTAGAAAAATTAGCATGTCCTCTCCTTTAGATAGAGTTGAGGCTACAGATTTCTTGGTGGGATGCACAATGCTAAGCTTGGAGACAAGGACTACTAGAACTACTAAACTGGTACTGAAATCTTAGTGAATCCACCCTCAGACCACCTCCACTTGAACTGATGCTAATCCTTATAAGACCTGCTTCAGAAGTGAGGCTGATGGACACAAAGCACAGGAGAAAGTTATAAACTTTCAGAGAGAGAAAAGCACTGTCCAACTGCTAATTATTATGTACTACCATTATTTTTAAGGAGTGATGACAATGTTGTGTTTACAGGATGTGTGATGTAAATTAGGGTAGATGTAATGAGGCTCTGGTTCTTGAAAAGACATTTAACACTCTGCTATAGTTCCACTAGGTACTGAGGCTTCAGGTGGAAAAATTGTAGTAATGACTTACTTCATAATCTCTCTCCTAATTGCACAAGACTTCAAGCAGAACGCTACTGCAAACAAAAAAAAAAAAAAAAAAAAGTATCCCTAGCCTTCTTCGGTATAATTTGGAAACACGGAACATGGCCAATAAAGAGAGATCACAAAGTTGCATTTAAAAGCTTTTAATGAGAAGGTAAAAATAATTTATATTAGGAAACATTTAGAAGCACGTAGTGACTTCACATTTTCCAGCTCACTGAATTTACAAGCAAAGAGGCCGATGCTGTAGTACCTGGATGCCAATTAGCTCCTAGGATGTGCAGAGTACCAGAGGCTACTGTAAGTTCAGAGCAGCCAGCATCTCACAGGATCACAACTACCCTCACTACACACTAAAACTGAAACACTGCCAGGTTAGTTCACTCTCTTCTCTTCTATTTGTGGCAGAGACTTTTATAACATCAGTAATTGGCTGGAAAGTATTGCCCTCATTTCATCATACTAAGTTACACTCCCCTCATGCTGTATTCATGACTATTCATAGCATGAACTATCTATAGGAACATGACACTGCAAAAGTGTCACTATGAGAAATACCAAAGTAAGAAGTGAGATGAAATTACAAACGCTGGGCCACTAATCTGCTATAATCCAGTTATACATTTACTTGCTTCATCATTTTAATTCCATTTACAGAACACATGAACTGTATGCAAGGCACTGATACTACTGGTATTACACACAGTTCAGGAAAATACTTTTGCAGCCCTCAGGGTGATTCAAAAACTAGTAAAAAATGTTGAAGTTTTCACTATTTAATATATTATCCAGTCTGGGAGACAGCAAAATCTGTTGCCAATTCCTGATCACCCTGTAGTTTGTGGGAATATGTGTCTATCACAAGACATCCCTCTTGTTCAGTTTGAACTGACTGTTTTGACATGATACAAGGAAGGAAACAGAGGTGGTAAAAGCACTGAAGTAGAACATTTTCAGTGACACAAGTGCACGTGGCTGCTAATGTCTACAGAGCTATCTCTAGATAGGGCACTGAAGTCCTTTCATTTGAATCTCAGGAATTAAAATCCTCCCTAGGACCATCTCCATAACAGATGAAATGGGTCTTTTGTTCACTACCTGCCGATATGGGATGTCTGTATATCAACCTGGACAGGGAAAACAAATTCTCCACCAAGCTGCTTCTCATGTGACTTTTGCAGTACTTGAATTCTACTACTGCAGAGTCAGACTGTTATGTAACTCATCAAATCCTGGCACAAAAGTATACCTGGTCATATACCTTACAGAAAGGTGTCTGTTCACAAGGGCTGAAGAGCAGAGCACAAGGACAGACTGCACAGCTTACATGGAGCATCACCTCTTATTGAACAAACTCCCTTCACCATCCCACCTTTTTAAAGAAAGACCTTACAAAGCTTTGAGTTTACTGAAACGATGTAACAAAAACTTATGCTGCTGAAGTGATATTTGACTCACAAGGTTTTTATGTTGAATGGCCTCTGTTGATCTAGCAATTTCTATTTCATCAGTTCTGGAAGGCGACAATACATTCCCAAGTGATCTGCTATGTTATATACCAGCCAGAAACCATTTGAACACCACAACAAGAAAAGGCTTCAGAGAGGCCACAATGCCTCCAGCCACAAGGGCTGACCATTAGGCATGGACATCCAGCTCTTCCTTGCTCCAAAACACAGGTGGGATGCCGCCTTGGGACTGAGCTGTGGCTCCTGCACACCTCAGTGAAGCAGTCACTTCTCTTCGTTACCTTCTATATCTCCAGCACTCACCAATGATGCTACTGAGTCTTCTTTACTGACTATAATGAGTTTCATTCAAGTGAAGCCATATCTGGAGAACAATTCAGGCAGAATAAGTTATTTTAGCTGAGACTACAGCTGGCAGAGCCTGCCCCTTAAGCAAATTGCCTTGTAACACAACAAAGCTTCATCTGTCTGCAGTACATTGCAGCAAGCTTGCAAACCTTTCTCTGAACAGATATTTGCTCCTTGAAGGAAATTCAGATTTTTGTTTATAGAAGAACTCCAAACTCACAAGAGGAAAAAGCAATCTCATCACACTTGAACTGCATTTTGCAGTCAGCCTTTCTGTACACAAAGGTATGGGTGAGGGTGTGCTTCTATGCCCTGCCAATGCAGCAGAAGATTACTGAGGATAACAAAGTGACATCTAGGAACAGATGGTGATGGCATGGCCTAACCTTGGCAAATGGTCTGGGATACCACCTCTTAAGAGAGAAATGTGACTGAATTGTTGGTGGTGTGCGGGTGTAAAAAACACATAAAATCAGCGTGTGCTTCCCAACACTGATCATGTTAAAATGCACAAAACCTGTCATCTCTAACCATTCACCTTAATAATGAAGAAAATCATCATCACCAGACAGAGCAGCTTCCTAGTCAGAGGCCAGGAGCTGCCTGCTTTCAGGCAAAGACCCACAGCTCACGGGGTGCACCTGAGCTCATGAGTGCTGCCTCACCAGCTGCAGGGAGCAGCACTGGGTCCCAGGAGATGAGAGCACCCACATCTCCTGCAGCATATGAGTGCACTTCAGATGGGGAAAGGGGGGAGACTATAACCCACACATGCTGGCAGAGTATGTGAGTGTACTTGTGGAAGAGAGTCTATAACTTTTGGGGATTAGTTAAATCTGTTTTCTGTAAGTGCTTATTAACATTAATTCAGTGTTCAGGGTTGTAATTTATCTGTGGCATTACTGGTACTGATCCCAAATGAGCAGTTAATTGACTACTGATTAAATTCATACCAGTATTAAACTGCTTTGATCCTAATTTTAGTTTAAGCTATGTGAACTGAATAGCACTCCACTGCAGCACATGCGATTCATCACTCACTGCTGTTTGTTTCTCTTATACTTTTAAGGATGAGAAAACTGATTTATATCAGGCGTTGACAAGAATTTCAAAATAAAGCTAGGGATTAAAGAGTGTTGTTTAACCAGCTGCAACAAGCCATTGCTTAGAAAAGGTGTGGACAAACTCCAAAAGCAACCTAGATGTCACTGTGGATTTGTGGAGCACGGGTAGCACTGCATAGTGGAGCAACAGGGAGATGCTAAACACCTGCAATGAGGGATCATGTTCTGCCTTGGCAAGGACTGCAGCTGATTCAGACTCTGGTTTCTCCTGCAGGGAATCACAACCTTGGTATAATCTAATTATCTCTCCATACATATATGTGCATTATTTCCATATAGAGCTACATTTGGCTGTACCTATAGGCAGTTTACTATAATTACAGATGGCCAGAAATTAAACAGCAGCTTTGAGTTTTCTTACTAAGTATGGAAAGTAATGGAAACCACAGAAGTGCTACAACTGAAAAAAAAGCTCACCTTTCATTTATAAAAGTGTGTGCCAGGGAAAACTTAATAATAGACACCTAATATCGTTAGGGAACCAAATTAAAGGCAATTAAATAATTGAAAACATTTTTCTAGGAAAAGGCATCAAATTCCTTATGAGTAATATTCTAATCACACAATTAAACCATAATGATTTTACCCTAATAACTTTCTCTCTTTTCTTCTTTTTTTGTGTTAATGTATGTAAGATCAGGAATTGGCATATTGCAATGGAGGGGTATGTAAAAAAGCCAAGCACCCAGTGGCACAGTGGTAAGGACTATTTTTAAGCTGTGTTAAATTTAGCTTATTGTATTAAAATTAATTAAAAATTAATCAGGCAAGCCACAGAATATAGCTTTACAATAAGGGACACTTGCAGAGGCTTCATCTGCTTTGTTTAAAATGGAGACACTTCATGATAGCACTGCTCAGAAAACAGATGGACATGAGCTGTGAACTTTAAGATAAGCTACCAAGATATTGTAGCTTTAAGTTAAGTTTACACTGCAAGGAAAACAGCTTTTAGTGTGTGTCCAGCACATCCTTGGAACTCAACCAGGCAATGGTCCTTCTCACTTTCCTGGGAGTAATGCTACTTTGAGCTGTAGTAACTTATGAGAGACATAACTGCAGTACTACAGTTTTTTTCAGACTTGTACCAATTTTTAAATCAAATTCTCCCTTATTAAACACTTGTTCTCCTTTTTCAGCATAGTAGCAAAATAATAGACACGATAAACCATGAGAATGACTTTGGGCTGTGTCAGGTCTTCAGGTGAGCTCCAGTGCAGCCCATGAGATGATGCATCCTGGGGATGCACCAACGCAGGACCAGAAGTCCCGACTGTGGAAAACATGGAGCATGGCCCAGAGCTGGGGACAGCTGAAGCTGTGGGAGACATGCTGGGGAAATGGGACCCTTTCCCAAATCATGGGAAGCACCGTGTTTTCAGAGGACATGAGCACTGAGCTCTTGTCAGCTATGAGGGTGTAAAAAGTGCTGCTGTTTCACTCTTTTCCCTTTTTCACACCCTCTGTTAAAACCCATAATTCCACTGCACAATATGATGTCAAAAATGTCATACAGATAATGATGAGTGGAGCCAGAGGATGAAGCCAGACGTTTATTCTTATGTTAAAACCAATATAAACTGGATTAGAAAATTCAGTTTATATTTGATTGTATATTTTAAAATAAGCCATAATAACCGTTGCACTAACATACAAGGAATTCAGAAGCTGTTGGATGTCTTGGCAACCTTGATGTAAATTCATATTCTGCTTCTTTTAAAAGACTGTATCCAAAAGAAACACTGCATCAAATGTATTGTTGAGATTTTCCTCAGCACATGTTTTGACATCTAGGCAAATCTTATGAGTCAGGGTGGTTGAGAAGCTCAAGCAACAGACCTGACGCTGCTGCATCTGACAGGTTCACCACTGGGAGAAAGTAAATTGCCTGTCTTCTTTTAACAGCTGAACAGGAGATCTCAGCCACTTGGCTTCATGCTCCCCATCAGTACCCTCCAAGCTCTCCAGCTTCAGCACGTGGCCAGCCAGGCATGCAGCAGGGCTGAGCAGCCTCCTCTGCAGCTGGCACTGAGGTGTTCCTGGTGAGCTTCAGGGCACTTTAAGACATCCATCATCTCAAAGCAGCTGACAGGAACCTAAACTACATCAGTCACCTGGGAACATGCCACACTATTACCTATCCCCTGTGCTCCTCAACAAAGCACTGTCAGCTTACTTCTATCACATCTAACTAGTGACCAGGAGTCATTTAGCAGCCTGAGAGCAAGCCCAACCTGGTCACAGAACAGGTCTGCTTCCTTGCAATTGCACATTCTGGTACCAGAGCATTAAAGGCAAGTGAGGTTCACAGAAAGGCAGAAAAATGTCTTTTTTCACAGGAATATTACAACTGGCATGACCACATGGTGCCACCAACCTGTGTTAGGCATCCCCTGAAGATTATGCAGAATATGACATACTGCAACACATCTAATATTTGTGCTCACCCAGCCATGCATCTTTCTTTGCCCTGAGGTCCCTCTATTACTCTGAGCATTCAGATACAGTTGCTGAAATGCAGCCTGTTGCTTGTTTCCCACTACCAGGAGAGTAAAGCCCATGCAGCCAGGGCCAGGTGTAACTTCTTCACCATCACAGGCAGTAGTTGCAGCAGACAAAATCTGATACACAAAGTGCTCTAGTTTAATGGGAAAAAAAAAAGTAAAGCAAAAGCAAGCAGACTACAGGTGCTCAGGAAAGAAGCTAATGCATCATACAACAAAAACTTCATTAACACCTCAAGTTAGAGGTGGTAGCAGACTTGAAATACAACCCTCCAGACATGGCTGCATGCAGTGTGGAATCACCAGATTCTTGTATGCAGCCATGAAAAACCTGGCAACCCTAAGGTTCATTATTTGAAACAGTTTAAATTTTCTGTTCAAGTTTTGTTTACCTGTATGACAGAATATATCCAAGCTGAGACATGCTGTGAGGATTCTCCTAGTAAGTCAATAATCACAACAAAAGTCTGTTTAACAGGAATACTGTTTCCCATTCATTCATTAACTGTTTTGAAATCTTATGAAAAAAATAAAAAAAAAAGAGAGAGAAATCAAAGCAGGTAAATTAACAAGCCTTCCTTAAGCCATCGAGGTAACTACTGTTAGATGCTGTGGTGAGGTTAAAGCCTTTATCCCTGATTTCTACCATCTGGCCAATACATGACACATTTAAATTTTCTATATACTGTACTATAAACAGTCTCTAGATTTAGGCTTTTTAGATGAACCTTCTACCTGCCCAACCCCAAAATATCATGTTGCCCACCACAACAGAGAGCTGCCATTCTCAGGATGGTTTGGTTTTTCTCTAACTGCTCTCAGTCACGGCATCCTCCCACTCCCAGGACACTGCAGAGGAACTCTCAGAGCTTGCTCCTCTGTGCAGATACCAGCACTCAGCACAGCCCTGCTAGCAAGGAAACTTGGCAGAGGCTCACAAAATACACAACTTAACAATCAAGGGCCTTGTTGAGTTGGATTTTTTATTGAACACAACTCTGGCCCTTGTCTCCTCTCTCTGTTTATAAGGCTTACCAAGTATATAAACTATTGCTCTTAAATTATGAGGACCCACATTTATGAGAGCAATTATCCTTTGTTTGTTTAGAAAGGCTATTTGTCTTTCTCCTGTCTTTTACATGCCTCCCTGCCTCCTTTGCCCAAAATAAAGCAAAATGTTTGGATTTTTATTTGAGGGTGGGCTCCATCTGAAGTTCACTTAATGAGAGGAAATCTCTGCTATAACTATTGGATCGGGGGAGGAGCTGGAGGAGGAGATCAAGCCTTGCTTCAATTCAAATGAAAGGCAAGGTAATTGTCTGGAGGAATAGATAAAGTTTTTGTTTTTATACATCTATAAAATTAATTATGAAGTTGAGGTTGCTTGGCTTTAAAAAATAATTTAAAAATCACAGTACACATTAGGTAGTAAGTACCTTACTGTCACTGTGTACTCTAGAGCAGGGTAGGGTTTGAACATTGGACTGCCCCTTCTGCAGTCTGTTCACACGAGATGGAAAGTAAAAACCCACTGCTGGGCCTTTAAGAAGACCATGTTGTCTCTGGAAAATGGATTAAACTGTATCTCCCAAAAGACTAAAATATGTCTTTGTAAGACTGCTCTGTTCAGAATCAATACTGCCAACATAAGACACATTTGAGCTCTGCAAGCGAGCACACTTGGCTGTCTGACAGTGCTTCCCAGAGAGGTGTCAAGTACCAAGCATAGAGGGACTTCCCTTAACAGTTTCAGAAAAATGATCCCACATATCAGCTCTGTCACTCCTGTAACTCCAACAAGAATCTAAGACCTGAAGAGTCCTGTGGCCTGCAGCCAGGCAGCTATTACCGTGAGGACCTGTGTTCTTTTTAACTCTGCAGAATTTGCAACACGTGCCCTCTGCTACAAAGGCAACATCCAGACTGAGCCTTTGAAATCATGGAAAAGAAAGCTTTCTTGCCTGGAAAGCCACAGCAGCAGTAATGAAAGTAAACAGGCATGTGATGTAGCTCCTCCTTTCCTCAGGTACACACCTCCTCCCTGTGAGCAACACTGAAACTGTTCTGCTGGGAGAAATACCCCAGGTAGGGGAAATCCTCCAGTGTCCTTTCAAGTGTGAAACCATACAAGTCCTTCTGAGAGATGAGGATGGGACAGACAAAGAGTATCTGAGCTTCATCTTGGAAAATAATTTTTTTTTAAATTTTGAAAAGGAAGATGTTTTTGATACAAGTGCTGCAGAACTGTCAACAGAAGAGAACACAGGGCTGAGAGGTGCAAGGAAGGATGCAGATGGACAGAGTCATTGCACAACCAACAGCTGCTACAGAAGAAAAGTGCAGCACAGAAAAACCTTCCAGGAAAGTGGCTGTTGTTTTGTTCAACAAAGGTGATCAGAAGATACTTCCGAAGTGAAGTGCATTTTCTAAATTAGGGATTCTTAACTCTCTGACAGGAGAAGCACTTTGACTAAAGTTCAGTGGTTGTTCTGCTCTCCAGGTACCGGGCACCCATCCCCTTAGGTGACTTTTATTAACTGAAATTCAACATTTCAGTGCAGAAAGCAGAAGCACCAGACACTTGCAGACTGAAAGTGCATTTTTCTGTTTATAAGCCAAAGTCACTATTACTCCCCAACACAGCTTCCATATCCAGATATGATGAGAAGGGATCTTTTAATGGGACTCACTGACACTCACAAAGTTATAATAGGAGCTATCTTTCATGTTGCAGGATGTATTACAGTCTCAACAATGCAGCTCTGAAATAAAATCACAGCTTTCCCTTGCAGAACCTGCTTTCAGGGTTAAATGAATACAGGTATCTTTAGGCAGAAATATGAAGTACTATAGAATCACAGAACCATTTAGGTTGGAAAGGACCTCTAGGATCATCAAGTTCAAGCACAAACCTGACACTGTCAAGTCCACTACCAAACCATGTCTCCAAGTACCACATCTACATGTCTTTTAAATCCTCCAGGGATGGGGACTCCACTTCCCTGCGCAGCCTGTTCCAGTGCCTGACAACCCTTTTGATGAAGACATTTTTTCTAAACCTTCTCTGGTGCAACTTCAGACCATTTCCTTTTGTCCATTCACTGGTTGCCTGAGAGAAGAGACCAATCCCCACCTGGCTACAACCTCCTTTCAGGCAGTTGTAGAGAGCAATAAGAGAGCAATAAGACTCCCTTTCTCCAGGCTAAACACCCCCAGCTCCCTCAGCCACTCCTAAGACTCATTCTCTTAATTAATCATAAAAAGCATAAATATGAGCTCATGCAAGAGCTAAATGCCATTCTATTTTCCAGAAGCAGATTTTTTTCTTTCAAATTTTTTTTTCTTTTTTTTGTTTGTTTGTTTTTTTTAATTTTTGTGGTTGTTTTAAACCATCAACAGCCATTTTTCGTAAGTTTATGCCATGTCCTGAATATGAATTTTATAGAAATCTTTTGCTGTAAAAGAGTTGTCTGGTTTGATTAATAGTCATCTTGAACAGGAAATACTTGCATAATGCGAATACATCTTGGATACAGATCTGGCTCACAGTAGGTCTTTT
This sequence comes from Peucedramus taeniatus, assembly GCA_013400575.1. Lineage (NCBI taxonomy): Eukaryota > Metazoa > Chordata > Aves > Passeriformes > Fringillidae > Peucedramus > Peucedramus taeniatus. The sequence goes on along the minus strand of WBNO01025628.1, from coordinate 91,953 downwards.
GTGCTGCAGAGACTAACCTGGAACTGTTCCCACTGATACTGCTTTAAACAATCCTGCTGGACTGCAAAGTGTGGATACCAGCATCTCTTTTTGCAGGTTTTAAGCAATCCAGCTGGAGAGGGGAATTTACCCAACTTCCACCAGATACAGCTGAGGAGAAACCACCCGATTTCTGAGATGTATAACTTGGCCTTTCAGTCAGAAAGCCTCTAAACCCTGTTACATGGTTCAGCATTGCACACTTAGAGAGCATGGAATAGAGGGCCAAAATACTGAAAAACTTAAGGTTACTTGTTAGCTGGCAAACAAAACCACTGCAAGCAGCAGTCTCAACCAAAAAGAACAGCACCAGAGGAAGATCTGGTGGCTATAGGTCACTCGTGTTTCCAGAAGATACTCAATTAATGTCTACATTGACGGTCTTGAAAGAAACCCTGCAGCCAAAACAAGTGAGAAGGTCTCAAAGGTCAACTCCTTATTTTTGAGAACAGGAAACAAAGTAGGAGTTATCAGTCACTTGTAATTCAGGGAAGGGTCCAGAGAGTTTGATAGGCTCACATGTAATCTAGACAATGTGTTTAGTAGGAAAATAGTAAGTATGATGGTCGATAGATTAAATTATTCAAGGAGGTGAAGATCAGGGCTTGCTCTGGAGAGCTGCAGAACAGTCTGAATTGCACTCTGTTATTGGACATTACATTGTCAAATAAACTAATATAAGTACGAATAAAACTCATTTGGATGAACTTTCAGGCATGCACACAAAAAATAGATAATTGTCCACATAAAGTGAAAGAGTTTGAACTGACCATTACAATTGACAAGTAAGATCTTGGGACTGCAACAGACAGTTACACACCATAGTTCCAAGTATACATAGGCTCGAACAAACAAAGAAAGAAGGCTAAAATCAAAACTGTCACAAAGGAATAAAAAACAGGAAAAGAGCAATCATCACCACAGAGGAAAAAAAAAACCAACTCAAGTTCTGCATGCAGTCCTGGTCCCCTCCTTTCGAAATACTTTAGCATAAGCAGAAGCAGTTCAGAGGAGGATGTTGAGGACAAGCAAAAATAAGAAACAGCTTTTGAAGGACAGACATTCTTCAGTCAGAAGAAGAGACAATTGAAAAAGAATATGATGGACCTGTACAGTCACAAGAGGCATTAAAAAGCTATACCTCACTTATTTTCTTGCTCTAGAGAAGAGATAGAAATCAAACTAACCATTGACAAGCTCAAACCAAACAGACACGAGAGGGCAATGATCTGTAGCTGGAGGACAGCAGCGTTTGCAGAAATCACCTCCTATCATATTCATAATGCTTATAGTTCCTATCCAGCTCCATCAGCATTTAAAATCTCACTCCTTCCCCTCCCATGTGGATTTTTAAATCCTGTAAGAATGCTGTATAAGCACTTCCAATAAATATAGGACTGCAAACACATTATACTGCAAAGCGTTAAGAGCTGCCGTCTCTTCCACACAGAGTATTGCAAACATGATTGAAACTGATGAGTGTTTTCAAGCCCTAAGGCTGACTGGAAGGTGCAATTAAATGCCTCCTTTTATAAGAACAGCTGGAGCCAAGTGGTGGTTAAAAACTGGTGAGGGCCATAAGTCAAGAAAGTGAGCTGTGAACCAGGTCAAGAAAAGGTTAAGTTGTAAACAGACAATCTGGCACTAAGGACTAAAAAAAATTAATGTGCAGCCAATTGCTTAAGCATGTAAATATCAGGCGTCCAAATAAACATGTCTGAATATAAGGGAAGGAAAAAACATAGCAGGAGATGAGCATTTTCTGTCAACAGCCTTGCAAAGGTAGGGTAGACCTAGGTAACACACATGGGAACAGCAATTTAACTCAAAAAACTGAGTGGGTGCAGTGCATAAGCAAGCCCCTTAGCTTGCTAATACCATAACACTGCAAGTGTCTCTACAACTCCCTGATAAGACCTGAGATCATTCTAAGTGATTCTGTGATAACTGCCTTCTTGAAGTTCAGAGAATCATGAGAATAATTCTTAGTCTAATTTTTTAAATTTTGAAAACAACCTTCCTAATTCCCATACAATAGACAGCACTGAATGCTCAAGCTAGCATTCCTGCGAGTGAATTTTGAGTTTTGCAAAGTTTGTCAGCGTTTTTTCATCAGGTTTTTTTACATTTCAATCAAATACCACCTGTAAAAACTCATAGAGAAGAGCTGTAATCTATGTCTGACCACCTTCAGTATTATACATGAATTCTGGTTATAAAAAGAAAAATTTCATTTCCCCAGAAGGTCCCGCAGGACAAAAACATCCAGAAAATGGTTGGTATTTGGCAATACTTCTATTAAAATCTAGTCAAGGAAGAAAGGAGAATACTTTCCCAGCTACCCAAATCTCAAGATGAGTAAACAGAACCATAGTAGGTATATGGCAAGAAAAGATGTTTAATACTATCAGGATCTAAAAGTTATTGCTTGATTTTGTCAGTGATAAAAAAAGTAATACAAAAGAAATAGCTCCTCTCTTTGGGGAATGAGAGGCCACAGAAGCTGAGGAACAGGCTCACACAAGTAGCTCATGTACAGAAATCCCACTCTGGGAATGCTCGATGTGGACAGAGCAATCCATTTCCAGTGAATGAAGCAGCAAAAGCTGCTGTTGTCTCCTAAGGGAAAGGAAACAGTACCAGTGTGGGAAGGAAGAGTGATCCTCATGGTTCGTGCACAGTTTACAGATAACCATGCAGTGGCATTTTCCCAAAATATATTTTTCCCCCTTCAGCATCTCTCCACTCATGCACATACCTGAGTTTCTGCAGTAATTAGGGACACCCCTGCAGGGCCCAGAACACCACGGAAAGGCTCCCAGGCCATTCTGTGGCTTGAAGTGATCTGTACTGCACACAAACAGTGTCCAGCCAAAGTGTGATTAATCTTCCTCGAGTATTCTTTTGCCACTGGGTCCTTTATTCACACGTAGTTATGACATCAAGCAGCCCCAAGCAGGGCCCAAGTGCAGCAGCAAGCAGCTTTTTCTGCTTCACAGCTGTGAGTGCTGCTTTGGATTAGAGCTGGATTGCTGATAAAGCAGCATAAGCGGCTGAGGGTGTGCCGAGAGCCAGGGGAGTGCATGCCTGCACAAATGCTTTAATGCTTCCAGGAAGGAAGAAGTCAACTTGGAGTGAAGCTTCAGTGAATTGTTCCTGCTGACCTTCCAGACTGCCCTAATTTTCCCAGTGCACAAAGGTCACCTTTGCAACAACGAGCAACTCTATCAAAAACATTATTTTAACAGTAGTGCTGAGAGCACAGCGGGTCTGTAATTAATAAAACAAGGAAACTCCACCAAGGTGTTTTTAAAGGGTTTGGTTAGAGGAAGAAGGTAAGAAAGCAACTTAATGAAAAAGCAGCAAAACAAAAGACATAATGCAGAGAGTTCACTGGAGTTCACTTTTCATATATTTAATAAATTTTTTTCAACAGTGTTGCTGTTTCTAAAATAGTCTGCTGCACTTCAGGAACAAAGAAGAAGGATATAAATAACCTAAGTGCTAGGTTCCCTTAGGCTATTTGAAAAGGAACAGGTATCATCTGACAACTTTATTACAGGTTTTAAAGTGTAATAAACACCTGTAGGGAACAGCAAGAGCATTAAGAAACAGGGAAGTGAACTAAGCAGGAACAAAGACATTCATGACAGTATCAGGACAGGAATTACCAGTATATTTGAGTGCTCAGTCTGAATTACTAGATACAGAGTATCTGTAGTAAGGAGGCACACTGCCACAACATGGAAAAAAAAACCCAAAACACACTCCCATCAATGATTTGTATAATAAATTATCAGTGAAGCAAATCACCATGGTTGGGCTGACAACTGCAGTATTACCAAAAATCAAGGAACAGCTGTACACTGAAGGAAAACCTATGCTGCTGTCAGGGGAGGTATACTGAGCATGAAAATATTAATACACTTATGTGCAGTAAAAAATAAAAGTAGCTTTACTGAATCCTCATTTTTTCTCATTCAAACCTTCGGAAGAAAAGGTTCTCCACCATGGTTTTAAGAGCTGTGGTGGCCAGCCTGCAGAGGCATTCAGCTGCCTAGCAGAGCAGGCAGAACCTGGCCAGCCCCATCCTGTAGGTTGGCCCTGCCCAGTTGCAAGGGTGGATATAACCCATGCAGTCCTACATGTGATAGCAAAGATCACTGCCAACACACCAGAAGTATAAGCACAGAAGGATCTAGCATATATCTATATCTACCTCAGAGAAGAACATCACAAGTTTACCTGCCATTAATTAATTACAGAAAAAAAATCAATACTGATTAAGTTCCCTCTTATCTCTGAGTCACTCTTTTCCTTTAGCCTCATCCCTTCAGTTTAAGGCACTGGTCATATTTATTCTGCATAGCTATTTATAAATAGCTTCCCATTTAGTCTGTTTATTGTGGACTAGTTTCATCTTTTGAGCTTCATGCTACTTCTTCTGGCAGTTCTGAAAGACTGTTGTCCACTTGACCACCCAGTTTAAATTCCTATGCAAGAGAGTACCCTGATGTTGTGCTTATTAATAAAACTCTGCTCAGTACCATTTGATTTCCCTCCCTTCTTCTCCATGACCATTCTTTCTTCTCCAGTACATCTTTTGAAAGATCTCCCACTAAGCAGTTCTTGCCTATTGTCTTAATCTTCTGTAGTGTTTCCCACAATATTCCTCACTTTTCATAGCACCACTAAGACCTCTGTTTCAGAATATGTATGTGAGATGCTTACCATACCTTTAGTTCCTGGTTGGGAATGGACTGTGGAATAGTAAACAGCACTGTCCAATTTCTTTTGAGGGTTACAGATGCTGAATGCCATTGTTACTGCTGTAGTCTTATTACTGACACATCTCTTTTTCTTTCTTTGTGCAGCAGGTAGGTCATCAAGCTTTTCTCATGTGTTCCCCCAATTTCTGAGGTAGTTTCTCCTACCTCATGCAAAATCCTGTCCTCTTTGTAGCATTTATAATTTTAATTCTTCTCTGAACCCAGGCTTAGCTCACGGACACTAACCAATTCACAATTCAGGGAAACACGTTACTCTCCATCCTTAGCAATCCCTCAGATTTAAAGGAGATCCGTACTGCTCCTTTATATTCCTCCTTCTTTACACTCTAATAGTCTTTTTATAGCCTCCATCACCTTTGCACATTTAGGAAGGAAACAGTACATAATGGATTGGAGAGACAAAATGACTGAAATAAAAATCAGATGCTTCCCCAGCCTATGCATTTTTAAACATTTTTAACAGCTCTACAAACCCTGGAATGGATTGAGTCAAATTATGAACTAGTTTTAAATGAATGGAAAATGAAAAAAAAATTATAAAGGGGGAAGAAAGCCACCCTAAAACATTCTCAGTCTGGAAAACATCTTCCTTGTCAGACAAAAAAAGAAGGAAAACAAAGCTAAAAGGTGTGTGACAGAAGTGCTGGATTCAAAATCAAAAGCTGTATCTAAACAAGACACTCCACACCATGCTATGCAATGCAAACTCCCTTGGAGTTTGACTCTTCTGCATACCTCTCAGCAGTAAGAGATGGTGACATACAGCAGTTCTGGTCAGCTCTATTCCTATTAAAATAATGTCTTCAAAGAGGCGTGCTTAGAGTTTTAGTTGTCAGCATAAAAAGATTTTATTTTTTAACAAGGCATATTATGTTAAAGAAGGAAAATCTAGAAGAATCAAGAGTTTAAGGCTGAGAAGAGCTAATTTTTTTTTTTAATAACAAAAGCCAGGAACTTAGAAGGAAAAGCTCACAAACTTATCAACAGCTCAAAATTTAGACACTGTGTTGCTTTATATGATCTATCTTCAAATAATTCAGACTCAAGCTTTATGTGATAACCTAAAATAAGTATTTATATAGAAGTATTTAATAAGTTTTTAAAATTTTTATATATTTGCACAAGAGCCACCCAATGCTAATGTAAACATGTTTTAATCTGGATCTCCATATTTATACTTGCAAATTCTTCAAATTCTGTTATTTACATTCATACTGCAGAGCATTCTGAAAGCATTTCTTGTACTAAAGAGTGGCAAAACTATCCCATTTTCACTCTATTTCGATATGACTATGACGTTTTCCTGAACTTAGGCCTTCGCTCCAATACAGGAACTTTTCATCTCCATAAAAACACAACTGAGGAAAGGACTCTAAGACATAACTGCCTTAATCCAGCTAGACCAGCATTTAACATCTTATAGATTTTACTTCAACAAAATATAAGTGACTCTAGGGAAAGCAACATTAATAAACACGATCATATAAACTTTGCAGTGAAAATTCAATTTTACCTTTAATAGCATCTCTTAAACAGTAAACTTTATATAAAGACCAACAACTTAATCAGATCCTAGCACCAAAATCAGGTGTTTCATTTTCAATTTTTAATGTTTGCTCAAGTGCTTCTTGGAATATTTCATGCCCTAAATAAGATAGAAAATGCCAATGAAAATGTCAGATTCTGCTGGAAACTGGACTGATGCCTCCACTCTCAGTTCCAGGAAAATTTTTCTTGACCAAGCATTCCTCTTTCGTTACTGCAAGATTCCATATCTGAATGTAAGAGATGAAATACTAAAATTTGTCCAGAATGCTATTTTAAAACTTGGGTTAGTGGCAATTTCAGAGTCACACTGCTCTGAGATGATGGCGCAGATTACGTCCAATGGCAAAAAGAAAACAAGTATGATACAACCTGATCATAGATCTTCATGTTTCTTTGGTTGCTTTCAGTCTCCATAATGCTCTACACTGTTCTCCTATGCACTATCACCCTCAGCACTTAGTCTTAGTATTTCCACTGAAATTTCCAGAAATGCTCTGAGGCATTTTCCTCCTTGCCCTCATCACAGCATTTGCAGCACACAAATAAGCACAGCCTGGCTTGTACCTTAAGTATACTTTCTGTTTAAAGACACTATTGTTCTTTACATGCAAACATATAATTTGCCAGACACTAATTTCTTTCTCAAGCTATAATGTCTTTAGCATATTTAAAGGCAACTCCACAAACTTTATATGCTAGGCTAGCGCATCATTAACTTTTTCAGGGATGCTATTTACATCTCTTTCCCAAGAACACATGGAAGAGCTTTTGCCCATTTGGAAATTCTGTGTGGAGCCAAGCTTTCCACACTTAGTGGAAGCTCTCAGGTTTCTGGGAGCCTCCAGTTCTGCATGCTAGGTTTGAGTGATTACACCCAGACTTGCCATAAACAGTTGCTTCAGCTTCTGCAGTGGGGCACGGGGAAGAGAATGACGGCGCATCCATAATGCGCTCTGACATTGTAATGTTTCCACCAAAGTGTGAAAAAAAAAAAGAAATCTTGACTTTCAACTGCAACTTTGTGTGGCTGAAGAGTGTAATGAAAGACAGCAACTTAAGGTCTGGAAGTGCAGTTTGAAGACAACTTTGCTGCAAAAGCAAAAAGAATTCTCCTGCCCCTACAGAGCCCAAGCTGATCATGAGCACTATGTATAAAGGACAAGAGAGATGAGGTGCTCCAGTTCTGTATGGTTAAGATTTTGCCAAAATACATAAAAATTGGAAGAGAAGTAAAATCTGTCATTTATATGCAAGGTTAATCTTCACAGTTCTATGGATTGTCATTAAATAATGGTGGACAAGAAATTCACAGGAAACATAATTTTGTTACTGAATCTTCTGCACTTCTATCTCACTACTTGTTCTAAAAGTGTTGAAAAAGAGTCTTACAGACTGACATTGGTGCAGCTGCACCCATGAGCCTGCCCTAAACTCCGTACTCTCCTATGGAAAATCTAATTTATGTGCAAAGATGTATGGTGGCTACAAAATATGTGCATTTTTGTAATGTCATAAAATTTTCCTTTCATGTACATTTCATCCAAGCACAACAACCGTTGAAAATTTTTAATTACTGTAATGAATTTTGTACTTATGAAGGGGGGAAATAGAAAGCAATTGCACCCTCCATCTCTAAAAGCTAAACAGTTCTAAAAGCAGACAGAACTTGTGCACAAAGTATTGTATTGATGTGCTAATCTCCCAAGTATACTGCATCATGCATAGGCACAAACCAACTCCTTGCATATCCTCTGGAAAGAAAAACATGAAATTCCTCCACTCCATTACCTGAGCTTCTGGATGACTCAGACATATATTTCCAATGCTTCCAGTAACCTGACAGGCTCACAGGTTTCTGCATTCTTTTAAGATTAGGGAAACCATACGACAAGTTGAAGGAACTGCAGCAGCATTGCTTTGGCACACATGGGGACAGAAATGCTCTCCAAAAATAGGAGCATTAAGGAACAGAAAGAAATTACTCTTAGAGAAAGGAGCTCTGTAGGATTCTATGCAAGCTCCAAGGGACAGGCGAGGTGAAATGTTCCTGGGGATTTCTCGCTATTTGCAGAACACTTAATTACTTCAAGGACAGCTTGTTTCTGCTCTTCTGGACACCACAAGCCTGTCACACCACAGGACAGATTTACAAGATGTATTTCTTTCAGTGCCCAGCCAGATGCAGGAGGTTCCACCCTGTCAGCTGGGCTGATCTGACTCCACACGTGACCCCATCTTTGCCTGGATTGCCGGAGTGCTGCGGTTGTTGGAGCTCCCGTTGTGTCACAGCACCGCACAGCTGCGCCCGGCCTCTCCGCAGTCTGGCTCTGCTCACGCCTGGGGAAGGCAGCACCACAGCCTCTTCTCCTGCATGCCAGAAGAAATGGATCAGTGAACCCCAGGTGGGATGTGCTGTACAGCAGCCAAAATGAGGCCAGTTTTAGGAGGCCAAAAGCAGCCCTTTGAAGCGTCAATAGATGTAATGCTCTGCATCATGTCACAGAGTTTTCTGCCACGGATCACAAGGAAACCCAAGGTTTGCTGCAGAAAGATGCAATCTGTAACTCTGCTGTCATGAAAGCAAGCAAACTATGACAGCCACTGTGCCTTCCTCACTAGTGAGACGTGTTGCAGCTGGGATATATGAAGGAAGAATGAGAAAGGACACAAGACACAAATCAAGTACCTAAAGAGACCTTTGGAAAGCCAACTTATGACAATGAAACTGTTACCATGAGGGTACTTACAGACATCTGGCAAAGGATTTCCAGTGCTTAACCTCTGCTTTCAAAAACAGAATATGCAGACACTGGGAAAGAGATGAAGGTATATGTTTTGAACCACTCTCAACCTCTGCAGGCCTGTTAGATATATGAAATAATATACTTTTGTTCCCCAGCAAATGTCTGTTAAGTGAATAGTGTAGAACCACTGCAAACTATCCAGAGGGAGAAATACCTAAGTAGCCATTCTGTTGCCATGTATCTACTCCAGACTCCTTGCTACTCACAGAAAAATGCAATTGTTTAGTGAGTTTAGATGACTGTTAGAAGAAATAATTTCTGCCATTTTTTTCTTAATCTTAATAAAGTCTTTTTCCCTCTTGCCTCCTTCTCATTTTAGTATAAAATATGTTCCCATATTAAATGTGACTGCAAAAAAATTACATGATTTACAACAGAATTCAAGTTACTCTCATAATCTTTAAATTCTGTTTCTTGAAACTTGGTATAAAAAATCGCAGTTGCTTCGGAGAATTAAGAGAAAATGTACATAAAAAAGCTTAGCACAAAATGCTTAAATCCAGTCTTACTTAGCAAGCACATGTTCTATACTGTTGAATGGGTTCCAGAATGAAGCTTCATATTATTTCTAAATAATCTTTACTGTCCTATAAAGCAGTCCATTGTATGAACTTTTTGGATTGGACACATAAGCAGATAACACAGGCACATTTATTAAATGCTGTAACTGAAACCAGGCCTATATTCAGTATAAAACTTACCCCAAGGATCAAGGATTGACAAACGCCAAGGTCAATGAAATAAGAAAATTGGGCAAAATATTGGGAATTCTGGGAAACTAGACCTGAAGGCTCCCACCCTGCAAGGCACAGGATGCACCAAACTATATCTTAACACCAACTCTTCCAACTCTGAGTGGACCTTCAAGAGATGAAATCACATTTTGTCCTGCTACTGACAGGTCATCTCACCAGCCTTTCTTAAAGATGCTGCAGAATAATTCAGCACCTGTTCCAAACAGTTCTGTGTGTTTGATGCTGTGAAGAAGGCTCTGTTGCATCCATTGTCCTCCTCTTGGTCAATAGGACCAACAAACTTTATGTACAGAATCATCAGGTCAAAAAGAAGAAAGCAAAAAAGTGGATGTGCCACCCTCAAGTCCATCAAACAATTGAACTACTTGTGTGCAAAAATGGGGGCTATAACCCTGTCATTCAAGTGCTCAGTCAGTCTTCTCCCTAGAGTATGGTGCAAGGCACAGCCCACCTGGGCCAGATTAATTTCCATTCTTTATGAGAGGTAAGTCACATGCTTGATCACTGCTAAGGGGTACCTGAAATGGTACTTCATAAATCAAAGTATCTAGCTTGCTTATTTAGCACAAAGAGTGACATTTTACCTTCCTGTTCCACAGAAGAAGACAGAAAAGCACCTATATGCATTTTATTGCTAAAAAATGGCTTAAATTTGCTCATCAAAGTACTGGCACAGTCCTTGCACAACCCAAAGGAGGTGATGGCCAAACAGAAGCAGGTTGGCCATTTGACTCCTGACTGGCAAAGTAGTGATGTACCACCAGTTCACTTCAGCTAAGTCCAACAACAACAAACCATCCTGGCCTCAAACCTTTCCCCATCTCTAACAACACTTTGAATCAAGCCTTTGGTTTGCTAAATTCATACAACATCAGAAATGTATTAATGCTTTTAAACCCTGTGTGTCAAAAAGGAACTAAACACCTCTTGGGCTAACATTTTTTCTGAAACACTTTCACAACCATGATGGTAAATCCCACTTGCAACACAATCAGAAACATGACAGGAGCAGAGACTTGCACCTCCCAAAAAGCAGTACATGTCATCTGGTGGGCAAAATGCCCTCTGGGAAACTGGGGTAGGAAAACCCATCCAGTAGATGCCTGAATGAACACATAGTTGCTAAAGGCCAAAAATATCCAGTTACCAGAGGGAAAAAAAAACCCAAACAACCTAGTGATTGCTCAGTCTGGAGAGAAGCTGGAAATAAAAATTCATATATGTTCCAGTGGACACCAAAACAAAAAGTAAAAAAAAAACCCTACAGACTCAACAGGAATAATGATCTTAAGGTGTTTCCAACTCCTCCTCCCTCTCCCAGAAAGCCTCTCCACAATCCAGAGGCACTATAAGTTTCAGGTCATACTATTTTCCATACAGCTCTGCATTTGTCCACCTCTCCTCCTACTTTAGTCACTCATCACTCCTGCCTTCAGATGGCTGGACCAACAAGCTCTATCTACATTCCAAACAGTTGTTAAACTGTTAATGAACTGTGAAGACTGCTACAGGCTATTTTGGATCTACAGAACAGCTTGTGCATCTAGAAACATGTATTCCTCCCACCCATTAATATTATTTGCTCCAAAAAATAAAATACCTCTCCTCACGAATCCCTCCTGTGAAACTTCAAGCACACTGCCTACAGAAATGTGGGTGTTGCAAAGCTGCATCAGGAAGACCCTGCTCAGTGTTGCCCTCCAAGCCAGCAGCAGCCTCACCTCCATTTGCTGACAGTGACTTCTAATTGTTTTCCATCCCTGACTACTTAATGCTGCCAGGCAGGCTCTCCTTAGCTCCGTGTAATTTACTTAAGCAATGCTATGATTCATCCTGCACAAGGCCTTTAAACAGTGTGGGTTATTTTCCACCCTTGTATTGACATAAAAAAATTCTCAATTGTATTTCCTTTCACAGACCCCAGAGTGTTTATTAAGGCATCAAGTATCATCAGTCCTCCAGGCTGGTGGTGCTCTTGGCTAACCATACTGATCAGACCATGGCCAAACTGTGACTGAACTGTCAAATAAGTCAGTGGTAAGCAAGGTTTTAAATCCTGTTGGGAGATATGGCTTATCCAAAAAATGCAATAAATATGGATTTTATTTTTATTTTTTAGAAGTTTATTATGTGGTTGCTTAGTTTCACTTAAAATTTTTAAAAAACTATTTGGTGGTTTAAGGAAAGAAAAACTGATGTATTCTGCCAATTCTCTCTCATTCATCTATTTCCTTGTTCTATTGTGCTCCAAGTGCCTGTTTCACTTGTTAACAATTAAGCTCAGAATTTCTATGTTTTTAGATGCCTATGCACTGAGGTAGTATCCACATACACCAGGAGAGAGTGAATTGTACTGTGACAGCAAGTGAGGCAGCTCCCACCTGGCAAAGCTCATATAACCCAATTCTCAGGTACTGCAAGTCCTTCGAGGCCCAAGTGAGGTCAAGCTGAGGTGCTGCCACTGATCCAGCTCAGGAACCTGGAATCTGATCTTTGCTCACCTCTGTCCTGGAGTCGGTGCAGTGCAGATGCAAGTGAGTGCAACTGTCTGTTCCAGCTGGTCAAAATCAAAAATGTTTCTAAGAGGTGCAAATGAAATTAAGTGCTGCCTGCAGTTGCCTTCACATGGGGTATGAAAACATCACATACCAGCATACTCTCTGATATGTAGAAAAAAACACTGATTTTAATTCAGAAAGTTCCCTGTCTCTGTCATCACACAAGGCAGCAGGTGTTGGAAGTGGCCTCATAAGGATTCAAGATACATTACCTCTCAGATATTGTAACACCCTTCTTGGGATGCCCATGGAATACAGTCCAGTAAGGAAGCCCTACAAAAACCCTTACATGACACATACAAGACAAGTATCTTTTACATACACAAATTCAGGGTATCTGCTGCTCAACAGAAGGCAAGTGCAAAGGTACTAGATTTTTATCCCTGTTTTCTGGGGGGAAAAGTATATAGCCCAATATTATCATCTTCCACAAATAACCACAACAGAGTTGTGGTTTGGTGTGCAGATAAGGAAACACCAGGCAGGAAGAAAACACTGTCTCTACTGGCACTAGCATAAGCTTGGCTAGCATACCACTCTGTTCTGCAGTGCACAACACAAATTGTATGGAAAAACTGGAGAGAGATCAATAAGAGCCACAAGAGTGACTAAAACATATTTCAGCAGACTAGGAAATTCAAGCAGCTGAGGATATTTATCTTACAGAGGAGGTCCAGAGTAACTGTTTGTAAGTGCCAGTAGGAAAAGATAGATTTGATAGAGGACCACTCAACTTCGGATATAAAGCATATAATTATGTATAATATCTGGAAATTGCAGTAGACATTCTTATTGGAAAAAAAATATTTTTATTAAAAAAAACCTCATAAAATCCAATAAAGCTCTGGAACAACTTATGAGATTGATTCACTCTACCCATTTCTTTTAGCTGATTTTTAGAGTTCCAAAAACTGTTAGAACTCTAAAACTGTTTAGAACTATAAAACAATCTTATGCTGTTACATAAGGAAGTAAAGGTGTGTGTTTCCTGTCCATGCAAGAGGCAATATGCACTCATTACACACCCTTCTGCTGTGAGAAATTACTAAATTTGTAGAAACTTGAAAGATATTTTGCAACCTCTTCAAAGAGTTATTCTTCTTTTAGATTTACTACCAGTTAGGTCTGGAAGTAATTAACATTATGCTGATATTTTGTTTCAACTTTTTAAGAAAAATTATTCTGCCACCATCTTTCCAGCCACTTAAGCAATGTCCCTGAGTAGCTACAAAGAATGAAAGAGGAATGCAGAGAGGGGGAAAGAAAGCAATATATTACCTTATTTTTCAACTGCCAAATGGAAGAGCTAGCATACAAGGAGGGCATCTCCCATTTAATAATTTAATTTGCTAGCTTTAAAAAAAGAGGAATGAGTGCTATTTAATTTGCATCGTAGTTCAGTAATACTTGGAGCATTTGGTTGCAGAAACCGAAACATTCCCAACACAGATCATAGAATTATAGAATCATAGAATCATTTAGATTGGAAAAGGCCTCCAAGATCATCTAAAGTCCAACCTTTGACCTGATACCACCATGCCCACTAAACCGTATCATGGAATGCAATGTCTGTCTGTTTTTTGAACACTTCCAGGGATGGTGACTTCCTGACTTCCTGGACAGCCTGTGTTCCACTGCTTAACCACACTTGCAGTGAAGAAATTTTTCAGAATATTCAATCTTTGCTCCCCTGGTATAGTTTGAGGCCATTTCCCCTTGTCCTATTACTTAGCTGCCTAAGGGCTAGGGCTAGGGAGAAGAGACTGACTCTCACCTCACCACAACGTCTATTCAGGTATTTGTAGAGGGCAATAATGCCTCCTCTGAGCCTCCTTTTTTGCAGATAGAACAACCCTTCTACCTTCACATGCTCCCCATAAGGACTTATGTTCCAGACCCTTCACCAGCTCTGCTGCTCTTCTCTGGACAGGCTCCAGCACCTCAAGCTCTGTCTTGCAGTGAGGAGCCCAGAAATGAGCAGAGGACTTGAGGTGTGACCTCACCAGTGCCAAGTACAGAGGGACAATCACTGCCCTGCTCCTGCTGGCCACATCATTGCTGATACAGGCCAGGATGCCATTGGCCTTCTTGGCCACCTGGGCACAAGCTGGCTCATGTTCAGCTGCTGTCAACCAGCACCCCATGTCCTTTTCTGCTGGGCTACCTTCCAGCCACTCTTCTCCCAGCCTGTAGCGCTGCCTGGGGTTGCTGTGACAGAAACCAGCACTTCACCTTGTTCAACCTCATACCACTGGCCTCAGTCCACCACTCCAGCCTGTTCAGGTCTCTCTGCAGGGCCTTCCTGCCCTCCAGCAGATCAACACTCCCATCCAACTTGGTGTTGTCTGTGAACTTACTGAAGGTTACTGAACTCGATACCCTTGTCCAGATAATGGATAAAGTTATTAGACAGGATTGGCCCCAGAAGTGGAAAACACGCGTGGTGACTGACCACCAACTGGATATAATTCCATTGACCCCAACTCTCTGAGCATGACCATCCAGCCAGTTTTTTATCCAGCAAAGAATCCACCAGATGCTCCTCAGCCAATATGCATCCTCTCATCTCATCATGCAGAGCTCTGCCTTCCCCTCTGTGAGTGCAAGGTTGCCATTCTGCAGTACCTGAAGAGCTGTGGCTGCCCACACACCCTGCACTCACCCAGTGCCATGACTCAGACACAGAAAAGGAGGCTGCTCTTCTAGACTGTCCTCCTTCAACCACACCACAGCCTGCCAATGGGCTCCCTCATCCATGGCCTGAGATGTCACTGCGTGTGTGGCGCAGGAGCCAGCTCACCACAGCCTCTGGCAGGGAAGGGAATCACACTGCTGCCAAAAGAGGTGTCCTAAGGACTGGGGGGCTGTGAGCAAACAACTCCCAACAGGCAGCCTGCTGCCCCTGCCACAGAATAAATCCCTGAGCAAATGCAGCAACTGCAGCCCCTACAGCTAGTGACCCCCGAAAGGAAGCTGCTGTCATATGGCACCTCGTCAGTCTCATGTCAGATCTTAACAGAATATCCTGGCAAAACCCAGAAGGGTCAGCAGTAGCCCAGAGAGATGATTTTTATTATATTTATTTATATTTATTTATATTGTTAAATTAATAATTATATAAATACATTATTACATGACTGTAAAATGCATTTCATTAATTATTATCACAAAAGTTACTGAAATGGAATAGACAAATACCTAATTACCTCCTAGTTCTTGAACTAGCTGGCCTTTAAATCTAGTCTGCATGAGGTTTTGCTGGCTTTTTAATCAAGTGTGAAGTTTGATTATAAATTATATTTATATATAACACACAATGCATGATAAAATATATATAATAGACATACTAAATATTATAGTTACAGTATTATATAAAACATATTCCTTATAAAATATAAAAATAATATCCATGGGACTTCCTTTACAGCAACAGATTTATTAATTACAGTACCCAAGATATTAAATTAACCTAATGAAAATTTTGAAATCTAATTATGACAGAATGGAGCACGGGGAAGAAAAGTGAAAATGCTTTGCACTATGCACATTCCCTGACAGGCTGCAGCTTCTACCACCGTTCATCCCAACACCTGGGGAAAGCAGCCAGCTTGGCACCCCTTTCCACTCTGGGGGGCTGTGCTCAAGCACGAGCAAGGACAGCATCACTCAGCGAGGCTGGGCTGTGTCTGAAGGCACGCACGGTTACATGAACTAAAAGGAGACTCCACTCATGCCGTGCAAAGCCAGAAGGAGCCATGTGAAGCCAGATCCCTGCCAGCACAACGTGGAGCACAACCCAGCACCACTGACTGAGCAAAGCAGGAGTCTGGAAGAGACTAGAGAGGCTGAGCATACTGCTGGCTAGTCACTGGCTTATAGTTCCACTTGTTAATTTACTTGTAGGAATCCAGAAGGGAAAAGCAGGCTCATGTATAAAGGCATGAACCATCTGCAATGTGGAAATTACTTCACCTATTTAGAATCCAGGGGACAGATTCTAGAATCCAAACTTAAAAAAAAAAAAAAAAAAAGAAAAAAAATACTATGAAATAATCTGGCAACTTTCTGCTCAGGAAAGAGCTGGGGGAAACATATCCCTGCTGATTAAGTGTATAATAGTTCCAAAAGCTGTGTTCTGTATCAAACAAATCTGTACAGCACAAGCCTGTTTGCAAAAGGGAGGGCAGGTCTTTAATTGACCACTTTCAGAATGATGTAAGAGTTTTACAAAGGAGCAAGAAAAAAAACAAAACATGCAGCCCAATTCATGAAATCAAGACATTGCAGCTCAATAATATAAAAATATACATGCTGTTAAAGCCTAGGCCTGTTCCTGTGCCACAGAACTTACATGTGCCAAAGTTTGAGACAGTATGTGATACTGTGGAGCCATGTAAGGAAAAAAAATTGTGCCACCAAACCTAAAAATATGATAAGAACAATGGATGCTTCCCTATTACTGCCTGGCAGACTGCTGTGTTAAGTAAATTACTGACCAAGGTCAAAGGCATCAGAATTTACTTTGATGGGATAATCAGCAAAAAGCCAGAAACATTTATTCTAATCCCAGATCTGACAAAGCCCACTTTATAACTTGGCTCGGCATTTAAATGGCTTCTCTAACATTAGACTGTCTAAAGCCTGGGTGATGAATCAGAATTTACCTTATATATATGTGTATATATCTACATTTGCCTTAGAAGTCAGGCATGAACACCTAGCTTTTGAAGATATAACAGGTTAATTTTTTTCTCCCACTAACTTTTAAAATATTATAAAATACAGGAAGTCGATGTCTGTAAGAAGTAGGTGGTAAAAGAAAGACAAGTTTTTGTGAGTTTAAACTTCAGCTTTTTTCATATTTTAACAAGATGCAAAAATATTCTCTAAATATAGCGGTCTGAAAAGAGTTTTTTATATTTTCTAATTTCGATAATATATTCAAGCATAGAGCAACAAAAGCCATGTAGATTTTTCAGAACAAAACCAATTTTGTGTGTTGCAAGTGTTGTTAAAAAAAAATTTCCATTGTGGTTAGAAACTTATTTACATTTGCTTCCCAAATTCAAGTGAGATGTGGGGACGCACTGCTGCTCACCTCAACGCGCTGCTCACACTCTCACCACAGGTCTGGGCACTATCAGCAGCGCAAACCTGCCTGACTGGGGGTTCTAGGGGAGAAGCAACTGGGCCTTTTGCACACAAAGGCACACCCAAAATCCTTTAAAATCAATAAACAGTTGTCACCTACAGCCCCTGGAGAATCATTAAGTTGCCCAAGTTGGTCGATCAACAGACCTGCTGTTCTGCTCCAGGTGGACTCTGGTCAGCTGGAATAGAATGGAAAATTTTCATCTGGATCCCTAAATCAGCTGGCAGGGAAGCACAAGCCAAAGTGTTAAAGCAACTGAGGCCATAGCCTTTCCTGCTCACACTTAATGAGTTAAAAAAGAAAAAAAAAATCTATCTATCTATATATATATATATAAAAGTAAATGCTGTATTTTTGTGCCCTGCTGCTGATGTGCACTTTTTGATGTTGGTAACTACAGACCTGACCCAGGGGCTGTCCAAGCCACATGGTGGAATGGTGCCTTTGGTGCAGTGCAGCAGTATTGCCAAGTATATAAGAGGAATAAATGTCTATTCCCAGCTCCCCTCACCTCTGCTGCTCCCACCAGTTTTGGATGTGTTTTGGGAGACCAAGTGTTTCAAACGAATTTCAGACCCAGTCTGATGAGTAGCAGTCACCAGCTGGATCAAATGTAACCATCTACCTGCATGTGGGCACTGCCACAGAGAAAGGCTGCTCTGATGGAACAAAACAAAGGAACTTCAGCAGGAAGGCTCCAGACTAAACTGAAATAATGAGCAGCCCTAAGAAAGATTTGTGTGTCTGTTCATCATCAGATCTTTGATGAATGAGGACCAAGATCTCCATGTTTTCAATATTTTCATGATCAAGCCTGCAGTTAAACTATGCTAAATGAAGTGACTCCAGTTAAGAGTTCTATTAAATATTTTTTTGTCTACTGTATTTTAAGCAAGTCCTGAAGACAACAGGAAAAATCCTGTTCTTTTCATACTGAACAGTAAATACACTTTAAATGGCATCCAGAAAAAAAAAAGTTAAAAGCCTTGTAACAACCAGCACAACTTTTCATTTAACAACTTTCTGTAGTCTTGGGGACAACTGTTTCTAAAACCAGATGAACAAAGGGGGATTAATCCTTTATTTTAAGAACAAAGGCAGTGTAATCTAGTCATTAAATATCTGATGATGTAGTTTAATGACATGTGAAGAAGTGCCTTGGCACAGGCTGGGGAACATGTGCTAGCAAGAGCACAGATTCCCATGTTGCTGTGATGGAAATAAAAGCCATGCCAGGCCACTAAGGCACTTGAAAAAATTAAGCCTTTAGCAACAGAGATCAGATAGCTGGATATCCTAAATTGCAAAATCTACTTTAGCAATAATAACATTTGTGATAAGTTTCTAGAGAGGAAAAAAAAAAACCCAAGGCAAAGATACATCATAAATGCACAGCAATCTCATAGTCCTTTCCCTCCAATTTAGTGTTAACTGAAGTTAATGAAAATGGGAAATATATGGGGGAAAAAAAAAAGTTCTTGTTAACCTATTGCAGAGTGGTACCCACAGGCTCAATTCTGCAACAGTGTATTATGTAACACTTGAAATGCTAATATTTGGATAGCAAAAAATGTGAGCAAGAAAACAAAGAAAGTAGGTACTGGCCACTGAACCAGAGGTGAAGCTTCTATTTCATTAGAAAAGTCTGAAGGAAATTGTCTAGTCACTGACCATGTAGTTGTACTTTTACTGCATTTGAGTGAGCGTGGAAGCGAAAATTTTGGTGATGTACTAAAAACATTATTAGAAATGTAAGCAGCTACCTTCTGTAACTCTGTATGTGCACACACTCACAGATATTAATGTTTAGTAAATGTGAAAACACTGAAATGCAGAAATATTTTGATGATGAACTATGATGAGGGGTAAGAACTATTTGCTTGCTAAGAGCCAGCATTCCCCAGAAGATTAATTTCCTGCATTGAAACCTGCCTAAACACAAATGACCACCTGCACCTGAAATAAACTGTTACCATCTAATTGCAGCCTCTTATTATATTCTGCTTCCCCTCTCCGTGTTAAATATTTAAAGGACATCCAAGGGAAGCACTTAGAAAGGTTTTAGATACAGAAAAATCACTGCATCCAACAGGCATTTAAACCACGACAGTAAAATTACCCCCCAATACTTGAACTATCACTGATGTAGTTTTTTTCTTTTTTTTTTTAAGTTAGCCACAAGAGGGAGTCAATAGTACTTGAATGCCAACACCACACACTCCCACCCCAACAGAACCAAGACATGGTGTTTAAAAAAAGAGTTTAAATAAAACACATTCTAAAGATCCCAGGGAGGTATTTGGTATGCACTTCAGGGAAATTAGGAGCACTAGCTAGAGTATAAATGGGAAGCTTCAGCTTCTTCATATGTGAATTCATATTCATTTATTCGTACATGAATTTGAGGGTGAAAAGAATGTCTATAATGCATAACTCAATGATCCAGACAGCACTTGATGGGATGTTTCAGTCACTTCACAGGACCATCCCGTTCACAGCCTTCAGCAAAGGTTTGAATTACCCTGCTCTGAGCCCTCGGGGCCTCTTCCACTGACTCCCAGGACCTGAGCACACAAGAGCCATCCCTGACCCGTGAGACACCAAGGACCTGGCACGGAGTAATGCACATTTGCTCAGCCCCTGCGATGTAAAAGCTGCATGTGCTTGTCTGGGCATGAGCAGGCAGGCAGGCAGGCCCAAGCAGGAAATTCTGCTTTTTGAATTGCATAAAGAGCAGGGGGCCTCTCTAAAAGATGGGCTGAGACACCTCAAAAAACTTTACAGTCCACTCTCTCCACACCTTCACAGCCTGAGCAACCTGGAAACTGACTACAAGCTGTAGATCCAGTATCCACCTCTATAAAACAGCAATATGTTGGAAGAAATTTAAATAAAATTAATTGAAGAGTCTGAATGAAAATCAGATCGGTTCTTTTTTCTGCAGGCGAGGTCAGGACAGAAGTACTTGACTTTTTAGCCTTTTTGCCACCTCTTTTTATTTTGCCTTACAAATAATTCCTAATTAGCTGTAATTTGTTTATTAAAACAATTTTAATCCTCACTAAAAATAATTGAATTCTGTGGATAGCTGCTTTAAGCTGGAAACAATACTCAAACAAAGCTCAAAGATATAGCATATTGTTCTCTTCATAATTTGCATACCTAAACAAAGATTTGTTCTTTCCATTCTTACATTTACTTAGGAGCCCATAAAACAGAGAACCAAATTAGAAATACCAGCCTTTGTTTCAGTGTCCCTTCATTTCTTACACTTTGCTTTTCTCATATCCCATCTCCCCCACTACATTTGTGAGACAGGTAAAAAAACCCACCACTCTTATTATGAAGTGTATTTATATCCATCTGATAAAAAACCCCTACTTTCTCAGGATGTCTTGTAATCTCATTTCATGTTCATGTTCTGCATTTCTATTCAGGTGTCCATTTTGTCCTATGAGAATGCAAATGACTACTACTGCCACAAGCACTGAAGATGAGTTTGCTTAAAATGTACCCAAAAAAATCCAAATGGAGAAACTAAACAACCTCTCATGCACACAAAATAAACAAAAACCTGTTGAGAATTTCTGCTGGCTGAGGCAATAGAGGAATTTCACCACTAATAATGTTCACAGTACCCAAAATAATTCTGGACATAATTGGTACTTTGAATTGTCTACTAGCCTGGTGATTTATGGTATTGGATGCTTTTAAGTCCAGATCCCATTGAAAGACTGCTTTCATAATTGTGATTTTTGTTGTGAAACCTCCTAAGTTCTCCCAGCTACAATGAGGCTTCAGTAGAAGCCTTTAAAAAGTAAAGATTTATCATCACTAAGAAGTTGCCACAGAAGATCTTTCTCTTCACAGAAGGCCACATGACAAAGCCCACAACAAGCCTTAGGAGGCCAGTGAAGAGAGAACAGCTGAGTACCCACATTGGAGCATCCACTGCATTTAGAAAGTCAGTGACATCCTATTCAAACAGGAGAGGACCAAACAGGCATGAGGCAAGATGCAGGTAGCACCCTTTCCACCTACATTTTTCCCACTAGGCTTGTTTCAGATCTGATTAGCATTTGAACTAGGAAAAAGGCTATAAGCACTAAAGGGGTTCTCTATCACCAGAGTTTAGCCCTTCTGGGAGCCAACTTACCTACCCATTAATGCACTCTTAACACTGAAAGATGAAGACTACAAGAAATACTACGAAGTCTTATGCTTGATGACATCAAATGTTCCACTCCCTCAGCTAGGAGCAGCTTTTACCCCAGATCACAGCCAGGCATACATACTGGGCACATTCTCCCTCTCTTCCTCACAGCCACTGGAACATGTCAAGGCTGGGGATAAACAAGCACTCCTTGCTGGGGACAGAAAATCCTTTTACTCATGTGCCTGGATAGTGCTCTCTGCTTATAGTCATTAACAGCTCAAAGACAATTCCACTCCCATATCCTGTGATTCTGGAGAGCACATACTGCAACAGACAGCACAACCAGTGGGAGAGTCAGCTCACTGTCCTCTCCTGGAAAATATGCCCTTAGTTATCTCTCCCATTTTCCCTGTGATCTGAAATAATGCCCCAAAAGACTACAACTATAGATGTCTTCGTGTGCCATATAGAAGATAAGTGATAAGCATTGTCCTCTTCTTCAGGGACCCAATGCAAGGCAGTAGAACTTAAATCAGCTTAGACAAGGGGTAGGACCATGTAGGCACCATGCAGAGAGCAGGCCACTCATTTCAGCTGCCCAGGTCACTTGGAGCTCAACGCAACTTTGAATTTTTGCATGGCTAAGAAGCTGAAACCACATAAACCCATCAAGTTTTACATGTTTCCATCCACAAAGAAAAAACTGACCTAGATTCTCTCATTCTTAGATTCCATCACAGTTCTGGCCAGGTTTTCGGAGGGTTACTAACCTTGGCTGAGTTAAGGGTTTATAATGAAACACTAAAACACAAGTACATTTGAGTTGGTTTGGATTTTCTTATGGATATTTTGGATGGTGGTAATGCTAGAGTCAACTCAGACATTCTGGGTACTTTTCATCCAAAAATTGCTGCTTGGAAAAAAAAAAATCCCATGTTTACAATAAATTAAAATCAATCATTATTTTGGGCTCGATTCTCCACTTCACCATTCCAACACAGCATCTGGTTTAAAACCAGGCTCCTGAACTTGCAGTGAATGTACCTTGGTTTTATAGCCTCTTACTACAATAATGAAAATAAACCATTTGTGAAAAAATTTACTTGCAACTTCAAAAGACGCAAAAATATAAGGTGACAGATGTGAAGAAGATGAGTAAAGAATTAAAATAGTAAGAGAAAGGTCAGAAAAAATAAAGCCAGAAATTCAAAATACATCAAAAGTAGTGAAACAAGACTCTAACAGTACAAAAGACAGCATCTTCGAGCTTGTGAGATGATCCATTGCCTTGAGACACATATGAAGATGCACCACTGAGGTGAGGCTCAATGACATCTAAGAACTTCATCCTCAAAAAGTTTAAGCAATGACATACCTGCACTGCCAATCCACAGCTCAGGCAGAAGTTGAAACACCTACCTGAGGTACTGGAAATGCAAAGCAGCACCTTTTACATCCTGCTAAAGCAGTACAGGCCCTTCTCAGAGGGCTGAGAGTAATTTGACATTGAGAGTATAAAGGCAAATGAAAACTACCATGAAGACACCATGCCACAGGCTAAGTAGCGAAGGAAGTATTTTGAACACTTGAAGTTTTTTCAAACTTTCTTTGATGGGCTGTCAGTTCTGTCAGCATGCAGCAGAGACTGTTTTTTGCCCTTCAGCCTGACTGACTTCAGGTAAAGATGCAGTAGGGCAGAGGGAGAAAAAAAAAGGGGTGAATGATGCTGACATTCAGTTCTTCAGAAATCAGACCTCCTGATACTATCTTCAAAGCCTTTTTGCACTTACTTTAATTCTTCTTAAGAAAGCAATATTCTTTCTCCTAAAGAAAAACCTAAACCCAGTTTTCCATGTTCATCTCCCCCAAAATGAGGTTGCAAAAAGTAGCTCTACAGCAGGAATAAAATACTCCATACCATGCAAATACTGTGCATACCTTAACAATAGAGAGTTCAGAGATGCCTGTTTTCACTTACAAACAGGGACAGGGTAATTCTTTGTTAATTTTGTCTGCACTTTATTGAAATAGTTATGAAAGGAAGAAGAAGAAACACGCCTCAAGCTTTGCCAATATCCAAACAAAACAAACAGCAGCAGGGTTTGTTTTCACTTAAGTTTCATTATAGTTCATATATAGAGAATTAGTGCAACTTAAAACTGGTTTGTATTCAAACCCTTGTGTATGACAAGACTAGCCAACATGCTCATTCTCTAGTGGAAAAGTTTTATTCCTGCCATTGTTTCCTTGTGTAATGTGTTTTCATATATTTTGGGAATCTTTTTCCTAAAGCAAAAGTATATCTTAACAAATTAGCAGAGCTGAACATAAAGCCCTGTCAAGAAATCTGAACTTCCAGGAGTTTGCAACTGAATTTACAATTCTATGGCTAATGTTCCTCCACTTTGATAACTGAACTTGGATAAGGGTGGCAAGAGAACACCAGTCACCCTTTGACCAAGTAAGACAATCTTGGCAAGGCTTTGGCAAGACTGAAAGCCAAAGACACAGCCAGGAGCAAGCTATGTGTTCCCCAAGTCAGTAGAGGTTACTCAACTGAAAGCTCTTGCTATTCCTCATGCTGCTTGAGCAGTTTGGCAGCTGAGCCATTTTTTCCTATTAATTCTCCTTCTGGCTCACTGCAGGCCACCAACATATACAACCCTAATGACAACCAGCAAGAGAAAATATGTAAATTCAGCAATAGACACCAATTGTAGGTACCTCAGATGCAAACAACTCCCAGCCAATAGGTGACTGGGGCATTACATAACACACCTGTGAGAGCTTGGAAGTTATCTAGGAAACACACCCAGGCAGAGAGATTAGCTTCGTAACTCTTAGTCCTACATGAGGATTCAAGGTGTTCAGTCATTTAAGGGTGGTGCTCAGCACTTCAAAAAAGCAGCTTAGAAAGAAATAGCATTACATCTAGTAGCTAATTAACACATTTCAGACAATTCATGGTGGAAAATGCATGTTCAAACACTATGTTTCAATTCTTTGTTACCTGCTCTATTTGCATGATCATTCCAGTTTTACATTATCCAGAGGAAGATGCTAAGGGGTAAGGTGTATGGAAGGGCAATTAGGCTTCCAATTAGCAGAGGGAGAGACAGATTTTCTTACTGAAGTGGAAAATAGAGGAGAGCTCTCCTGAGTCAGTTTTCTATACGGTGCATATGTTGTGGTGTAGGAATGGAATTCCCCAATTTAGTGTTCTCACTGAAACGCTCCGAAACACGTGCTGTTTGCTTGTTCCTTGCTTCCCTTCCCACTCCCACTATGGCAGGATGGAGAGGAGAATTGGAGGCACAAAAGATGAAGATGATGGGTTGAGACAAGAACAATTTCCTGGAAACAGCAATGAGATAAGAAATGTGCACTAACAGCAACAACTTTAATAACAGAGAATACAACAGAAACAAGGACAGTGTATTCAAAACTACTCAAGAACTTTTAAGACCAAATCCATCAAGAAGCCTCTATAAATCAACCATGACCTCAGGTATTCTGACTAGGCAAGGAATCAGAAGACAGCTCACAACAGTTTAACTTAAAAATGTTCAATGGTATTTATACTATAAATTTATTATTGAGCCATGCAACAAATATTTAATCTCTGTGGCCATAGTTTTCATGACAATTTTCAAAGCTAGTAAAATACTCCTCCATCTTTTTTCCAGACTCTGGTCATCTTTCCACCAGAAACCAGAGACAGCACAGCCAACTAATACAGTAGGCAACACGTGACACTAATTGTCACCTGCTGGTTGTGATGGAAGTTGTGACTGTTGGCCTAAAATGCAAAAGGCTCCGTGGTTCAACAGCATTCCTGCAGCAGTTTCTTCCTGCCTGACTGATTAGCTTGAAAAGAGAAACAAAAACAATCTGGGAAGGACCTTCCAAGGGCGGAGCTGACCATGAAATTTCCACCACACACAGGTTTCAAAATGAGGCCTTCCAGTTGGGAAGCAACAGATACACTATGAAGTGGATGGATATCAGAACAGACACGAAAGTGGCAAAGTGTTAAAACAAAAGAATCGATCAAAATTGCCAGAATGCAATGCTTTCACAATGTTTTTCAGAGACAGGAAATAAAAAATAATAAAATTAGAAGAGGTCTTAAGGACTACTGGAAGCAAAACACTGAAAAATATTGCTTAGAGCCCTGGCACTTAAAACATTAAGAACAAGAACAAAATCTTCACTTTCAAGATACTAACAAACCTTTAAGAGAAAGCAAACTTCAACTGAAGAAACATGCAGATGATGTTCTCTAGACCAGCATGTGCCATTATAGCCTATAAACATTTGGGAAAAGCAATTTGGTCAAATTTGTTCCAGCTCATTTAATCTCTAAACAGAAAAGCTTATCTTTTAAAGCCAAGACTAATGAAAACAGAATGTCTTCAACCTAATAGGTCAAATGTAAACAGGTTCAACCACTTCTAAGATATTAGAAATGACACTATCCATGTGACTCTTCACACTCCTCTTCCTCATCTGGAAGAGGAAGTCCAGACCTGCCTCCAAGTCTCTTGCCCCAGTTTTGTTCCTACCCAAAGCAACCACTGCTTAACTGTGTACATGTAATCAATTTACTTGGCAGGGTTAATAACACTCGGTGCTATCCCTGGGACTGAAAAAGAAGCTGAGAGTTGTGTGTTGTTTGGAGAGCCTTAGATAGCAAGATCCTTTCCTGGGAACTGAATGATCAGTCTGCTACTAATACAGTTTCCAGCCCTACTCCAGCTGCTCCTTTAACATTCAGTTCTTCTCCACAAGTTTCTGCAGTTTTACCAATGTATGGATAAAAAGCTGTCCTGCTTGAAGGTCCTCCAAATATTTGTATTTGTATGTTGTTTCTTGCCCCCAGTATCCTTCATTAAAATCTAGAAAACCCCCACCCCACCCCAGCCCACCCCAAACCCCCAAACCAAACAAACACAACCACTCCAACCAAAAATCTCACAAGCCCCTCCCTCTCCCCCGCCACCTGCTCAGATAGTTACTGCAATAAATACTGAATCAGAATCAAAGCACATAAGCTATTGGTGACAGGAACTAAAAAAGTATTTCACAAAGAAATTTACTGATCTGAATGACAGAAGATACAAGCTAGTTTTTGAATTAAATTTTAGCCAGAAATTTTCTCTCTGTAATTTTGTAGAGCCTGATGTACAAATACTTGGGTCATACTATTGCTCCCAGAGATTCAAAGCCTGCAATTTCATGGCCACTGAGCTCATTGAACAGCACAAGCCATGAGATGCCAAATCCCTTCTGTGAAGCAATGAAGGATCTCAGATTTTTCCTGAATGGTCACTGTACCCTCAGTGTATTGGTGGGAAAGACCTTCTATTCCCCCTTCATTAACAAATGGTATGACTTGGCGTCCCAGCAAATCTTGCTGGCTTCAGCAAGCTGACCTACAAGAATGCAAGCTGTATGCAAATAGCCCAATTATTTTCCTCTATCCATTAAATCTAACCTAACCTGAATAAGTACTGATCAATTTATTCTAGTGTTTTCTGAATT
The DNA here is from genome assembly GCA_013400575.1 of Peucedramus taeniatus. Taxonomy (NCBI): domain Eukaryota; kingdom Metazoa; phylum Chordata; class Aves; order Passeriformes; family Fringillidae; genus Peucedramus; species Peucedramus taeniatus. Next base: position 64,607 of record WBNO01025628.1, on the reverse strand, counting down.
TTTTACTTCAGAGGACTTATTCTGTTTCCAATAAAGATTTTACATTAGCACTATCCTTTCATGCCACACATACACAAGTGTAAAACTTTTTTTTCACATAACTTCAAAGAGTTGAAAGCTTACTAGGAATTATCTAGATCATCAACTGAATCTGCAAACTTCCATTTGAATTGTGTGAAAGTATCAGGTGATGTTAAACTGCAGCTCCTTTTGTGACTGTGTCACTGAATGCACCTTTTGGTAGAGCTCAAAGTACTTCTGGTGTAGTCAGTATAACACAAGTATTGGAAATAGTGATGGAAAGTTGGGCAGTAGGACCTAACTGCTGCTACTCAGGAAACAGCAGCAGGACCCAGCATGCTCATCAAACAGCCAGTTCAAAGGCACAGAGTGAGGTTAACCCACCTTACTCAGCATGGCCAGAAGAGTCCATCTCTGTCTCATCTTTACTCTTCCATTAAAGTAGCTGTAGGCAGCAATACGATCCCCCCTGACTGTTCTGCAAGCAGAACAAGACCTGTCCCCTCAGCCTTTGGTTACAGGTAAGTGCTTGAGTCCTCGACCTTCTTTAATGATGTTTCATTTGACTGACTTCATCAGGCCAGTATCTTTCATGCTCTGGGCAGCTCAAACCAAACACAGTAGAGCGGGTGTGGCTTCACAGGCGCCAAAGAGAAAGGACAACTTCCCTCAGTTTTTTGACCACACTTTTACTAATACAGCCCAGCCTCAGGCCATTTTTTCCAGCCTGTTGATATTCCCCCTGCCATCAAGCAGATCAGTCATTCCATTTAGTTTGGTATTATTCATAAACTTGCTGAGAGCACACTCTATACTATCCACCTGTGTTATTAATTTGGATTTTAAATGGTGTTGGCCCAGTATCAGTGCCCGAGGGATACCAGTGGTAATTGGCTGCTAGTTGAAATTTGTGCAGCTGTTAACCTGCTGGTTCATATTGTAACCAATAATCTCACTTCTGAAATGCATTTTATAGTGTGAAAAAATAATTTTAAAAAAAGTTAATTAAAAACCTTCTTTATAAAAACACTTCCCAGCCTTTATCCTCAGAGGCTTGTTTCCTTGAAGTAAAAGTCCATGTGGCACAAGTTCAGGCCTTCATGTTGCTGTACCAGGAAGAGCCTCATACTCTCAGTGATGCCACAATTCAAGGAAATGTTTACACCAAGAGCTGCTTGGAGCTGCTTTGCCAGAAGTGCAAGCTTTAGGATAGTCTGTCAAGCTTACCATAGAGAGATGGACAGCTTGTCGTAGCTTCAGCTGGGATAGAGTTTATTTTCTTCCAGGTAGCTGATAAAATGACATTTTTTGGATTAAGGATGAGAATAATGCTGATAACACGCTGATGTTTCAGTTGTTGCTGACTACTCCTTACCCTACTTCAAGGACTTCTCAGTGTCTCAGGCTCTGCCAGTGAGCAGGTGCTCAAGAAATCAGGAGGGAGCATGGCCAGGACAGCTGAACTGCACTGGTCAAAGGGATATTCATACCATGTACCCAGTGTATTAACTGGGGAGAATTTGGCCTGCTGTGGGATAGGAATCTGTCAGTGGGTCATGAGCATGGTATTCTGCATTACTTTTCTTTCTTTGGGTTTTTTTCTTCCTTTTTTTTTTTTTGTTTAGTTTGGTTCTTTGTTTTTGTTTTTGAGGGTGGGGTTTTATTTATTTTTTTTTTTTTAACTTCAGTTATTAAACTGTTTTTAACCCATAGGTTTTATCTTTTTCTAATTGTCTCCCCCAGTCCATCATGGAGGAGGGGGTGCATTGTGAGGAGGTGTGTGGTACCTAGTTCCTGTCTGGGGTTAAACCAGACAATGGCTTCACAGTCATCCCTCAAAATCATTGGAGTACATAACACAGCCATCCTGACTGTCCAGATTCTCAAATGAAGATTGCTTTTTCTTCAAAAGAAGAATTCTGCATATGCAAAATTTCTGCTCTCAGTTCCATTTGTCATGGAACATTGCTTGGGAGACCTGTAAGTGATGTCAAGTATGAGAGTTCTTCCTGAGAATAAACTGATTTAATAATGCTTGAGTTTTTAATCTTCAAAAATTGACAGACCATGCCTGCAGGGAGTAGAGAGAGCTTATGAATTTCCTGGTTAGAATGCAAAGCCATTCTACTTCAGCATTAAATTAAATTTTCTAATCTAACCCCTCATATACTTATCCTGCTTGAGAGCTTCTTGATGGGATCAAAACCTATTAACTTCAATTATTATTTGTAATGAATGTTTCTACCGAAATATACTTCTACCATGTACAAACCACATTAGGTTCAAAATTTGTGCTATTAGCAAACACTGCTTCAAAGTGCAAAGAACAACTTCTTTGCAGGCCTTCTTTAGGAGGTCTGTGCCTCCAGCAGCAGGAACACATGAAATGTGTTTGTCTTCATGGCTCTGTGGGCTATGAAACAGGAGAAGGAAGCTGCAAGGAAGAGAGCTGTCCCTGGAAAGTGTCACCTTTCAGTGGTCAGAGACCATTGTTTTGGTCTGTAAAATGGATGTGGGCACCCCCAAAGCTCATGGTGGCACTGAAACAGCTCAAGGCTCAGCTTTGCTGTGCAGTGCTGCAGCTCCTGGGCACCACAGAGCACGATGGCTCAAACACACACACATGCCCCTGCTGAGGCACTTAGAGGTGTCTTTCCTGCAAGCTGCTCCTTCTGTTCTGGATACTGAGTAGTCACAGAAAACTTGTTTAATCAGCAGAATATTCTTCTTCTTCACACTTGGAGAAAAACATCTCTTCAAATAAGTTTTTTCTGAAAAGCAAGACTTTTGGCCTTACTCCAGGAGAGACTGGATTTGGGTTCATGTCTCCCATGTCTCAGACAAACCTTAGTAACTAACTTCTGGCCATTTCAAAAACAGATGCTCTGCTGTACCTCTGCTTCCCCAGACACATGCATACCTATTAAAAGTTTTGATTCCAACAAGTCAGCATTTTCAAAGAAAAAACCTCTGATCAGAAAGATGCTCAGTTTCAACAGACAGAATAAGGCCTTTGACATCCATCTCTGAAAATATCAGGCTGTTTAAGTGCATTATCATCCCTCATGAAACTTCAAGTCATTAAAGGGAATGGAAAAACTAGAACCTGGGAACCTGGTCCAGCTGACATGTCTCTCCAGACATCCTCTCTGGAATCAAGATGCTCAGCTTTGTCTTCATCTATGCCTTTGAGTTAAGCCTTAGGATCAAGTACCATAACTTTGCATCCAAATCTTGTATTGTTAAACCCATCCAGAAGGTGTCATTTCAGTGTGAACCATCTGCTCTCTCTCATCTCCAGTTTCACAGTATATCACTGACAAATCTTATTGATGAAATTTCATAGCATAGGCAATTAACATATACAATGTGTGTGCATGAAGTATTTCTTTTAAACATACATACATGCTTGCACATAGTTTAAAAAAATCACTGCAGAAACAGGAAGAGAGGAAAACATAATACACAACATTTTTAAAGGGCATGGACTCAAGCAGTATGAGACTGGATTATATAGAAGACTTTGATTTCATTACCTCTGTCAGTCTGTGCCATGGCAGATGTGGAGAGGGCAATGGAAACACTCTGTGCAAGCAGCTTAAGCCCACTACCTGCTATAAACAGATGGACTGTGGCAACCACCTGACTTCCATGAAAATAGTGACTGACAGAAAAACAGAACTTAGAAAAAATTTAAATTAACGTTAAAAATAAAAAAGCCCCACACCTCTGAAGCACTATAGGAAGACCTGGGCCAAGCATAAATACCAGCCCAAACTTCCCAGAGAACTCAAGCAAACTGGAGACCTTAATCTGCTCCTGTAGGAACAGATGCATTACATGCTTTGTGAAGCCAGAGGGAAGGCAGAGCAATACATGCTTCTCACCAGCAGTGCCCAAAATGCTTATGCAAGCATTAAGGATCAGTTTTAGATATAGTCCTACTTTCTCTTCTCACTCATGACTATCTTATAGGAAAGTGTTCTTACACTCATCTGACACTACACTAAGTTCATATCTTTCACCAGAAACATTTTTTATTTGTTCCTTTATTTTCATCCTACCTGCTGGTAGGTGACACTTAAAATACACTAAGCTGATAAACCTATTTACTGCACATTTAGCTAAGAGAAGTTTGCAAGCCCTTTGTACAGCTCTGAAGTAGATATGACCATATTTCTGCATTCAGAGGAAAAGATAGGATCTGTAATAAATCACCAACTGCTTCTATGGCCTCAACTGTCCCTTTCATTATCTGGAAGATTTGTCTACCAGGCTTCTATACTAAGTTACACTAACAGCACATCTTGCTCCTACTCAGTGGAAGAACCTTCCCTCCCTTCTGTACCAGATTTCTAATTAAAGATAACCAATTTTCTGCTTTGCTTAAAATATGCATTTAGCATGGAACAGTCACATGAACATTGTTAACTGACTTAATAAATACACCAGTGCCTAATTCCTTCATCTCCTCAGACCCTTACTGTCTCCTGCAAGCAAGCATCACCTGCCATGACTGCCCATGACTTCCACAGCAATGCACAGCATCAGGCATCTCACAGGCTCGAGCCTTTTAAACAGCTTAACAAGGTTTTATATGATGAGGTTATTGAGGAATGATCTTTCCATGGAGAGAAGTTACTCCTCATCTGAAAACAGCTTTGTGTTGTTAATTAATGTTTTCTTGACTCTGAGGGTCATCTCACATTCTTATCTATTCATTCACACGAGAGAAGGAGCTGCAGTAGTTGTGAATGCCAGGACGTCTCTAGACCTGAGGTGGGGAAAAGACTCTGTGAGGACCTAGGAATGGAAAGGGCACATCCAGCACCACTAGCAGAAGGAAGTTGCAGTGAGAAACTACATGTGGCTTTTCTGCCTAAGTCTGCACATGGGTGCAAATTACAGCCACACAAAATACACACTCCTATGTGCTATCTAAGATCAGTCATCCAGTAAAGCAAATGACTACACTGCAGGCAAATTCAGAGGTGACTGCATCTCAGGGAATGCAGCATGGGAACAGCACACCATGCCCACAAAATTAAGAGACATGGCAGGCTAGGGGTCAGGGCACTCTGCTTTTATTTTGGGATGTTGAAGATTTTTCTTAGAAACTATTGACAAAAGTTGCAGAAGAGAAGCAGGATCCTGTAACAGACTTTACAGAAGATTAGAAGGAAAGAACAATAGCTTAGGGAGAACAGAAGAACTGTTTTGTCTGATGCTCTGCCAAGCTTGTGTTAAATAACAAAACAGTGTCCTAAAAGAATTTGTTAATACAGCAAGGAGTCTCTCCTGGACTGATGAAAGATAAGGCTATGCAAAGCATTGCTAATCTATTTGAGCACCAGTTTCTGCTACTCAAGTTAAAGCTAGAGATCTTGGCTGTTGGAAGACCTGCTCATTTGCCAGTGAGCTGGCAGTAGTCCTTGCTATGCTGTAAGTTCAGCCAAGCAACTTTCACATTTTTTCAGAGGACCAGATCTTTCTAAAGTCACAAATAATTATTTCCTGTAGTTTCAGCCTACCAAACAAAGAAACAAAAAATTACTAGCTACCTACAGAAGTCAAGATATATCTTATTAAGATCATACATTTTTTTAGAAGAGCTCTCAACTTGTTCTGATCCCACTAAAACTCAAGCAAGCAATTAAACATATTCGTTTATTGAAGTCCCCTTTGTCCCATAAGTCATCCACCCATACCTACCCTTCAGGTATTTATGTTACTTTATGGCACCTCTTAGTGCAGTAGATTAACACAGACTCTTGCCCAGAGAATTTATCCTCTTATTTTAGCCAAGACACAATGAAGGGAAAGGGGGAAGAATAACTGGGAATGTGAAAATGATGATAATTATGATTATGAAAAGGAGTAAGGTCATGAATGGTAGAAGACTGGCAAAGAATTTGGAGAAGAATGCTGCTTTACACAACATATTGTGATACTCTAGATTGAAAAGATGAACACCATTTGGGTATGCCACAGATGAGAAATAGGCAATTTACATTACTTAGCTGGATTACAGTGACTTCACTTTATGGATCAAAACAAAAAGAAAATCCTAGCTTGAGTAAAGCTACACAGTTAAATCAGTGCCATGCAAAGATGCATTCTAAGTTTCCATGAACTGTCAAGAAAATTGATTAAATACAACTTCAGAGCAATGTCTAATGAAGGATTTTTACATGCAATTGCTTTCCATGATCTTCAACATATGGTTATTGAAAATCAGGTTGCTTTGTTCCTTTCCTATAACACAGATTTATGATCATGTTTGTTTTCCTTTCTCTTCGAGAGCAGAACTTTCAATGCAAAAAGTCATGAAAAAAGAATCTTACCATTAGTGTTACACACTCCAAGCAGCAACTCCCTCCTCTCCTGCAAGCATCCCAGGACAGCTTGTACTTATCTCAATCACCAGTATACATATGCAGCTCAAACCAAGGCTGTGAGGAACTTGGCAGCCTTTACCTTCACAGGCTTGTCACTCCCAGAATTTTGTTGCTTTCTGATCCACATTACAACACAAAAGAATCAGCCAGAAATGCCTAATTTTGACTTATGAGTCACAAAGATCTGAAAATAACAAGTTTGTATGGTTAAAGTGGAACCCAGAGCCTGACTGAGACACGGATCCCATAAAATCATTTTGGAGAAATGGGGATCTTCTGTTCCTAGGCCAAGTTTCAGGTTAGGATTAGATACAAGACTGAAGTTTGTATTCAGTCTCCTGACTGCAGCTCCTTTCCAGTGCAAGGAGAGACAAAAAAAACAGTACTATCACATTTAAGTAACCTTAGCAGACTTTGAGTCTTTAGTGTTTATAGCTTACGAAATAAAGCTAGAAACTAAAAAAGCTTTTTTATTATTATTCTTTTTTTTCCCCATCACATTTCATTTTCTGATTTCACAGAACTGTTTCTTCTTTCACAGAGTATTCTGAGTTGGAAGAGACTCAGGACAAAGATAAATATAGGATTTCAGTTCTTACACTTGTAAACTTTCAGTGCTGTTGCATGACCTCCAAAACTTTAACAAACCAAAGAAATTAAATAGAGAGAATGGAATATAGAATTGCAGTCAGCATTTTACAGAACCACTCCTATCACAGGTCACTAAATGCTCTTAAAACTTTCCAAGAAAGGAGAGATTCTGGGAAAACATTGAGAAATAACAAACCTGGCCCCAAATAAAAACAAGAGTATTTGATTAAGATTAATCAATGCAGATATCTCAATGTTTGGCATCTGCATGCAAAAGAACAGGGAACTATAAACAGGGCTAGGAAGGGACTATGACAGGATGAAAAGAAGCATAAAACCAAGGAGCTCCTATCCGAAACTGTCCCTCTATGAAAAGAGAGAAAGTGCTTTAAGGCAGAGGTGTATGTATGTGAATTCTTGCTCCATCTGCTGCTGTGAGCTGCAGTGCACAGACACTTGGGGATCTGCCATCAAAAATAAAATGAGCAGTTTGCCAGCAACATACCAAACATCAGTGGTCTTTTACATAGCTGCAGGTTTTGCTCGCAATGGCCTTGCCAAGTGACAGCAGGGTTTTGTTCAAACACTTGCTTCACTTTCACATTGCAGAACAACTGCCTGCTGAGCTATTGAAAATTACTCTGATAAATATCTGATAAATACGTCTGTTATAGGCATACAGAAAACCCACAGGGTTTCAGTCATTACTATGTCACTATAGGGCCTTTAATCACACATTCACTTGTCAAAACAGTTACTGTGTCAAAAGTAGAAAGAAAACGTTATGGTTTCTTGCAACATAATACTAACCAACCCAAAACTGGAGTAAAGAGTTCCAGAGTAATGCTCAAAGTGTGCTAAGAAAAGGAAACTTCAAATCTAGAAGCTCATCAACTTCATTGCCTTGCTTTGGTTATCATTTTACAAGCCATGATCTCTCAGATTAAGCATGATCTGTTTGTTTCCATGTGGTTGAGATTTACAGGATCATTTGAAAATACTAAAAATTGGAAAAGTAAAAATGCCTGGAGGTACTGCTAGCTTAAGAGGAACAAAATACCACCCCTCACCTATCCATGACTGTATCACAGTTCAAGTGAAAGCAAATGAAGTTTTCCATCAATACACACAAAGCAGAAAAACTGATGCCTTCTGCAGTCAGCTAAACCACACTATAACCTTGTTAAATTGCTGATTAGGAGCATGATATGGTCAGAGGAGGGGGAAGAAGATCAGCATCCATGTGCAGTCCATTCAATCACAAAATGTTAATGATCTGAAAATCACTAACAAAGAAAACTCAAGACCAGTTCAACCTACAGACAAGGTTCATTAGTTCACATCCAAACTAAAAGAAGTTGGCAGGACAAAGTATCAGCATCTTTTCCTTGTCATTTCTAAGACAGCTGGAAGTAAAATCTTTGCCATAAAGCAGTGTAAAATGTTTCAAACAACAATTCTTTCCAACTACTGCTCAGACTAGTCAGTTGTCAAAAATCGAATCAAATAAAATCAGCAGCAAAGCCCCTCCCAAGAAATTCAGCTGTAGGAGATATTCTTTCAGAATTACTAGAAAAGTGTACAAAGTGCTTGTTTGTGTTATAACAACTTTTTTTTCTCTTACCAAAACAAAGCTGCAACTGCTTGTCACATCTGAGTTTCAGTAGGTAAGATAACCTCTGATGAGTCACCAAACTTTGCTAGCCTTGAAATGAAATTTAACTGTGGCTGGAGAAGCAAAGGATCAAAAAGTGAAAGTTAAAGGGAAAAAAAAAAACAACTTTGAAAACTTGGAAACAAATAGCAGTGATATTTGACAGTTGGTTCACTGCTCTTAGACTGACTAGGTCGGGTTTTTTGGACTGTGTCCTGAGGACCATTCTCTCCTCACTTTGTGCATCTCTTCCAGACATCTGGATCTCTCATGAAAAGGACAATGCTTGTCTGTGCTGGAGCTGAATTCATATGCACCTATGACTGCACTATTAAGTCTCAGTCGCTTCCCATGCTTTTGCCAAAACTGCAGCCACTTATGTAGCACTGCTGAGGGACCTGGACCTGGTGTTTTATGCCAGAGGTGTTTCTGGACCAGATTAAAAGTTAACATTGGAAAACCTTCATCCCTCCTGGCCAACCTCCCAGTTTATTTACTGGGCTTAATGTTCTGTGGTATGGAATATCTCTTCAGCCAGTTTGGGTCAGCTGTCCTGGCCATGGTCTCTCACAGCTTTTTGTACACCTACTCTCAGGCACGGCCTGAGACACTGAGAAGTCCTTGACTTAGAGTAAGAACTGCTCAGCAACAACTAAAACATCTGTGATATTAGTGATAACATTGACCTTATCACTGATAAGATCAGTATTATCAACACTTTTCTCATTCTAAATCTGAAACACAACACTGTACCAGCTACTAAGAAAAAATGAACTCTACCCCAGCTGAAACTAGGACAATGTCAAATTAAGTCACCTAAATTCAAATTCCTGTTTCAACCAGGAATTCAGCATCACTGAAGGGTTGCCCAGTCTCTCCAAACAGTAACAGAGACAGACAAGGGGAGGACTGTCCTGTTGTCCCCTCTAGTCTAAAGGGAAACTGCCAAGAAATCTAACCACAAAGTGACTCTGCCTCTCTTGAATAGTTAGCAGGGCTGATGGCATGGACTAGCCACTCTTAAGCTAAGGGGGGAAGTGAGATCAGAACTTTCTATTTATCTGCATCTCCAGCAGTCCAGCAAAGCAACAGCTGACATATGAAGATATCAGACAATTTGGTCTCCTGCTTTTGAAGGGAAGTTAATCAATATCTCATGACTTCTACTTCCAGGAAACAACACCAACAGGTATATCCATCATTACTTGGCTTATCACAACCCAAAAGAGACTGACTAGGACTCCCTGGCAGTCTGGGCATAAGCCAGCCACAGACCACTTCATTTGCCTCTACAGTGCTTGCTGCTTGCCATCTGGGCTGCAGATTACATCTCATTACATCAACAAGATGAGAAGCCCTCCTGGTTCCTACTCTTCATTCTGATACATGTTTTATGTCAGAAGACCTTTCCTTTTCTCACTTCACTATCCCAAGAATAGATTTGTGAATCTCTACCTCAAATTCCTTTTACCAAAAAAATTCCTTTTGGATTTTCAGACTACTTCCTAGAAGGGGTCCAAATCTTCTGTTTACAGGTTTACAGTGTTTAAATATAAATTTCAGCATAAATTTTCTCCCTGTCTTGGCTACTTTGTTTCCTTCTGGAGCCTGCCATCAATTACCTAAACAGACTCCCAGCTTTATTGCATTTGCCAGGAATATTCAGGTAAGGCAGCATGTAAAGATTAGGGAGTCCAAGCCCACTTCTCCAAAACCTAGGAAGAAGAGCTAAATTGATATGGGGGGAGGGGGAAGAGAAAACTGAAGTCAGGGGAATTGGAACATTGGAAAAATTGTTCTGAAAGGTTTCACATTTTAAAAAGCTGATTTTTTTTTAGTGCAGCAGGCATATCAAACAATGCAACTCTATTTCAAGGCATAGCACTGATCAGCTGCAGCTCCCATGAAACACAGTGCTCCAAAAGTCATTCTCTAGTTACTGCTTCAATTTCCAAAGGCTTTATCCTTCTGCAATGGCAGGAATTGTTTGTGACACTAGAACAAAGTGTGTTGGTAAATTTTTTTTAAGTACAATGGGCTAAGTTATTGATGCTCTCAATAAAGTTCTTCGTTGAATACTTCTTTGATGAGGTATACCATCATTGTGTGTAATGAGGCATATCCATTTGGCAGGTTTTCCTCTGGAAATATAAATGTCTCCATTACCATGCCATTATAACATTGACTCTATTATGTCTATTATGCCCATTTCTGGGTCTTGTGGATATAACTCTCATTTACCCACCATCAACATGAATATTTTCTATTTTTACTGTTAGAGAAACCAACAAGGGAAAAACAACTGACATGTTTGTAGCTTACTTGGCAATGCAAGACCACTTGCAATATTCAGTATGTTTGATAACATTTACAAGAAAAAAAAAATACACCCTTATTTCCTAAACCCACTAAAGCAATATTTTCTATTTGGTAATTAAATATTCCTCATTTTTCTCACTGTAGAAGTGGTAAAGTCGAGTTTCACTAAGAAATAACTGATGACTGCTGTCCATAAAGTTGTTATCATTCTCCATTAAATAATGCTTTCAATGTAGTACATATCCAGGAACAAGACACCTCTTACCAAGCTAGTGCAAACCATTCAATAAAATCTAGTTTGTGCCAGAAGGCACAGAAGGCTCCTAATAGCTTTTAAATACAGGCTCTGTTGAAGACTGTATCACCTGTTGGGGAGTTGATTAAAGCCCAACAAGTGATCTCATCTAGAAGGGGAAGTGTCCATATGCAAACAATACAAGTGTTTGCACAAGAAACTACAGAACAATTATTTCATCATTTATATCATATGATATATTTTTGTGTGCATGTACCTATCAATATGTATATTAAGAGTAATATAGATTTACATTTTGCAAATACAAGCTCTGGCTCAACACCAGGCAGTGCTACTGACAGCAGAATAAGGCACAGTAAGAGTCCTAACTGGCAATGGTAGGAGGTAGTTTCTGTAAATGCTTCCTCCAACATGTAGATTATTAGTGAAATTGCATTCCCACTGCCTGGAGGTGATCCTGGAAGCCACCATAACACAAATTACCTCTCTCCACACATAGCACTGCTCAAGCCTGCTACAGAGCCTCTTTGAACAGAGATGGGGTAAGGCAGGATAAGTCTGATATGAAGTGGAATTAAAAAAAAAAGGTGTCTGGCCACTCCTTTTGTGAGTTGTGCTGACCCACTAAAACTAGATTTGACATTTGAGGTATTTTGTTCCATTGATACCTTTCAAGAATGGATTTTCCAAGAAAAGGCTTCATAACTTAATTCACTTAAGCAGAACCTGCCTCCCAGAAAGGACTAATGTGTACTACTTAGTCTACTTGGGCAAGTCATTAAGTATTTTCTAACAATGTATTCCAAAGTGTAACAATGTATTCAAAGTGACTAAAGGGCTCTCAGTCTGCCGGCGGAATGTACACACACAAAGACACAGTTGCTCCTCCACTAGGATTTAATGGTTCTAAAAACTGAACTGTAACACAGCCTGAAAAAAACAAAACAGCTTCCAGTGCTAGATTACTCTATTATCAGCTTCCAGTCAGATATCTATACCAACTGATTTTGCAGTTTTAGCATTAAGTATCTTCTCCAGCCATCAGTAAAACAAGACAAAACAAAAATGCAAACTGTAGAAGCCATTTCCAGCAGATAAACTCCTTGCTAGCTCTCTCCTGCCTGCTGCTTAGTCAGCCTTCTATCTAGAGGAAAGACCTTTGTAATTTTTTTCCTGCTTTAGTATTATGCTGGAAACAATGGCCTTTTTGTTCTATGGCAAGACTACAGGAGCCACAGCTCCGTGCACAATTGTGTGATCATCGCGTGGCCCCGTGTCCCAACCTTTGCGAAACACGGCAGGCACAAAGCTATCCAGCTGACTAATGAGAGGATCCAAGGGAAACAATGAACAAAATTGTCACTTCCAACAATGCAGAAGGCCACTTCAGTATTCCCACAACCTCTTGCCAATTTTTCTTTCCTTATGCGACTTCCTACATCAAATAACTACTGTCGGTTTTGACCGGTTAAATGATTAATTATTCTGATAAATATTCTTAAGAGAAATGAGAATAGTGATCTGGATCTGGAGCATTTATTTGCCATAATAATCATAACTTTATGTCCCTGAATATGAAGGAGGGTCTGAGACACTGAGCAGTTTATTACCAAGGCTCCAAAACTCAGATGCTGCCCTGCTGGGCATCTCTGAAGTAGGTCCAACATACAAAAGCCCAGCTCCAGGTCATGCAGTCCCCATGGAGGACACCTGTGTAACAAAACTAATCTACAAGCCAGGGCAGAAGTATTATTCCAGAAATGGAGACACTTTTCTCGAAGTCTTTTTGCCATGTTACATTACAACTAGAGCCTTCTGGGTGCACAGCACTAGTGGCTGGGTGGATTTCCAACTGTTTTACAGCTGTGCCTCTTGTCTGCAGCATCAAAGAATTTGGGTTCCCTGTCTCACCCAACCACACTAGCAGATATAATGTGTTTTGTGTTTTCAGTGAGTCAGAGACAAACAAGCAAGTAGGAAATTTTCATTGTGTTCATTCATAAGAGCAAAATGTTCCACTTGGAAAACAGTAAAGGGAGAACCAGATGATGTCCACCCTTAGAAAACTTTTCACTATCTTCACAATTTTGAAATTAATTAAGCAAATGTAGGAGCAGGGCTGCAAAGAGCTGCTAGGAGCCCTACTCCTTTACTTTGCAAGAGTAACCTCTTTGCCACGCCCAGTGGTAAAACTCTAGTTTGTGCATCTATTCCTTAGAGATAATTTAATTATTTAGTCATGGTCTGTTTTGCACATGGCTACCAATAATGTTAAACCCTGCATATTCCATTCAGTAAAGCCATACAGATCAATGGCCAGTGAGAAACCCAAATATACTATGAAAAGAAGTGGCTTGCTTCAACTCACACTGGTCAGATTTGATGGCTCAGGTCCTTGGGATCCAAAGTGGTCTCTAAATCAAATGCCAGGGAAGAGAAGACTCATCCTAAATTGAGTACAGCTCTCTTCCAACCTCACTATCCTTTGACCACACTGTATTCATAATTCATGTCCTTTGTCCACACTGTATTCATAATATCTGGGGGCTGAGGGTGGTGGGTGTGCCTCTTCTACCATCCTTCGGGAAAAAACAAAAAAACAAACAAATTTAAAAAAAAAAAAAACAACCAAAAAAAGAAACCAAAAAAAACCACCAGCTAGTATTCTAGTATTTCCTTCGCAACTCATTTCTTTCCATTGCAGTACTCATGCCCTGCAAGACATCGGCAGAATCTTTTGAGGTAAAAAAATCTTATTCCACATTCAGGAGGAGTTCCTTAATTTTCTTCATTCAGATTATAATAAAATGAAAGAAGGTGTTCTGTTAAGCATTTACTCAATTAAAATTGACTTTGACCCACCTGGCAAAATTAACAAACAAGAAACAGGAAAAAACCACCCAATTATGTTAAAGAAAAAATTTGTAATATAATATATTCCAAGTTATTCTAGAATTCTACACAATGTATTTTAACAAGTTAGAATAACAGATCTTGTGATAATATAGTGATATATTAGGATGATAACGAAATTGTAAAATACTTTGGTTTTAAAATTTAACATCCAGTTATTTTCCAGAGCCCCATCCAATCTGACCTTTAATGTTTCCAGGGTTGGGGCATCCACCACGTCTTTGGGATACCTATGACAGTGTTTCACCACCCTCACAGTAAACAACTTCTTCCTTCTATCTAGTCTAAATCCACCCACTTTAGTTTGAAACCATTACCCCTTATCCTAACACAACAGGCCCTTCTAAAAAGTCTGCTCCCATCAGAGAGAAGTGCTGATGTAGAGATGGATGTGACAGGAAGCAGGAGGCAGCTGCATGAACTGAATCCTGAGTCTAAGCATGCTGTTTTGTAGAGTCCTTCACCCACCATGCAGGTATCAGACACATTTACTTTATGTCAGTCAGTATTTTAATGAAGTCTAAACACAGCACATAACTGTTGGAGTTGGCAGTGGAAGCTGCAGGTGTCCTTTGTACAAGGACTATTAAGTCAGTTTAACTGCTGCCTGCTAAAGAAATAATTTAGATTCCTTCTATCTTCCTAAGTCAAATGTCAACCTGTAAAAAAAAGGCTTTCCAATTTCACCAAAACTTCATGTTCCACACTCACATGCAAGGATGACAGAAAGGTTTATCAAAACCCAAAAGTTGTATGGTTAGAGAAGGAAGAGATGAAAAAAAAATGGAGTATACTAAGCATGATCTTTCACTCTAGGGTCTTCTCCCCATCTGACTACCCCTGGGTTACAGCAGTCATTTTATGAGGCTGCGACTGTTAGAGATGTGCTGCAAAGTATTTGTAGTGCTGGTGATGTTAGCCTGTGCTGATGCCAGGGGATACACCAAACAGCATAAGGCAGCTTGACAATTCATGACATACTTTTAATTGTACTATCCAATTGCAAGGGTTTCTCTCAGGCTTATCAGCCTAAAAGTTAGTGGTTAGACTGCTCTGCATTGGATCCCTGAGCACACCAGCTGCTGCACTTACCACTGTAGTCTAATAGACAAAGCAATAGAAGGGAGTTGGCAGGCAAAAACAAAAATGTGATTTTATGGGCTAGCATATACCCACAAAAACAGTGGTGGAACACAAGCCCAATCAATATAGGACCATAGGGACCCCTGTTTATGTAACGTGAAGCCAGAACACATTAAACTCTTAAGTTCTTTCCAGTGTTAGAGGTTTGCAGCATGCTTTGCACAGACTTTGGAACAGTATCTCATTTACTTTGCCAGCAAAAACATTACAGATGGAACTGTCAGATCTTCTTGTTTAGTGGCGCCTGCTTTTCTAACACATGACTTTTTTAAATAACAACTGTCACTCATCAGATAAGCTCGATGTGTTTTCCAGCACCTGCAAAAATGCTTTGAGGACAAAGAATAGATTTCAACAACTGACAGACTACAAACTGCCCTTCAAAAAGCCATTCTAGACTGTATTAAACTTCATGGTTTTCACTAGTATAATTCTGTTTTTTTGTATATTTATAGGATCTGCCACTGCTAGGATCTGGTGTAGATTTTCTGATTACTTGCACCTAATACTTGCTATTTCTTCATTTTTTTCACAGTTGAGCAAACAGTGGGCATGTAGGTAAGACCATCCTAGAGATAAATTTGGTATGTATATGGTGCAAAAATGGCTTACAGCAAGCTTAAGACTCCTGTCCTACAAGTCTCATTCATAATTTATTTCCTCATACCAATCAGGATTCAGAGAAGGCTTAAGGATACTTTCAGTCATGTCAGTGGGAATAGGAGAAAGCCAGCACAAGGTGTATTTGAAAGGCAGCCTTGGAAGCAGGACAATATGAATTTTCACTGGGATCAAATCCCAAAACCAAATGCTGAAAAAGAGTTCAAACTCAGAGTCTGGCTCCTGCTACTTTTCTCACTTGTCCTTAGAAGTGATGACTAAAAACCATTTCTATAGAGTATTGCATAAAGCAGTCTTTTTGTTTAAGTACAGTGTTATTACAAAAAAAAAAAGCAACAAAAATCAAACACCCAAACAAACTAATTTCATAAAAAAGAACACTTTATTATTTCATAATAAAGAAGCCACAAAAGAATGCTGCAGCCATACATGCAGAGAAGGAGTTAATAAATACAGCACAACCAAGTTTTTGGGGGTCTCCCAAAATTTCCTAGGAAGTTGCAGAAAATCACTGCTACCAAATAAAATCAGCTAAAAATTAATTTTAGACCATAAACTTTCCATTACAAAAACATCAGTAACAAACGCCATAAAAAATCCCTCACAAGAAAACTTAGCAAAGCTGTAGTTAATCAGAATACCAGGAAGGAAAAAAGCAAACTTGGAAGACTGACACTGGCACAACCCTTGCTGATAAAAAGGAAGAAGCAGGAAGCAGACAGCTCATGTGATATGGCTTAATCCATACATATGCAAAGACTTAAAGATCTACAAGCAGAAAAGTTAGTATGAAGAAGCTACATCACACAAGCAAAATAGTAGCATTTATAGAAGGGCTTGGTCATAACAAACATTTTGGGGGTTTTGTGATTTAGCTGATTGTTTCTGTGGAAGGCATGTTTTTGCTAATTTTGGCTGGTTGAACTACAAGAAACTATTTCACAGCTCCTGCTTCACTACAGGTGCAGAATCAAGATGGGAAACTGTATTTTTCTTGTAAACCTAGAAGTATTTAAAGAAGGCCATTAAAAAAGGTAAGTATTACAAGGTAATTCCTTTAAAAATCTTTTCTAATGCCAAGCTACATTGACTGTCCATACTAAATTTAGGGAGGGATATTAAAAAGATGATGTTACTTGCGCAGGCATTTCAATCTCTCCATGTTCAGTCTAGACTTTGATGCATTAAGAAAAATATTACCATTTGCCAAAACCCCCAATGGCAATTGCTACAGCCATTATTAGAAGCAACCAGAACAAATTTAATACCATCCACTTCTGTCAAAAGAGTGTGTAGTGTTTAGCAACATAGACCTGAAATCTACTCAACAAATGCAGTTTTCATCCATCTATTCTCACTCTAGTATTGAAAGAAAACTGTATCAACATGTTTCTGTAACAGATAATGATTTAATAGGAATCAACTGCTGACAGGGTTCGTTAGATGCTTACATCTAATTAACTACACACACTAGTCAACACTTTGCTCAAGCACTCAGTATTAATCGGAGTTGCTGGCTAATAAGGTCCTATATGCATATATATCCACATTTATATAAACATGTGGTGTTAAATATGATACTGTCAGTCTCCTTTAAGAGAAGAATTTCAGTTTGTCGATTCACTCCATGTTTCTTGCAGATGTCTTTGAATAAGTGTTTCTACCATATTGTAGGGGGGGGACCATCTTTCCTAGGGGTGGTTGTTTGTTTTGTTTTTTAAGACTGTTCATTCCATCAAGATAATGTTGAGGAAGTCTGTTCTGTGGAAAAAACACGACAACCTAAACAGGAAGAGACTGATCCCCCATCTATTCTGCAGCAAAAAGGCAGCAACAGCTAAATCACAAATCACCTGTTACTCAGCCTGAATGATGGTTTTCCTTTCTAATCTCTAACCAACAACACAAAGTATTTGCTTTCTTGCAATACTGCATTGCGTGAACTCTTAGAGCATCCTTGCATCCCCTGAGGTTAAATGTAACATGTACCTGGTTGGCAAAGATAGAGGAGATTCCTATTATTACTCCATTTCAACTAACTGAACTTAAAATGTTAGACTATGCTGCCTTTACTTTTTGTAATGAAAGTTGGAAAGTTTCAGTAATCCACAAAGCATTTCCTGACGGCCCAAAACACTGATGCTTTATCAATTACGAGATCTGTCAGATCTAAAATATTCATGAACACTGCAGTTTGACAGTGTGGCAAAGTGAGTGATTACATGTCCAGGAAGGCACTACAGCAGCTGCTCTGCCAAGTCCTAAGATCCTAAAAGTATTACTCACAATGCCATGGCAAGGTGATGCTCTTAGACAGCCCCTTTTGCTGTAAGGACACAAATACAGAGCAAGGTCACTAGAGAGGATGGAAGGACAGCACAAACCTATTCCTTTAGCTGCACAAAAGGCAGCAGAGGCTGTGAAAATGGGAAAAAAACTCAAAGCCATGGCTGAAATCTGTCAAGCAAGAGGCTCAGAGTTATCTTGCTCTGATCAGAGTAGGAACTACACATGAATATTGGCTGGCTTCTGCAACTGCCTTCCTTAAAGAACACCAGGTTCTAATCTGCTCCTGTGTCAAAGTTTCTTTTATAAAAGTAGGGGTTTGAGGGTGGGCTTTATGTGTAAGTTTTTGCTTATTTGGATTAGGTTTTTTTCAGAGAGAGGGGGACTTTTTGTTTTCAGCTCGTTTAGTAGGTTTGGTGGGGATTTCTTTGTTGTTGTTTTGAGTCTTGGAAGACAGACCTATAGCCAGGAAGGAAAGTAAGGAGTCTTAGGGTCAGTCTAGATAATACTTCATAAAAAAATACTGAGAAAGCCCCATTATTTTGTGAGAAAACAGAAATTAAAGTGTGTTTGCAAACTGTCATCACAGCACACATTTCTGTGGGTATGAACAAAGCCCAACATCCTATGACAGATTTAAATTTTCATCCTTTTTCCCATGTGAAAGGCAGTAGCAAAGTTGTGCCTTTAAGTACAGAGATAATTCTTGGGGTAGGGGTATGTTTTCATATATGCAAATAATAGATTCTTCACCTATGGTAAAGGACATGTAGTACTCAATTTTTGCTTCATTAGTTTTTCCTTCTTTTCTCCTGTTCTCATATGAATCAGTTCCTGACTGCCTCAAATGAGTCAAAAGAAGAGAGGCAGATATGTTAATCATCTGACTACCAGAAAACTAACTCAGTGGAATGTTTGGTTTGGTTTTTTTTTTTCTTTATAAATGGTTTGAGAGCCACTGAATCACTGATACCTGGGTTACCCTGTTCTGTGTTAAAGGAAGGACAGAGAACTGTCTTTTCAACATTGTGTTTACATGAGACACTGGCAAGACAGAGATGCTCTAATTCCTCTCCCCTCCCTTTTTGGTCTAAGTCTTGGCCACTGGCTGATAAAAAAACATATGAAAGAAGCAATGCAACAAGAAAAAAAATTCACATTCCAAGCATTAATATCACATATGCTGAGCACCAGACTCAATTATAGTTTTAAAATTCATTACAGATGTAGCTTAAACCAAATGGGTGCAAGATGTACAGTCAGATATGAATTTACAGACAAGTGTTAGGAAATAGCTGGCAGAGGACAGGCAATGTTGCTTGCACTTTGCCAGCCCAAATCTTCTCCCCTTTCTCTCTACCCCTCTCTCCCTTTAGGAGGTTTTGGCAGCTGTGTCTCAATCTCTTCAAATTACTCTTCTAATTGGGTGCTTCCATGGAAACAGACTAGAAGACACAGTACCTCTCCATTAAAGAACTATAAAAACAAGAGGTGTACCATGAGAAAACAAAAAGGATGAAGAAGAATAATATAATGGAAAAAGTTCTTACCAACAATAAGGAACTGTACAGCCTTTAAAGAGTTTAACAGCGCAAGGCAAACCAGGACCACAGTGATACTGCCAAGTTACCACACAACCAGCCGTGACTGTGTGAGGATGGCTTTTAACTGGAACAGCAAGCATTGTGCTGTTTTCCACATAAAATCTCTCCAGGCCTCAAGTGCCTGTGCCAGTGGCCTGATACAGTCTGTGTCTGATCGCATTTCTCTATAACCCAAGATAAAATTCTCTTGCAACTTCATCCTCTGCAACCACATACTATGACAGCCAGTGCATTTAGTGTGATCTCAGAAAGGAGATTTCCTGATACAGTAGAGCATTCCAAGGGGAAGAGCAAAGAATGCCAGTGTACCTATACTGTGCACCATTCCTTAAGGAGGTTGCATAGATTAAGTCTTTGATTGGTATATTTTGTATACTCACGTGGGTTTTGTAAATTGTTGGGAAAGTTTACCAAATTCAGCCCCCAACCAGAACTGACTGAGTATGCTCTGGTGATGACCACCACGAAGCTGCAGCACCACCCCAAGAAAACAGGACGTGCTGATACCCAACAAGAGAGTAAAGGATGAAGCAGGCGTGCTCCATCCCATGCCTGCCTCCTGCAGGGACAAGACCTGGCATTGTTCAACCTCTTAAGGAATGCAATGAGTTGACCCTGGCTGTGTGCCAGGTGCTCACTAAAGCCACTCTATCACTGTCCTTAACAGGCCCAGGGAGAGAAAATCTAATTAAAGGCTCATGGGTTGAGATAAGGGCAGGGAGAAGAGCTCACTCACCAACTACCATCATGGGCAAAACAGACCTGACTTGGAGAACCTAGCTTAAGTAATTACCAATCGGAGTAGGATAACGTAAAATGAAACCAAATCTTAAAAGACACCTTCCCCCCAAGCCCTCTTTTTCCTAGGCTCAACTTCACTCCTGATTTTTTTATTACCTCCAGATCTCCAGCAGCACAGGAGGTAATGGGGGTTTCAGTCATTTCATCATCCATTGTCTCAGTCATTGCTTTCTCCTTAGAGGGAGGACTCTCCACACTCCTCCTCTGCTTCACTCTGGGCTCCCTTCCATGGGAAACATCCTCCACAAACTTTTGGAACACTTTCTCCCTTTCCTTTACTGGTGTCTGCAGGGCTGTTTCTCTCACATCTTCTCATTCCTCTCTCCTGGCTGATGTTGTGCTGCATGTAACTTCTTCCCCTTTACAAAGATGTTATCCCAGAGGTGCTTCCACTGCCCCAGATGTGCTCGGCCTTGGCCAGTGGTGGGTCTGTTTTGAGGCTGGCTGGCACTGGCTCTGTCAGACGTGGCAGAAACTTCTGGTGGTTCTCAAAGAAGCCACCCCAATAGCCACTGGCTACCAAAACCTGGCCACACAAACCCAGTACAGGGAGTAATCACAGAATTCAGACTTAATCCTGTCCTTGATATTGAAAAAAAATTAAGCCTACATCCCAGCAATGTCAGGTCACTGAGTCTGATCACCCAGCCCACCACTTTAGCCCATGATGAGTTGTGGAAATCAGCAACAGACTTTCCATCACTTCAGATGCTGAGTCTGTTGTGAATCAATTGAAAGGCACCCCCTACTAGTGAAGGAATTTCACAGCAGCCTCAACTGCAAAAGGAAGTACATTCAAGATTCAATTAATATACAGTTAGTTGTTGAATAACTTTTTCAGAAGTGCTAGTAGAAATAGAGGCCATCACCAGCAGCTGCTACTCAGCTGTGTGAGGCAACAGAACCCTGTAACTGCACTGGAGCAACAAAGCAGAATTTGTCGGTATATTTTGGGAAGGGTAATGAAGAATTACATTTGTATTCCAAACAAGTCAGTAATTTATGGTACCTTCTTAAAAAGGAACATATTCGTTTCCAGCAATCAACAAATAAAGATAGAATGTACTCTAAATCCTTGACATTAACAAGGGATGCTTAGCACTAATCAGAGATTTTTAACCTCGAAAAATAAATCCGAAATCCAGTGATAGTTTTATGCTATGGTAGCAGCAAGGAGTGAAACAATGAAGCACTTTTGTTCAAGATCATGTTTCAGGTTGGTTTTTGGTTGAAAATCTTGTTAGAAAGCTACACTGAAGACTGCTGTACTTATCAGTCTACTGGTTTTTAAACAACATAGTAGTTAGCCTAATCTGATCTCTCTGTTGCCAAGGCCTCAGAGCTCAGGGCAGACAACAATAGGTCATGAAGGAAATAAAACATTAAAAAAGGTGGCCAGCTGCCAACAGTTCCTTGGCATGAGGAGCTTTTTCTTCATGCCCATGCTACTCCACCTTTCCCAAATAATTCCCTTAAAGAGGACAGTGAAATTTGACATGTGATCAGAGTTGATAAGCCACCCCATAATTACAGTGCTGTCCACACCAGTTTTCCTCTAAACTATAACCTACACCTCCTTCCAACCCCACAAAGTTTCTCTACTACATTCAAGAATAGGGGTATTTGGTAGATTTTCTGGGATCCCCCTACTTAGAGGAACACCAGTTTTTCTCCCTGAAGGGACACTTATCCTTGCCTGCCTGAGATACACAATATTGTCACAGTTGCCCTGGCAGCAGAAAGCAGCATCCTCTAGATGCATCTGGCAAGCAGAAATCCCACATGAGAGTCATGTGACCCTAGGAACACGGGAAAGAAGAACATTTTTTTTTTTTAAAATCTCCTTTTGGAGCACATATGATCATAAATCCATGCATAAACAGAGGTTTTTATAAGAACACTAATCTGCTACCTCAGCCCTTCACCCACTCTTGATTGGGGAGTGGCTTACTTATATGATAGCCTTTTGATGAAGAAATGCAGAGAGTGATTAGGGGAACAAAAATAACTTATTAAGTGATCTTCTACAGAGGCCTGCATACTCACCAATCATGTTAGGAAAAAGACTCACCAAATCTCAAGACAGAGAGAGCTTTCAAAATTAGGAAAGACTTCTTTTATTCCCCAACTAAATACATTATGTGTGACCAGACAAGTTCATCTTCTATAACAGTGCTATAAGGAGCCCTTATTTTCATCAGTTTCTTGATCACTTGTCCTAATTTCCCCAGTGTACTGATAACTCAAGTTCCTAACATCTGGAGTTCTTGTCTTCATACTGCAATCTATTTGGAAAGAAAAAAACTGAAAACAAAACCCCAAATAAGACATCTAATTATTTGTTTTTAAAGTAATTATATTATTCCTTTAGGTCTGATAATATTCTCCTTCAATGTTCAGGAAAATCAGTGGCCAAAAAAAAGTATGTATCAAGGAAAAATCTTCTGGTTCTCATTTATATGAGGAAAAACACCTGGAGTTTCAACAGAATTAAGAAAAATACAATTTCCTTGAAACAGATATGAAAAAAACATATTACTTGAGGAGAGTGATGCAGACTGATTCCTTACTTGAACTGACTTTTAATAGCCTGTAAGCTTGCTGCTGAGCAGGGCAACATGATTTCATGAAGCTTTGTGCAGCCTCACAAAGCTGAGAGAAACAACAGGAGCTCACAATGCTCAAAGCACACATTAAGTGAAGCCTTCCAGGACTCCCACTCAGGCAGAGGGCCAAAGTCATACCTAGATACAACACTGTGTAGGCTACTGATTTACTACAAAGTCAACTGGGTTCACTGTCTAGAAAAATGAATGTTTGCAAGCACGTTCCAGAAAATATGAGCTATTTCCAATGTAGAAAACAGTTCCCATATTACCCAAGTCTCATTTACACACAATAGAAGTAATTTTTGCTGCCCCTGTGCTGGACAGCTGCAGTATATCATTGCCATTTTCCATCTCAACCCTAGACAGAAAGCAGAAATACTTCTGGTGTGCACTCTGTTACAATTATTTTAAAAGGAGAGAAAAGAAAATTACCTACATAATAAATTAATGCTGCATGTTACTCAGCAGCACACTGGAACAAAGGAGAGGAAATTGAAGAATCATGTTCCTTCCAGCACTGCTGCAAAATGCTACCTGTCATAACATTCCCTCCATGTGCACCTTCTGCTGCTCCTGCCTAAAACATTATGCAAAGTGGGACAGTTTTCAATTCCATAATTTTGAAGGAGATCTATAGCTACATACAGACTAACCCTAATTCCCTGCTTGCATAATTTGCAGTTATGTACTTTACATTTTCTTGTGGCATCTCTGCACATCTTCTCACTTTCTTGGGAAAAAAAATGAATGGGGGGAACAAGCAACAGAAAAGAAAACATTCCATTTGTCCAGGTTACTTCTCATTAAGCCAACGGTAGGAACCCCTTGGACAATGTCAAATCAGGAATAGGATTTGCGACTACTTGGTGCATCTTCACAGTATTCCCAAACAAGTAATTAATTCTGGTCTATTGTTTAAGACACAGTTAATATTCTTAGACATCTTGCAACAGGTGAGATGTTTTTAGCAAATATTTAATAAACAAGTTAACAGAGAAATTAAATGAATACATGCCAATTTTAAACACTGAACTTTACAGTGTATTGAAGGTTGTTTGATTCATCAGGTCCCGCAAATCAGGCTGCTTTTAAACTGCCACAAAGTTGGACAGTCCCTGCCTTGCTAAGTGCCAGAAGTCATTTGCTTAACAACTCTTGTGCATTGAGATGCATCATGTTTATACAAGAGAATTGAAGAGTACTGGATGTGCTACACAGTATGTTTATTTGTTCCTAAAATGCATTGCTGACATACTGTGTGCATTCCAAGCCCTGTATAATTATCATTTATAGCAGGGTGATAATCCAGCCTGTTATGATCAGAAGAATTTGGGCTTTATAATAAAATGTGGCTATTGCTTAGGCAATGCAAATGGGAGAAGTAAATACCATGTATTACCAACTGAGATTTCAGGTCAGATATCTACCATTGCATTTCTCTTACACCAACTGATGTAATTATCAATAACAAACTTTTAAGTAAGCTTTTTTAAATCACATGAAATTGCAGCTAAGGTGGTATTAAAAAATAATAAAAATCTCACTGCAATTGTTCCATGGCTTTATAATGCCTGGAAGTATTGTGGACACATCAAAACAGACAGAGCACCTTCCATGGACCGTTTTTCCATCACTACAAATGCAGGCATATTCCCTGAGATATGGCAACCTACACTCCTCAAATCACACACCTGAGCAATCCTGGATACATGCAAGTAAGTACCCACAGTTCTACTCAGCATTTAGTATTTCCCTCTGGATAAAAGAATCCTTTGCACTCCCAAACAGTATAGGAATTGCTTTCCATATTTTGATAATCTCAGGAGCAGAATGGTAAAAAACAAGGTATTGGTGAAGAAGTAAACAAAACCCATTATTACCTGCAGGATTTCTATCAACTTCTTTCCTTTCATTGCTGACCTTTTGATTCCTTCCTTTCTGGCCAGCCCATGATAGTTTAAGCCATACATTTATCCCACTCTTCTTTTAAGCTAAAAATACAAATTAGTACTTCACCACACTGGGAAGAATAAAGAACAAAGCAGAAACACCTGTACATAAGCAGGTTAAGGAAAATCTGCCATTTAAAAATTAACTCCCAGTTTCATATACATTTTCCTTGTTGGCTGGTGGCAAAACTCACCCACAAGAACGGGTGAACAGCTGGGTAGTTATTGTATCTTGGGCTCCTGTAGGCATGACCACCGGTGCTGGTACTGCTACAAAGTTTACTCAGCACAGGGTTGTTTGGTGCCGTTTAATAATTATTTGCTTTACAAAAAGAAACAAAGCCTATCACCAGGGGACAACATACCAAAACCTTAGATAGGCCGCAAACCACCACTGAACTCATCTAGTTAATAACAACAAAATTGCTTAGATTCCACTAGGATTTTTACAGGAGGGATTGCTCCTGTAGGCAGAATGGGCATTGAAGTTGGACGGGGCTTAACCAGCAGTATCCCTGGAGGAATGCTTGTGAGAACAGTTGCAGCTGCATTTGTGTTTAAAGCTAAGTATCAAGCTTGAAGCTCATATAAATAATTGATGGAAATGGGTGGAGGGATTTCCTATTAGAGAATTTTACAGAGAACCAGAGTATTTTCTTAAAACAATCGCATTTTTAAAGCCTGCAATTACTGAGTGTTTGTAGAACAGTGTCATTTCAATCCTCTAAGCAACTTTGAATGACTCAGCCTGGTACCTTATGCAACAAGTTGTTGCCAAACATCCGAAAGGACTATGTGCTTTCCAAGAGAAAGAAAAATGGCTGGGCAGGGTGGGGATGAACAGATTCCTTCATTTCCCCAGAAGGAACTGAAGAACAACCTCAAGCACATGGTGCTTTATCAAACCCAATTTCATATTTTTCTAGTAAGGAAGGTGTCCATTCATGTGACGTAACAGCAAATATAAACCAGCTTTAAGCGATTCCTCTAAGCTTTGCATAGGCAGATGCAGCTTTGCATCTTTTGTTCACTCCTTATGAATAAACACTTATTTCTGCAATGCCACTGAAAATGTCATAATATTTTGGAAGCCAGTTGGCTCTGACTGATGGCATCACACAGTTTCATTGCTGAATTTATATTTATCTCATGCTTCATCTTTTCTTACTTACTTACAATCGATTTCTCATCTTAAACCAACTACAGAATTTAAGATTAAAACTCTCAACGGTTAATACTAAGATCAATACTGTTCAACATCTTCACTAAGGATTTGGGTGATGGGAGTGAGTCTGCCTTATGGTAGTGCTGGTCGAGGCCCAACTCAAGGCAAGTTTGGAAGAATTCAACATTTGTAGTTGGTATGTAAATATGACTATAATTCAGTCACCTTTTTCCATAAATACTGGACAGCTTGAAACTCATGCCCAGTCTATGGTAAGACTCTGCTGAAAACCCCAGTGAATCTGCACCTGCTCACAAAGCTCTCTGGCAGTATAGATACCTGGGAAAAGCGATACTCCATCTACACTGGGCCAACAAGCTCCTACAGCCACCCGAGGAAAAGTGACATGGGGTGAGTCAACCTGGAAGAAGAGCGCTCAGTCTGAAATCGACACAGTGAGAGAACTGCCTAAAGACAGTAAATGGAGCAGAGGAGGGCTGGCTCTGTTTCAGAAGTGCTTAAACTCAGGAAGTTATCCCACATGAGGAGTGCCCTGGAGGGAAGGAAGTCTCTAAGAAAGGACCACAGATTTCCTTGAAAGATGACATCTAGGCATCTGCTTGGAATACAGAAGGGTGCTGTTATGAAAAAAGAAAACATCAAAGGGGAAAACACTGGTCCAGAAGCACAGGAATATGACAGAACCTGCCCAAGATCAAGTATAACTAGACATTGAAAGATTAAAGCATCTAGTAAGAAGTTCTTCAGCTATATTAAAAATAAATAAAAAAGGAAAAATAATATCACAAGTAATATGTGATGTAGAGTAATATGTGAAGTGGAGGCACTATTCAGAAATAAATGTAGATGAAGATCATTTGGGAGTGACAGAGTATTGCTGAAGACAAATAGGCATTTTGGCCTAGAATACTCTTAGACTTAGACTGAAAGAAATATTCTGCATCCTTAGAGAAATAAAACTTCAAAATAATTTCCCACAGAAATGAGGGGGAGGGGACAAAGTGCTTACAAAAGGGCTCAGCAAGTTAATGGGAAGGATTGCATGAAGCAGTTGCTTCCAGAGCAGAGCAGAGCAGCTGGTCCCAGTATCCTGAGACATCCCTTCAATTCTTTTGCTGTCCTTCAGAAAAAGCCAGTAAAATCCTTGGCCACCTTTATTACAAGAGTCAGTATAACATTCATACATTGTAATAATTTGCAAACCTTTTTTAACCTTTTAAGTGTCATTTCATCACTAAGTGGAAAAAAAATACAGCTGAAAAAATGTGTTGGTGCTAAGGAACAAAAGCCTTAAGGCATTGTTCTACAAAGCCTTTTCTCTTCCAAATACAGTTATTCCATCTCCAAAAATGGACTGAACTGTATGGGAATAAATCAAGGTTCTAAATTCCCAAATTACTATACAGGTGAAGAGACACTGAAAGCATTTCCTCCATCCCAAATGACTTTGATCCCAGTTCTGAGATGTGATCAGGGCACAGTTTGTTTAAGTGTATCAGTGTTAATCCAGTTTTAGAGAAAAATGGCTGGAAAAGCTTCAGTGCAAGTACTTTACCAATATGTGATTTTCTTGAAATGAGTGTCTTTGTGATAACTGTATATTGGCCAATTATTTGCCCAGTTTTAGGAAGAAGTCAGCACAATAGTTGAAGATTTTCAGAAATAAATCTCACTTTTCTTCATTGCGAAATGAATGCCTTCTCTTGCATGATGTATTAGGAAAACAGATAAAAAAGTGAAAACAGAAAGTTTCAAATCACAGGAAACAACTGAAAATTCTGACAAGGAAACGAAAATATTTTCCTGTTTGGAGTAGTCTTATAATGTAAACTATCTATCAGTTTACAGTAAATGTTGATCTGTGTCTCACTCTATCATCTGTATTTCCAGACTTAATAAAATCCCATATTTTTCTAAAGTTGTATTATGCCTCATCTCTTTGCAAAAAGTTAGAAGTTTGCTTTTATAAAAAAGCTTACTAGATGTATTAGAATGGGAATATAAGCTAAACAAAGGGAAGACCTCTCCCTCTCAGTAAAATAACAAATTTGACTCTCTAGTCAGTTACAGACTTAAATTAGTAAACTCAATACAGAATTTAGGAAAATAAAGCAGAAATCAAGTAAGTCTTTAGGAATGTATCACTTTTTCTATGCTACAAGCCGTATGTGGTTATGATGCAAGTTAGGGGCAGGAAAGGCTGAGTTTAGGGATTTGCAGCATATATGTACAGGGTTTTCTTTTCAGCTGCTGGGGTGTCAAGTAACAAAAACGGAACAACGTAACTGAAGCCTCCATAAATTAAACACTATTCTAAACTGCAATTAAATTGTTCCCTGCTACCAGTTTAATAGTCTCTCCTTGGTTTCATCTTCAGCTTTCTGTGGCTTACATTCCTTGCCGGAATACGTCAATCTGTATAAACCACAGCAAGAATTGTTACAACTGTGGTGTCTAGGCAGCTGCATATACCCAGCCAACAGCAATCAAAAGCATAGAAAAGACAATTGAATTTTCTTCTGCATGTATGTTTTAAAAGAACAACAGACTTTACAAGGCCTGTAGAAGAGTCAAATTAAGTAAATCAGTCTGCTGGAAATATTAAGTCTGACTTTGGGAACTTGAGCACCATGGTGTAAACTGGCATTAGCCTTGAGTGCTGATTGACTGAGCAGATGGGAAAGAGGCAGGAACACTGCTGTGGGCTCCCTGGACATTGGCTTTGGGGGAGGGTTAAGCTCTTGTGGAGCTGCCAGGTGCCACAGCTGAATGGAGATGGCACCCCATGATGGCACAAAGCGAATGCACTGGGGAGAAGGGCTGTGAGGGACGAGCTTCTGAGCAGCCAAAATCTATTGTTTCCAGGACCTCGTGCTGCATTTAAAATGCAAGGATAGCCAACAGCAGGGTGAATACTACCCCTTTTTAAGTGTTGCTGGGACAAAATCGTAGGGGACCATTGAGAGAGGTCTTTAGCAGAAGCTACAGTGAGCCTGGATGCTTTTGCAGAAAAGCAGGCAAGCTGTGGAGTTAGACCTAGACAGGGTGAACAAAGCCAACAAAGCCGAGCGCTGACTTTGAGTAATAGCAACGAAGTGATTGCTGAGGAAATTCTCCATGCTTCCTGAACTGCAGGATAAACATGTCTCCCAGATGTTTAACACCTATTTACGTGTTAGGAAAGCACCAGGCAATTCAATGGCTGTTTTGAAAGTTTATCAGAAGATAGTTTCTTGCACTACAGAAAGCATCTTCTCATGTGTCACTGCACTGAACTCCTCCCTCAGCCCAGGGTTCGGTACTGGAGGATGCTTTGTGTCAAAACCATTTGCCTGTTCACTATTCAGTCATACTCTGCTGTTAATCTGTATTAACTATGGGGAACAGGAAAATTCATGGGGTTTTCAGCTCTGTTGATGCATAAGAAAATCTTTACATGGCAAAGTCCTTCATATAAGAAACTGCAGTAGAATAATCATCCTACAATTAACAACTTCTTGAACTGGGCTCATCGAAATCCTATTCAAGCAACCTCTACCATCTGAGATGACTCAGGTTTCAGGCTTCAAGTGGGTCCCATCTTGGAACCCATTTCTGGGCACACATAAGAATGAGATTTAGATCAGCAAAGCTTAACCAAGAGGACATCATGCCTGACCCACTTGATTGCCTCTCGGGATTCCCCTGATTAGGATGCTCCCAAGAGTCCTTTTTCACAGCCAGAAGAAGATGGTCAAAGAAAGAGTCAGAGCTCCTTGGCTTTGGTTCTCAAGGTTGGTTATTTTCTCTTATCTATAACATGTTCTCCCTGACCAGCTGAGATGCCTTCAGCAGGTCAGCTCAAGGCACACTGCCCGCCCCCGGGGCAGTGTTGTCTTTTTATACTATAAACTACGTAGACATTATTTACAGTTAATTCCCAATACCTATCACCTATGTTAGACAGTCAGTTTCTACTCTAAACCAATCCAAAAGTGCCACTGTCACCAAGAAGATGGAGGCCAGGAAGAAGAAGGAAGAAGGACAGTACATGCCCAGATTCCTCCATCTTGACCCCCCTGTACCCTTATCATTCTATTTTTCCACCCTATGATAAGCTAATCATTCTACTTAACTTTTCCTGGTTTGTAAATCTTCATATAAAGTTGGTAATTTTCTCCATGGCTCGAGATCAAAGGCAAAAGGGTCTTGGGCTCCGTGCCAAGCCCTTTGAGCCCCCTGCCCGGGGCTCAGCCCATCCAAAGCAGCTAGAGGGATATCATGAGTTCCCACAACTGCCTTCAGTGATTCAGTAATAATGACTTTTTAAAGCCTTTTTTGCTATCTTCTTTGGTATTTTTGCAACCAATTGGTATACCGTGGTCTGGATGGCTGGAAAACCAGTGGCAAAAAAATGTTGGATGGTTTGTCCATTCCCAAAGAGTAGTGATTACTTGGTTGTACTCCATCCAGGCTAGTAACAAGCACCAAAGGGGTCAGTCCTGGAGATTCATGTGATCACATCTCCCTTACTTTCAAGTTCTGGACTCCCTGATACCAGACTGACATTGAAAAATTAGAATAAGTCCATCAGGGGGCCCCCAGGGTCATCAGGCTACTGGAGCACCGACCTGTGAGGATAGGCTGAGGCATCTGGGCTTCAGCCTGGACAAGAAACAACTGAGGAAGTGGCAGGAGAAAAGGGCTAACAGCAGATTAGTTTCCTAATCCTACAAGAAGGTTGTCAAGAAGAGAGAAGCAGGCTCTTCATAGTAGTGAAGATGTGAGGACAAGAAGCAATGAATGTAAGTTGAAATAAGGTATCCAGATGCTATGAAAGGGAAGATCTTTTTTACTCTAAGGAAAGTCAGTGGAAGAGGATTCTCAGCCACTGGCCTTGGAGGTTTACAAAACCCAACTGCATAAAGACCTGGGAATCTGGTGTGATAGAGCAGGCAGTTGGACTTCTCCACCAAAGCTGTCTTCCAACCTGAATTATTCTATAATTTTGGAAATTACTATTTGTTTTCTTTTACAGGAAAATAACATTGTAGGACTTTATATTCAGAGATGTGACAGATTTGCTAGTAGACCTTCATTATTATATGTACACAAACTTTTCCAAAGCAGCTCTTCCCAGCATGCAAAACCTGTATCAAACTCAATGAAAAAAAATACCATCTAGATTTTCCAGAAGGAACTAGAAATAAAACTCAAGAGTGCCTCATGACATTAAATCATTCATACTATTCCCCCATAAAAAAAAAAGCATCCCAATCATGCTGTGGGATCAAAAAACATGATGGAGGTCTGTATGACCCACTGGTTTCTACCATTTATGCTGCAATAGTTAATTTATCCAAAGGCTTCTAAAGACAAAGACTGCTTTGGACACCAGCAGAGGTATTTATGAGAATATCCCTCTCATCTGCTTTTATTAAGGAAGTCAGGGCCAGGGAACTACTTCCTCAGGCATGCATCACTAGACTCTACTTCTGCCCCTACTGAATACTGAGGTCCACAAGATATTCCCTGTAACAAACTTCATGCTACAAGGGATAAAGCATCCATGAATAAAATGTGTTCATAAGATTTGAGTACAAAGTCATTAAGGACAAGTCTACACTCTGGATTTTAATGGGGAACGCAGAAGGTGTTGACCAAATACACCTGGAAGAGACTAAAACAGGCTGTACCACTTTTTTCCAGCTATCTTCCTACTATACTACTCTATCCTTCTTTGACTCCTACAGCATTTAGCAACACACCTTACAGCATTTGTTGATATACTGTGCAATCCTAAATGCAGGACAACATTTCTTACTGTCACAATGAAAGCGTTGTCTTTTGGGGACAGAACAATATTTTGCTTTTACTGGATATGAGAGAGGGAAGAAGATTCAAACCAAGGAGTTATAAAAGATTGCTAAATCCACAGATTTTCCATTTCCCTAATTTGCAATGTTCGAGCAGCCACTACAGTTTGGGAGCTATCTAGATAAATGACTCACTTCTGGAGTATTCCAGCTGTCACTGATCTCCCAGAAAGATGTCTGAACAAATGAAAATGCTTTAGCAAGTTTATCTGCAGCCAGAAAAATCTCACACTACTAATTCAATTTTATTGTAAGTGTCAAGATACTGCTAATGTAAATGGACTTTGTCCCTTGGCTCAAAGAATCAATATATCTCAGTTTTTGAGAAGACTTCAACTTGTCATACATAAAAATATGAATTAATAGAAATTCAAACAGCTGACATGGCTGGCATTACAGTGAGCACATTCCCACTAGTGCTTTTTAGAATCCCAACATCACTTTTGGAAATAGGGGTCTGAAAGTCAGTATCTAGATTTTTATTCTGCAAAAGGACTGGAATTGCACTTCCAAGTGCAGATCTGAGTGGCAAAAACTTTTTCTGCCATGACTGCATTTGCGGAGTTTAATACTCTATTGCTGAAGGTCTAAAGCAACATTTAACTATTTTGTAAGGTGACAACATGTCTTTATTTCAGAGCTGCCTACTCTCTGCACAAAAACATTCAAAAAGCATTAGTTCCATCACGTGGGAGGGAGAAGGAAGCTTTCAATCATTTGCAGATTCAAGTTACTGCAGATAGTTAAACACCTGATTTATGTATACAGGCGCTGTTTGCCTGTACACATTATGGTAGAAGGACTTCACATTTGTTTTTTGTGGCTCCAATTTTGCTTCAACAAGTCAATTGTGGGTGGAAGTAACCAAATAGCATGAAAGATGCCAAGTAGAGGCCTCTGCAAACTTGGCCCACAGTGTGCATACTTGTTAGTCTTAAGTTTGCTGTTCTCATTTTAATCCCCTGTGTTTCTCACATCTGCAAATTGTTTAGCAAATTTAAGTTCTTCATTTATCCACTTACAACCCAGTCTGCTTTCCTACAATATTTTATCATCAGATTCATGGAGCTGCTGTTGTTTCACTTCAAATTTAAATTAAGTTGGATAGTAAATGATGCTGATCTTTAAGCAGTGGCCACCAAGAAGGTGCAGGTATCAGTAGAAGCATACTGCTTATTTAAAATACTGCTGCAATAAATGAGAGGGCAAATTTGAAAGGGAATTAAATGCAGCCAGATATTTTAACTCCACTGTATCTCAAATCACATACACATCTTATTATTTTATCCCTGCAGGTTACATCATGATGGGCAAATCTTATGTGCTAGTGAGATGTTACATATCCAAATGATTTATGATACTTAAATCTTCAGGTTCTTTCCTAACACAAAATGCATGTCTTGGTATGTTCTGTACCAAATTTCCTGGGACACACACTAATGGGCAGGTCAAACATGAACATTTGACCTGCCCATTAGTGGATGGAATTATTAACACATTGAAACACTAACAATATGGTAATTTTTTCCTTGCAGAAAGGAGCAAAGGATAAGGGGATATTACTACAATATAGACAATGTCATTTTTTTTCTGGAAAAAATAATAAAGAACTATCGAGTAAAAAGCCACAAAAACATTAAATAAGCAAAAGAGAAAAGTTTAGAAGCATCTCCCCACTAACTACCAAAGCAGAAGAAAGAAAAAAAAAAAAATACCAAGGGTCTGATATGCAATGAAACAAAAAGAATCGTATCTCACTTCAGACTTCAATGAGTTGCACGTTTCCAGACAGCTGTTCTGTTTCAAACAAACAGACAAGGTCTGCCTCAGGATACGAAAGCTTTCTATCAGTATGTTTTTGGCTAGATAAGGGTAATCTGGCATGGAGTACCTATATCTGTATACCCTAATGAAATAGGATTATGTCTCCTATTATACTAGGAAAAAAAAAGAAAAAAAGAGAAAAAAAAATCACCAAACCTACAAAAAAACCTCCACCCCTCAACAAACAAAACTAACCCTAACAAAAAAAAAAAAAACTCCACACACAAAGAAACCAAAAACTGCCAAGTCACCAATGCCCAAACTTTTAGGAAATAAAATCATTTCATCTTTTAAATAAAAAAATGCTACAGGTAACTTTATTGGCACAATGTAGCCTTGTTCTTAGAGAGTCTTGCCTTGCAATGGAATTTCCCCTTGCCTTGCAGATTTGATTTCCAGCTCCTAGACGAATTGCAAAAATTAGTCCCATGAAGTTCTGGGTAATTCACTTAGCTCCTCCTGCTCTTCCAACCCTTCCAGGACTGCAGCCCATCCAAGGCAAGCACAAAAACCCAAGCATATTTATCATTTGATGTGCTGTGTAAGCAAATAACATGTCTTTCTTCTGGAAAGAGATGCAAGTCTGACAACTTATTTCATGCTGCTTAATTTATTTCAGACCTGAACAGCTAAATGACTTAATCGGTGTCAGCAGCTGACCACTATGATTTGATGGCCACATATGGTCAAACCCTGAGGGAAAAAGAATGCTGGAGCTAGCATGGCAGCCACAACTTTTAAATGCCCAAACAACAGGTGAGAACACAAAATCATCTGGTTACCCATGACAGGCAGCTGCAGACACAGAAAACGTGAGACAGCTGCTTCCAGTTGGTAGTGCTGACTGTTAGAAAACTAGTTATCCTTAAAAACATAACATATTTGCAATATATATCCCCAGGAATATATCTGGAAAGGCACACAGGGATCTTAATTTCCCTTAGAAACAAAATTCCATCATAATTCAACTTATCTGTAACATAAGCTCATTCAAGAAAAAAACAAAAAACAAAAAACAAAAAACAAACAAACAAACAAACCAAAAAAAAAAAAAAAAAACAGTCCGCCATGGGATTCCCCATCAAAATTCAACTATAAGCTTTGAATAAAAAAGTCATAATCATGTGTAATTCATAGCATTTTGGGACCAGATATTGGCCACTCAAACAATACAGAATAACATGAAGAACATGCTGCTCAACGCAGATGCCAGCTCAGGACTGCCACTGGACAGGAAACCTGGGAATCTGAATTCAGATTAAAAATCTGTGCTTTAAGAGTTGAATTCTGCATTTGTTTTGGACAGAGAACTCCTCTCCTTCCATGAAAAACACATGCTCCTCATCAGAAAAATGTTCATATCTAGCAAAAGGAACAGTAGCTGACTAGTGGAAGAGTTAGTTATTGACATCTGAGAAAGAAAGCAGTTTAGGTATAGAAACCAAACTGCTGCAAATTTACTATAAAACTTCTTATTCTATATTTGCCCAAACCAACTCTCCAATACTGAATTACAGATCTATTTTTTTTCTTCTGAAGAGCAAAAGAAAATATGAAACTGGAAAAAGATTTTAAAAGATTCATCAAGAGGGTTTAAAATAACCAATAATAGCAGAGAGTGAACAAATGGCTTAAATATGGTAACATGCTGGAGAGATAATTTTTTGTCAACCATGAAGTGTAGTTTGACATGAATGTTATTGCTGGCAATAGGCACCCATAAATAGGATCATCAGGAGCATGCTAGTGTGCCAGAAGGAGTCATTGCCAATTAAACAAATTAAGCCCTTGTTTCTTCCCCGGTTGCCTCACTATATTCAACAGCCCTGCAAGAAGAAACACAGCCCTGATTTCTAACTAGCTGCAATGTACTTGGAGAGCACCTTCCTGAAACCTCCTCAAGCACAGAGCAAGTAAAAAAGCTGAATTCTATCTTTCAGCATGGAATTTATCTCAATTTCACCCATCCAGCTCCACAGTTCCATCCATCATCAGGTACTGCAAAATTAATATGGAAATTGGGATTTTATTTCAACTACTGTGAAAGTGCAGTGAAAGAGCAGTGTTTACTAGCTGCACAAGGACATCAAGCTCAATTGAGCTACATTTAAAATTACAGGCAACAGAACACAACCAGAACACCTCGAACAGAAATCAGAGAAGCTCCCTTAAAGGCCATGAGGCTCAAAAATATGAGTGGGAATCCTTCCTTCCAGTTCCCTTCCCGTATTTCTATGATGGTCTGCCTGGATGTACTAATTAAATTTAGTTTTTGATGATCAAAACAGAGGAGTTTCTTCGAGGATAAATAAAAACAGGGGTACTGGGAGTTGGAACAAATCTGAGAACAGTAGGTGCTTTTTAAACCATGAGTTAATTCTTTACAGAAGCAATACAATTAGGTTAGAACTTTCAAAGCAATCTAAAGTCATTAGACAACCAAATCCTGCAATGAAACAAGGCCTCAGGTGAATTATTGTCATCATCTGACCTTTAAGGAGACTAATTGCAAGCTTAACACTTGTAAAGATGTTTTTATAGCATTTAAGAAGCAGGGGCAAAAATTTGAAGTGATGCTTGAGTTTACAAATATATGTCAAGGACTCCACTTTTGGCACAGATAAGTGGACCAAGTACTTTGAAACTCAATGTCAAACCTAACAGCTGACCAATTTATCTGTAAAGGCACTTTGGACTTCATTCACCTGAACTTACGGCTGAATAGCCAACACTGAACTGAAATATCTCAGCATAAGGAAACCATTGATCATAACAATATTTGCTAGGCTGTAAAAATACGATTATACTGCAACAAGCCTGTTCTAAATCAACACTAAGTGTTGGGGTTTAATACTATTTATGTAGCAAACATACTCACTGAGAATTATGATCTACTTTGTTTATGCTCGTTTTGAATGCTTTTCTCCTCAAATGATTTATAGTTTCATTTTTTCTTCCAAGGCTCAGTTCCTAAAATTCTTGAACTCCTCCAACTCAGCCACTTCCAGATCATCCATTAGTTGCTTCAATAAAGTTGTCGATTCACAATGCCCATTCAGGATTCCTATCACTAACTCACGTTCTCATCAGCAAGCAAGTTCTGACCAGTAACTATTTCACCCCAAAACCAAGTTCTGCATTATCTGCACAAGGCACCTTGCCAGCATGCACGCTGGCACCAACTGGGCATCCAATTTCAACCCCCTCCCAGGAGCCCCTTTAAGACTTTTTTTAAGATTCCAACATTTAGTCACACCTAGTCCTGCACTCCTCAAGCATCCAGTCTCCTTGAAATCTCACATCAGTTAGACAACACCAGGAATGCAGGTAATACATCTGCCTTCCCTCAAATTTCCTCCTGCCTTACACAAAATATCTCCTGCCTTAAGGCAGCTTTGCAAATTCCATTCCTCCTAGAGCCAGAAAGAACTGGGAAACACAATGCACATTCAACCTGAGACTAAATTAGAATATGTTAGTTGCACCCACATTAACACTGGAAAACCATCCATTTTTCCCAATATAGAGGCAAGGCATGTACAGAAGGCTCTCAGAAGGCTGAGTATTGCTCTGCAGATCTGTTAATCTCCACGTACCAGAACGACTGCTCTCTAACACTGATAAACAAATACAAACTGAAATATTACCACCTTTAAAAAGCACTGAAAAGGGACTCTATGGTACTGCTGTCTTGAGTGGCTATCACAATGGAGCAGATTGAAAGAGCAACACTTAAGCGTTCATGTGTACATCACAGGTTCTATAAGGAAACAAAAACAACCCCCCAAAACCCTGATAGAGTCACTACTCTTTTTTCCTCCAATCTTTTAATGCCGTTTCCTATGGAATTGTTCACTGATGTGTGCAGAATATCTAACTATTGCTATAAATTCAGGTGTTAGTTTGCTACAGTGCCACTTTTAGTTTGCTAAAGACATGATGCAGTTGGAAAAGTTGCTCCTAAATTAACTTTTGTAATTTGCGATAATTTCTATTGCCTGTTTTCTTACATTTAAGTTTTATGTCTAGTGTAAGAGAAAATTCAGATGTACGTTATATTATTATAAGAAATACTTAGGCTTCCACATAGGCTCCATCACTTGAAGATGTGATAGGTGGATTTGAGCTATAACTATAAAAGTCCACTGATCACCCCATAGTTCAAGAGGGATCCCTCTTGAATCTTGCCTGGTTGGAATGATCACAAAATGTAAAGAAATCCCAGGAAATAAAAATAGGAAAGTGTAGATTGGTGCAATTTTAGCACTCCTAGACATGAGCAAGCTATGGTGTTAACAATCCATTCAATTTGCTTGAATGTCTGAATCCACATACGATCCTCCTCCAAGCACAATGTGTGGTTAGCTTTTAAACGGACCAGTCTTTGCTTCTCATATACATATCACTCATCTGATCATACAGCTTAAACGTGAATTGCACCATTTTTTTCCAAACAATTCCCTTAAGATTCATGCCATTCACATTACTAATAGGCATACTTATTTTACTCAGTTTCTTGCTAGTATGTTAGCCCTAGCAGCTTCTAAAAAGTTAACCATAATAATACTCTCCAAATTTAAACTACTTCAAGTTCAGTCAATATTCAAGTCTAAAAAACAAACAAACAAAACAAAAAATAAAAAAGCAAACAAAAAAGCAGGGTTTTTCCCATTATTTTACTACCTCAATGTGACTAAAACAAGTATCCTACATCATTATGCTATATCCACTTTGTATAAATGCAAACAAGTCCATTAGATAAAAGGCCCATCAGGGTGAAATCAGGCCCATCAGTCACTACACAGCTTACACACACAGAAATATGCTAGCAATGCACTGCTTAGCCACTTCAAAACACAGCAAACAAACTGCATCAGCTGCTGAACACAGACTGATAACAGGGAAATTCCTGAGTTAAGAAAGCAATGCACAGACTCCTTCTTCTGCCTGTAATGCTTCTGAGAATAAGTTGTATATCATTGTTAAATAAATCACAGCTCATTACCAAGTCATATAATTCACCTTCATGAGAAACAACAAAAATGTCATGTACCATTAAGAATAATTCTCTGTGCCTAAAATTACCTTTCTTCTTACTTCTAGAGGTTCCCCTCTAATACCAACTTCATACACTCATTACATTCCTAGCAAATGCTCAGATA
This sequence comes from Peucedramus taeniatus, assembly GCA_013400575.1. Lineage (NCBI taxonomy): Eukaryota > Metazoa > Chordata > Aves > Passeriformes > Fringillidae > Peucedramus > Peucedramus taeniatus. The sequence goes on along the minus strand of WBNO01025628.1, from coordinate 25,415 downwards.
CATCTTAATTCCTGCAGAGTGAGTGCCATCACTCTGAGTGTAAAGGTCAAATTTTGCTCTCACATCAAAGCGATGCCTTGGAAGCCCTGAGTTAAACTGAGATAATATGAACAAAATTGAACCAAATAGTTTCATATATTGGTAATCAGCCAGTCTGCCAGCTGTGCTACTGGAGCAAATTAAGTTATCTGCCAATTCTTGAGCAGGTATGTGCTCTCCACATGAAGAACCAAGGCTCTTGAAGCCAGGGGATTATGTTTAGATAGCTTCTATACCACTTACACTACAGTACGTTTTCTCAGGCAGACTATATATGGTCAGGGAGCATTATCTGGCTGATGCACATTTAGTAATATAGGTCCCCACATTAAGACAAAGAGTTTTTGTTAGAAGCAGCACAACCAAAACTAATGAACTTAGGGTCACAGAATGAACATTTCATTTCAAGTAGGATTGAACCCTACATCACTGTTTTTTGTGGGGTTAGCGCCTGATACAACAGTTTCTACAAAACACTGAGCATTGCTCTGCAAGCAGAGGGTGAGATAGGATTTCACAACTTCCACCTGATCTTAGAGAAATAACAGTAGCAAGTACTGAACTTTTCCAGCTAACTCTGCCAAATCAATCCCAATCGTTTAAGATTGTTTTCTTCTTTATCCAAAAAAAGACTTTAGCTTATTATTACACAAAATTTTCAACTATTTATTCTGCTCAAAGCACAAGAAGATTTCATTTCTTATAGACCTGATACTGCTTTGGTCTGCTGTCTTGCAGAAAACCCATTCATTTTGTTTTGGACCATAGGAGAACTGCACCAATGATAGCAATCCAAACACACAAGTTGCTGCAATGCTTTTAGAAAACACATCCTGCTAACTTCCCACCAGAATGGATAAAGACAGGTTCCAAGCTAAGCCACACAGCAAAAATTCCACATAAAGTATTTCATCTACTAAAACAATATTGTTCATTTCAATAATTTACTAGCTGTATAACGAAGACATTACTTCAAAACCCAGGCATAAACCCTGAGTCAGTTGGGAGCTTTCATCTGCATGGCCTGTTTTGAAGTCTGGTGTGAGATGAGTGCTGATGAATAAAATTTGTCACAAGGCATTTTTGACATGTAGTTTTGCATCACTGAAATAACTTTTTCACCCTGCACTCATTGACAGTTGTGTTAAATCTGATGAATATGACCATTTCCACTACACTGTCAGATTCTAGTGAAACGTGAGTTTTCAGGAGTTCAAGAACTGGAGCTGTCAAATATAATTTAAAACTGCACCCAAATAATGACACAACATTACTTCAGTATTTCAAAGATATCTTAAAATAAGACTCCTTAATAAAAATATCCCCTCTTTGTATGAACAAAGTCCCATTATGTACCCCCACTAATTAATAACTTATACTCTTAAAAGAATTTTTAAGAAATCTCAGATTCAGACTCTGAATTGAGCTAAAGCCCTAGAGGCAAACTTCAGGTTTAATTTAGTGTAAGAGAGCCTCATCATTTTCATTAAGCATGTTATCTGGAGAGAGATTTGAGAGAGAACTGATGACTTCCAGACTACAAAGCCCCTGACTTCCAAGAACCTACCTTCTGTCAAGTCTCTTAGTATCACCTAAGAAAGAGGCAAGAGAAGAATAACTTATTTTCCATGTCAGAGCTGCTCAAAATTTTTACTTCTCGTGCCATGCATGTTTCCTCCTTACTCAATCTATTCTGAATAAGAAGCACAATTCATGTGGACAATGTAATTGCTTAATTATTGCAGCCTGCTTACCTTCCAAAGCAAACTAATCCAAAAGAAATCAGAGGAAAATAGAAAGCAACTGATTGGATCTCATGAGCCAGAGCATTGAAAACAGTGGAAAAAACCAAATAGGATAATGATCAAAAGATATTTTTCTAGTACCAGTGCCACAGAACTCATAAAAAGTTTAAAGGAGACTTTCAGATTAGCATTTGGTAGTTTGTGCTCATGTCTTCTGCTCCCCTTCCTTCCCCATCTTACGCTGTGGCAATGTATGTCTGGTAAAACTTTAGCAAGCACAGATGTATATTCTTTAAAACTAATGGTATGAATGAAAGGTTATTCCTAGGCAACCTGAGTATGGCAATAATAGTCCCTACTGGTCTTCTACAAGACTTCGACCACAGCAGGACATATCAGGAGCAGTATCTTTAGTTCCATCCTCAAAGAGAATCTCCATTCAACCAATACTGCCCACTGAGGGCCAAATGGGAATACATTTCTTTTCTGCAACATGTTTCACGGAGAACACGCTCTACTCATTCACCACTTTTGGCCAGTAACAGTCTGAGCTAAGTTTGAACTGCTGTTTTAAAGACAGAGCTAAAAAACACCCAAAATACAGCTGAGTTTCCTTTTTCTTCAATTCATGTTAAACAAGAAAGGTAAGCCCTGAACTCTTCATGCTTTAATGTGCAGCATTACTCTGCACATGTGTCTTGCTTGTATCTCCTCTCAGGATTTAGACAGTATTACTTACAATAATATCATTTCCAAGTGCTGCTGTTTGCAGACTCAGTCTCATTTAACATTTAATCAAAGTTTCTAAAAAGAAGCAGCATGCTGAGTAAAAAACACACATAGGTTTAAGCATTTCAAAGAGTCAACTCTGCAAACTGAACTAGTCTGAACGTGAAGCTGCATTTGTTTTTTATTGTACAACCTTCAGGAAAGGCTGAGTAAGTTAACATTATTTTCCAAGCAGTACTTGTGTAATTCCTTTGAAAGCCATAATCAATGGCTGCCAATTAAATACATTTCTGCCAAAAATTCATTACTTGACTAGTACAATAAAAAAATGCTGTATTAATAAATCTTTCACAGAATACTTTAACTCAGTGATACTTCAGCCTGAGAATTAAATAATTTTTGAAAAACACTGTCCTCTTTCTTTAAAGCAGTGCTACCACCAACACGCACATGGCACAATTCGTACCTGTTCTGTTTCAAAGCAGCCTCTCCATCAAGACATTTCCAACTCTGCTGCTTGAAACAATTACAACAACAAGGTAACACTGGACCTTCTCGCTCCAAACTCCTTCTCCAAAGTGGGACAGAGGAATTCCAGGCTTCAGTGTGAGGGACCAACAGATAATACTGGCTTTGGAGCAAGGCTCTCAGTGGAAGTCTCAGTCTGAAATGGACCCACTTCTGTGGAGAGTGGGAGGATTTGAGGAAACCAGGCAAGTGGTATTTGACCTTTGCTCTTAAAACAAGCAGAAAAAAAACCAAAAGCCTGAAACTCACTGGGTGGCACATGTAGACCCTTTATGCAAAGCTTTGTTTTTCTCCTTCAGTAATGCTTGAACAGTCAGAGAAAGCAACATGCAAGAAGGAAGTTTTATTGTCCAGCTATCCAACACTGCATGCTCCCTGGAGGCTTCCTCTCAGACTATCTTGTTGTGCTTAGCTGGGTCACAATATGTTTCTGTAAAATATTTCACTATTCTTGAAAAAAAGCCTTAACAGCAGTCTCAGGGAAAACGACCATGAATAAATGTCAGGCTGCTTTTCCTAAAAAGTGCAGATATGAAATGAACTTGGTTGGCAGTGTTTGAAATACCCCGTCACCTGCTAGACTGGCAGCTCTTGAGTCAAACACAGCAAGTACCTCCAAGCACTCTGCAGTTATCCAGCCTCAAGATAATTATCCCTGCTAGATTATGTCAGTGCAACCGATAAAATAAGTTTATTTGAAGCTTCTGTTTACATACAATCCCTAAGGTATTCTCGTTTTGAAGAGGTTGCTCAAAAATGGTGTCAGCACAGCTTCAGCATTAAGAGATACAAAATCAAGCAGGGCTTCTCTGACCTGACCTAATAAAATAACTTATCCACAAATGCAAGCAATATTTGTAGAATCCCTATGCGATCTTAAAACAAGAGTCATTATTTTTCCATACTTGCAAAAGAGAATTGATATTTATTTTAAATACTTAAATGCATCCTCCCTCTTTTTCTCTACAGGAAAAGCCCATTATTTTCACAGCTGAAAGCAATAATTTCTAAATGGGAAAACATTTCCAAACAAGAAACTCCTGATTATCACCAAGCTGCTCAATTTTGTTTGGGTTTTTTTGTTCCCCTCCTCCACAAACAGCCATCTGCAATGAGGGTGGAATTTAAGTGTGTGTAAGAATACATATTTACAGGCAATAAGCTCTTCAAAGCATGTATGGTTTCTCCAAAAAGCACGATTAATACAGTTCACATTTGGCACAAGTGTGCTTAGGACAGGAAAATTACATTTTTTCTAGCATTTGGGAGAGGAATGTGAACATCTTTCAAAGTCTTACCAACTGGGTCATAGCAATGATCATATTCTTCTTCATAAAAGACACAAATCAGAGGCTAGTTTCTGCAAGAATCATCTTTCCCCTAAATGTTCTTAAAGGCTGAATTCTGCTATCTTCTGAAAAGATTAGTGCTGGTTTCATACAGATTCTTCTCCTCTGCCAGTCCCAAAGCTGTTCTTATAAGCAAACACCAAGCAGTAATCAGGCAGCCAAAGATATCCTAGAATAAGCCAAATCTTCTCTCACAATCTTTTGCCTACGCAGATATAAATATTCTGAACCCCATTTATATCAGAGCAATGGCAAACAACTCCTGCACTAGTCTATTACCAAAATGCTACAAAACTTGGACAGGAGTTATCAAGGCAAAGGTCTGAAGGATGGAAGGAAATTTGATAGAACACAGAACGTCATAAAATCTAGATCCATTAGTATCATGGCAAAACCAGAATACATGCAGCTGTCCAGAAAATAATCAGGAGGTTACACTAATTACAGCCCTTTTTTCTGCTTGACATCTCACCACAATACAATGACTACTTTTTCAGCTGCTGGTAGGACTCGTACTACATTTTCCTAATTTGAACAGAATGATAGCAAAGTTAATCAAGTTAAGAAACTTGATTTTCCACTGGGTGTCAGAGAAGAACACAAAGACGTTCCAGGCAGATTACAGATGTTTACAGATGCAGCCAGCTAGAAAACAGAATGGCCTGGGCTCTTCTTCCTTTTACTTCTTCCTTTCCAGAAAGAAGAGATGATAATAGTGGTAAGATTCTCCCTTGCCCTAAAAACATCATAGCAAGTTGGTGGACTAGGTCCTTGTGTATAAGTCCTAGAGGACATAATGTTCTCAAAAGTGGCAGAATTGTCTCTGAGAAAAAATGCAGTAGCAGAAATGCAGCTTACTATTTTTCTGCCAGCTCAACTTTTTGAGTAACATTAACACCTACAAGTCATGCCTGGTTGAAGTCTTCCAGTGTTTTTATCCCTTTTCTCTCATTGTCATAAAATGGTTATTATACAAGGGTATATATAATTTTACATTAACGGTAGGAAAAGTGATGTCTCTGGACTAATATCTACAATACATTTCTTATCAGATGAGAAGTCCTTTCTTACAAGTACAGTCTTCCCAGAGGAAACAGTCCAAAGAGAGTTGACAATAACTCAAGAGTTGCTATTATGGAGAAAGTCTCATTTCTCAGCTTTATCCAAAACAAATCCATATAGAATGAAATTTCACAAACTGGATTAAGACACCAGCACACAATTCTAGACCATCAACTAGGTTTATGGCTTCAGTTCTACAGACAAAAGAAGGTATTTCAAGAGCTTAACCACAAACACTTCTCCTCAATACCTCTAAGTATTAGTAAGAAAAGCCCGGTGACCCTCCATTCTGAAGAACACCCACTTCAAATTCATACTCATGACAAGTGGCCATAAAGAAAAAAAACAGATTCACACTGGATGCGAATTCTCTCTGCAGCTGGCACAAGAACACATCACCACTGGAGAGAGAACATTCTATTTTTCAACATCTACAGACATCTGGGGTTTCACTGGGGCAAGGAAAGTGCAAATTATGTGGAGTATGCTTAGATCTACCAGAAAAATTAAGAAAAGAAACAAAAAAATCAAGTTATACTGTAGAACTTGGACAACTGAAACAATAGTTTAACCCAGAGGTACCCCATAGAATCCAAGTAAGACCATGGTTGTGAGGTAATCCTATGCTTGTCCTTTCTCTAAAAAATCTGGCTCTACATAATTTCACAAACTCCTGCACAAAGATGGATGAAGGAGAGGCAAGGAGCAGGAACACCACCAGAGGAAAGACTGGCTCTGATCAAGCACTGGTCTTGACTTTAAAAGTTAAAAAGTATTCTTTGTCCTAGAATGTTAGATCACAATTAACTGTCTGCTAAAGGTGGCTGTTTTTCAGGGGTAGAGGAAGTTGGGTGATGAAGACTAACACAGGGATTAAAGCCCCTCTCCTTCATACATTTTCTCAAAGCCTCACAACACAGGATAATGAAAAAGAGCATAAACTTGCAGACTGAAGGCAGGAAAAACATGGGTGAGTTAGGCATGCACAAGAAATGAAACAAATTTCTGTAGGTATAAGATGGAATGCAGACAAGAACAAATAAAGTTTGGAGTTTTAAGGATCCAAAAGGGCACAACTCAGTACAGTAAACATATAGGATTTATGGGAGGGGAAAAACAGAGGCATGAAGACAGAAAAAATAATGTTACATTCTAATTCTCAACACCAAGCCTAAATACCTGAAAGCAGGGATGTGCTTGTCAGAGGGAACGTTTAGTGGTGATGTGAATGGCAAGGAAAAGGCAATTCAATATGTGGAGCCACTCAATAGTTTTTACACAGTTACTGTCTTTCCCACCCTCAGTGCTCTGTGCAGAGCCCAGCAGAATTAATTTCAGCACATTTACAAGCAGGTTAATAGCCAGAGGACACATCCTAACTGGGTAAGGATGAAAGATAGACTCTGGGAGAATTACATGTAAATCTCCTCCAGTACACCCTATAACAAATTCTCTGTAGAGTTTTGGAGCTCAGCAGGAGCAGCTCCATTCTCTTCAGCTTCATATTCCTGAGACCTGAAGGTGATCATCACTCCTTTTCTTTCCCTGCATACTAAGCAGGCAAAGAGGTTTGCCAGTGGGCACCCAGGTATACCTTTTGTGGCACAATTACAGTGGTACACTTACACACAGCAAAGAAGCACCTTTCTGCAGACAAGGCTGCTGATGCACAAGAGCCCACCCTGAGACATAACCCTTAAACGGGATGCTCCCATGCAAGGGTTGACCCATCACCTGACCAGGTTTGATTAAACCCATGACAGCAATTCCATACTTTACACTGAGCCAAGAGACCTATACCTATCATAGAACCATAGAATATGCTGAGTTGGAAGGCACCATCAAGATAATTGAATTCAATTCCTGGCCCTGCACAGGACACCCCAAGAATCAGATTGTGTGCCTGAGAGCATTGTCCAAATGCTTCTTGAACTCTGTGAACTATGCCAGGCTTGGTGCTGTGACCATTTCCCTGGGGAGCCTGTTCCAGTGCTCAATCACCCTCTGGGTGAAAAATCTCTAAGCCTCCCCTGACTCAGTTTCAAGCCATTTTCTTAAGTCCTCTAACTGGTCACCACAGAGAAGAAATCATTGTCTCCCCCTCCTCTTCCCTTTGTGAGGATGTTGAAGACCACAGTGAGTTCTCCCGTCAGTCTCCTTTTTTTCAGGCTGAACAGACCAAGTGACCTCAGCTGCTCCCCCTCCAGATCTTCCATCATCCTCATGGCCCTCCTTTGGATGCTCCCTAATGGCTTTATACTCTTCTTATACTGTGTCACCCAGAACTGCCCCCGGCACTTGAGGTGAGGCTTCCCCAGTGCAGAGCAGAGCAGGACAATCCTCTCCCTTGCCCGCTGGCCATGCTGTGCCTGATGCACCCCAGGACAGGGTTGGCCATCCTGGCTGCCAGGGCACTGCTGGCTCATGTTCAACTTGCCACAGATCAGGATCCCCAGGTCCCTTCCTGCAGTGCTGCTCTCCATCCTCTCCTTCCCCAGTCTATACACACAACCCCACACAAATGCAGAATCCAGCACTTGCCCTCCTTAAACTTCATACAGTTGGTGATTTCCCAGCTCTCTGTAAATAAATTGGTACCAGCGCCTTTTTCACTTCCTCATGAGCCTACATAAAGTAAGGGACATTTTCTCAAGAAGGCCAAGTCCTCTGGCTGTAAATGAGGCCCTGACCTTACTATTTACTACTTACCCACTACACACTACCAATGGGACCTCCTTCAAACTAGAAAATTAGTAGAGGGCACAATTGTTTAAAAAGACTACGCACATATATGTGTGTACACACACACCATACCCCCTCCACTCCCTCTTTGTCAAACGTAAAACCATCTTTAGTTCATTTCTTCAGATACTACTGGCATTAAAACACAGGAGTACACAGGAACATCAAAGTTAGGATACAAGTCAATGCTGGAAAAATTTTTAAATGGGACCAACATAGCTAAACACCTCTGGTCAGGTTTTATTACAGTGATCCAATTAAAAAGTACTGCTTCAGTCAATATGTTTGTCTGTCCAAACAACGTGTTGCAGCTATTCAAGGTTCCACTGGTGAACAGTCTTTCAGACTTTTTTATCTTTTTCAGATACAGAAAGGTAGCAAGGGAAGCATGAAGTACTCCTCTTCTTGGTAGAGAAAGAGATGCTCTCATTTTTTTCTCAGGGGTTAAATAGGAGTAATGAGCTAGTGCTACCCATGCTCTTAGTACACTTCATTACTTGATTAACATGAAATGTAAAGTATATGATATTGTTTACAAAGAATTTTAAATATTAATGTGCATAGTTAAGTAGTTTGCTAGGTTCAGTGCAAAAACTTTAATCTGTAATGGTAAATACATCAACAAACAAGAAAAATTATGAAAATAGGTGCTCAAGACTAAGTCCTAAAGCTATGTATTTATGCCACATTATTGTGATGTGGTAATTGTATTTTCCAGTGTCCATACAAAACTATTACATTTAAGCCTTCATAATAAAAGTTTACAAACACTTCTTTTGTCTGACATAAATTCCCATTTGTATTTTGCAGGTTACTTAATATAAGTGTAAAAATATTGAGATTAATGCTGCCATGCCAAACAAACGTTTTTGTGTTTACCAGAAACATCGTAATTGTTTTTGTCCATATAAGTAACGAACATCGTCTAAAGGGAAGTCAGTATCATCTAAAGCATCACTGCAGTAGAGTAATTCTGAACTTGCTGAACTAGAAATCCTGTGTGCTTATACTTGTGCTGACAGGGATTAGTCACAGCAATATTTTTAAGACATCAGTTTATTACAGCTGAAAAAGGAGCCCCAAAACAATTTGAGAAAATGCCTGTAAAGGTGCAAAGAGTAAGTTCACTAAAATTAAGGAACAGGATAAATCATGCTCTAGGACTTGGTAAGGCAAATAAAGGTAATCTGAAAAGAGAAGAGCACCCTCTTTTCTGCAAATGACCACCCATCTTAACATTGACCAAGTAATTTCTCTTGCATTGACTATGACTGAGATTGAATCATATGTTTATGAAAAGAAAACTCTGCATCAGTGTTAAGAAAGTGCTGCATGGCTTACAACCTTAACCGATTATCCATGCTGCAAGAATCAGCTCTGGTATTAACTGAATTTCCATTTCATGAAGGCGAGGATCAGAAAAACTGCTTACAGACACAGATACAACTAAGAAGATACAAAATCTTTTTACTTTACATCGAGAGGTCATCTTTAGATGCTACACCATGAATAAACAGAGGCAAACCAGTTTCTACCATAGCATAACTGTATTTCTCTCAACAGCCAGCCCTGAAAATCAAAATGCAGAAAGCTAACTCACAACAACAGATTTGAAGTACAGCTGCCAAGCTTTTAATTGCTTGGCAGCTTTTCATTTTCCGGGTGGAGGGCAGGAATTAAGGCAAGGAGATTTTAATCATGGTTCAGGAATCGCATTTTCTGTTTTGCACATTTACATACTCCCAAATTTGGACAAGGCAATAGTGTTTTTAGCAGCTACTTCCTTAGCCTGAAGTCTGACCTAATCCTACCTAAGGTCTGTAACTTGACAAAATAAAGAAATTACTGTAAAGTAATTAACATTGTAGAAAAGCCTTCACATTTCAGCTAGGAAATAAGACACCAGAAAAAGAATACAGCGGATCAAACTCATGGTTTTACACAAGACACCCTCAACATAGCAAGAAGTCACTTAGTGTAACACACTGTGACTGTGTGATCATTTTTTTCAAGGTAATTATGAAGCACTGGAACAGGTTGCCCAGGAAAGTGGTGGAGTCACCATACCTAGAGGTATTTTAAATGACTTAATAAACTTAGGTGCTTAGGGACACAGATGAGTGGTGGACTTGGCAGTGCTGGGTTAAATGGTTGGACTCAATGATTTTAAAGGTCTTTTTCAAACTTAACAGTTCGTGATTTAAAGGCAAAATGAATAGTGGAGTTTTCCCACCACAACTTAATGACTGGGAGGGGAAAGGGGATGGACTTCAAAACCCAAACACAAAGGCACGGCTGTGCATTTATCTCCCTAAGCCAATATGTTGTTTGAAGTGAATGCATCTTCACTGAAGATCTGCAAACAGAAGGCCTCATACAGCACACAGGACATACAGTGAGATTTCAGCTAACATACATCAACAGTGCGCATACAGATCCTGGCAGGGTTAATCACATCACATACAACCATGGGATCCTAGATCTACTTTGGATGTATCTTCAGTTTTGGATGTATGTAACAACCAGTTTTGTTTTCTTTTTCAGTTTCCAAGAATCAATTTCCTCAATGGGTATATAGCTAATCACATGAAAAAGTCAGTAATTAAACTCGGCCGTCAATAAGTTAAGTCTTCGGTGTTAGTACAATAATCCAAATTTTTCATCTTTTTCTGCTTCTGAACTACCAAGAAAATCCAATTACCTTGAAAATTTACCCTATTAAATACTCCTTTGACAGTGAGTGCACTGTATCCAAACACAACTTTTGGTTAAAAGCAGAATTGTATTGAGAGCCTATGCAAAATGGCTTTTTCACATTTAATAATTACTTAACCAATTTTATGTCTTTGGACTTAATTTTAAGTTTTGAAACCTCTAACATTTAACAAGTACATAATCTGAGGAGGAAAGCTTCCTTTATATTTCACTAAAGAAAATAAATTCCAAGTTCAATTCTGCATTCTGCATCTGTACCATAAATCTGATGTAGGCATATTTAGACACAATAAAATGTTACAGTGCAAAAGTTCCTCACTGTATCATGATATTAATGAATAACACATTATCTTCAGTGGAGAAAAAAGAAATTACTTTTTTCCTTGAGAGATCTTAGCAATAATTTCTCACAAAGTGTTTTTGTATTAATTATAATATAATAGAATATAAAAATTTTGCCTGTATGGATCCCCTCAGTTACTTTCTTAAATTAAGGAGGCTTATTACTTAGCACTTTGAAACTTTTGCTTATTGATCCTTGAGTGAAAATACATAGAAAAGTAAGTTTTAAACCATTTTGGGTTTATTGAGCAAATACCATTCAAGTCAAATTAATGGACAGTGTAATATCATATTCAAGGTCTCTGCAATTATTTCTTGTACTTGCTAAAATAATGTTATTATTTGAAACACTTAGATGTCGTCGAGAGTGACTTTGATTTGCAAAGAAACAAAAATAGTTTCTTAAGATACCCAAGTTTATAGGTAACTATACATTCTATTATACCAGTGTCCCACAATCTTTGAGCTGCTTCCCAATTTAATGTAAAGAAAATAAATGGCATTAATAATTTAAGGTTTTTTAAGTGTTAATTCTTAAGAGTTGTTTGTGGACTAAGTGAAGTGGCAGTAATATTATCATAATGCAATTAAACCAAATGAAGGTGTTTTTCATTTGCCTAATTAAGAGTAATAGATAATCTCAACATTCAGTTTAAGCCTAAATCATATGGTGCTATCCAAATAAGTGTCCCCTTCTTCTGCCTTTGACTGAGTCCTTCAAAAGAAACATTTGGCCTTAGATTTTAACAAGAACATCTAAATCTTCACAGTCAACTTGATACTTCATTTTTCAGAAAGAAATTCCCATTTTTTCAGAAAGAAATTCCTCTCTTCCACTTCCCTCCAGTGGAATCTTCAAAGGAATGGCATTAGGCACCCCAAAATGCTGCTGTTCCCCTTCCTGTGCTCCCCAAACTCTACTTGGCATGCTTCCTGATAAGTCATTTGTTCATAACCATCTTGTTAAAATTTAAACTCTGAGCTGCAATCCCTCCAGGGCTGGAAACTAGGGAACAGTAAAGTGGGGAAAGGCTTTTGCCATCCACAGCTATGAAGCTTTTCTGGACTGACCACTGGAGCTTAAAGCTGACAAATTTACCTTCCTGAGTAAAGCAGTAATATACAGATAGGTTATATAACAAGACAGAATACTGGAATTAAGGAAAAGCATCTCATCATATCTACCTCGATGTCCTTAGGCAGCTAACTCTAAAAACCTAGGTCCTCTCCAATTATCTAAAGGAACAATTATAAGGATAAATGTTGCTTAATTTTAGAGACTTCATGATGGATGGGCAAAGAACCAAAATGTAACATGTTCAGGTAATATGTAAAAATAATCCACATTCTCTCTTGAAAGAGGTAATGTTTTCCAAACTAGCTTGTATTCATAGAACTCTAAAAGCAGGCATCCACATTCTGCATGAAACAGCGCTGTTGCCGATGCTTAAACTCTTGTTAAATCTCTCCCATTTTATAGCTAATCACATTTTTATAGCAGGCATGAAGCACTCTACAAGGCCCTTGCTGAGCTGTTCTTGTAAATCAAAACCTTATTCCATCTTTCTGCTTGCTGGCAGCAGAGCAAGGTTACTTTTACCATTTATGGTTATAAAACACATCCAACTTTTTCCCCCCTTCAGTTGCTGCCTTTTTTCCACTATTCTTTCCTTCTCTGTCTCACTCCAAGAAAGATATTCCAAGTTCAGCTAAACAACTTCAGAACTCATCTATAACCTTTTTCTTGTCTCCCAGTACACTTACAACCTCATGAAAACATCTAATGAGAAGACAGTGAAACATTAATACAGTATTTAGGTCAAGAGCCTCCTTCCGACCTCAGGTCACACAAAACAAACAAAAACCACACAAGAACAGCAGGAGCTCAGAGGCTCTTTATAATAAGTTATCACTATATGGCCCATACGTATACCAGCTCACAAAAAAAGGCCCAGATCAGACTGAGGGTGCTCAGAATGATACTTTAACACTCTGATAGAAACACTTAGTTCAAGAACTAAGAGCAGGAAGAATAAAGAAATACAGTTAAATCTTACTATTTGACCCACCTATAAGTAGCCACCACATTCAGCAATAAGGCAAGCTTAAGAACGAGAGAAGAAAATTCCTGGATTTAGATACGCTGTCCAATTACATCCAACCCTTCCTGGCACATAGGGTATTAAACTGAAACAGCCTCTATTTATGATGACCACAGACTGAAACACCAGATTCAGTTTCTTGTCAGGTCTGGTTCCGCTTTTCCCCCCTCCAACTTGGAGCTGGAACATCCTGCCACAGAAACAGGACACTCTGCCCTTCCACACACCTCTGCAGGGCACATTATCAACACAGCTCTCTACATTGCATGGAAGAACAAGGATGTACATTGGAAACTCCTGAATTTTCAGCTAGAAAGGACTCCAGCCCATACTGCATATGGGAGCAGTCAGCACACATGAAAATCATTACAGGGATGTTATTACAGGAGAACACATGTCCAGTTACAAAAGCAAAGCAACTCTTCTGCTTAGAAATGCAGTTTTTTCAATGGACATGAAATCTACAGTGCTTCAGAAAGATACAGATATGTTTATGGTCTAAATTAGATTTATTTGAACATCAAGAGCAGCCTCTGTTTGGTCACAGATCACCCTTTAAGAGTGTCAGCCTATTGTTTAAAATTTGATGTTCAAAAGAAATTTAAGCATAGCACATTCTCACATATTATTCCTACGGTCATCTTAGCCAGGGATTTGCTGCCACAGAGAAATCAGAACTGAAAAATTACTGACCTTTAAACTTAACATTTCCTAAATCTTATAGATGAAATGAACAAACTACAGAAATGGTGATGTGCATGTGTACAGAAAAGGCTTCCTAAGGAGATTATTCCCACATTAACTGCATGGCTCATGACAAGAAGCTGGTTTGTGAACCCACATCACTCCATTCTTTTTGGTCCATTCTGCCTCAAGCAGAAATCTGCAAGCAATCAGTAAAAATGATGCAACTACCTGCTTATCAAGGGGGTTTGGTTCTTCTGATTTCTGGAAGCCTGCCTTAAATAATGCTGTTCACTTAAAAGATGTTTGATTTTGTGCATAATTTATGGTACATATTCTATGCAGATGTGAGCATAAACTGTTGTTACAATTTTCCACCTGGATATTCAAAGTGACTGTACTGATTAATGGCTCCATAACTATTACATCATTCTTGACTTCATCCCTCATAGTTAAGCATATTTCATGAACAATGGAACAGAGGGTAATCAAAGGAAATCAGTTTTCAAGGTCCTAAGTTTTTGACACACAGACCACCTGCATGAGGTGCTCAAAATATCTTTGCATCCAGAACTCAAGGGCAGGATGAGGCAACGGAAGCGTTTGGAGCAAGAGCTGGTTGCTGGACATTGGGGAAATGGAAGCATATAATGAGAGAAAGGGAGGGAGAGGAGCTGTGCAAAACCTTGCACTGCCTGCACAAGTTGCCTCCAATTTCTCTGAGCCCAGCTGGACAAGGCACCAAGAAGTGAGGCCTCCTTTCACCCAGAGAGGGAGTCCCTGGGGAAGAGCTGCAAAGAACAATGTGTGTGAAGGCACCTTCATGGTTGCATTCTCTTTTTCATTATTTTCTTGCAGAATTTAACACTGCTACTAAAACTAAAAGTCACTACAACCCTCTCCTTCCTATCCCACACAGAGGTCCTCACAACTGCTACCTTTACCTTCCTGCCAGGGACAAAAGGTAGAACATCCACTAAATCACAAGAACACTAGAAATTAGGTTGCCTGCAAGTACTTTCTGATAAGAAACTTCAACAGAGCCATCCTCTCTCATACTTAACATAATTAACTACAGATGAATGCCTTTGAGAGCTCATCAACAAAGGCAGAGAAGGAACTTGCTATAACCTTTCAGCTCCATAGTTTCCCTATCCCAAATTAAATGTGAGTTGTTTATTCTTCAAAAAAAAAGGTCAGATTACAATTTCATGGTAAGATGAAGAAATATCTGGAGTAACACTACTAAGTCAATGGCGATCCCCTGGATTTGCACAAAAAATCTGGCTCATTTTATTCCAAATTGCTAAAAATGTGGTTGACATCATAACACAGTAGCTGAAAGATTTGAAGAAAACTACTTGCATGCATTTTTCTGCGCAAGAAGAGCAGAAGGTTAGATTCAAATCCTACTGTCAACATAGCAAGGGTCAACATTAATATTTTCTTCTTATGTAATGAATTGTCAGATCTCAGCTACGCTGCTGTCCTATTATCTCCTGGGAGGAAGGATAAATTGGCTCATATAGTTCTTTCCAAAAAAAGCCTTAAAAAGCAGAAACATCTGGTATGTTCATTAGTCACTATTTGGCCTGAGTTCAGTAGTCAGGCAAACTACAAACCCCATTCCCTTTCTCTTACCTAGAGAGGTCACAGTAAAAGGGAGCCTAGATTTACAGAAATCATCGCTAACTGGAAGGAAGATGACTGTGAAGCTTACAGATACACTTTGTTTCCTGTTCTCAGGAGAAAAAAAATGCATTCACACACACTATCTAATGGCCATAGGAAGTCATATGATTTACAGGAGACCCAGAGATTCAGGTAGTCAAAATATTTATAAATGTGGCATTACAGAAACCCAGAAAATATATATAAATATATATTTAAATTTAAGGTATGCTAAGAGTTAGCTCAAAAATCTAAGCCTAGAGCCACATGAAAACTGGAAAGAGTTGTAGAAATTAAGCAGTGTGAATTAGTCTGAAACAAAGCCAGGAGCTGAATACCAGAAGTTTGGGTTTAACTCTTCTGGTTAGTTGCTTGTGCAACTGGACTGAGCAACATTGGAACCACACCCATGTAATGTTTTTACATTTAAGAATATGTATGGTTCAACCCTTATTTGAGCCTGTTGCAGTCGGAAAATAAACATCAGAGTCTTATCAGTCTTTTTTCCAGGCTGGACTATACTAAACAGCAGACATTTAAAAGACAAAATACTGTTTTTTAACTCATCATTCAAGAGAGAGAAGTAAAAATAACATGCATGAGGCCCACTGTCCAAAGAGAGCTGTGTGATGAGATTATTAATTGAATAGTTTAATCATAGCAAAATCCACAGTAGGAGTTTGCTGTTGTGATGCTCGGTATTCTTATACAAGTAGTCTATAGACATCCCCTACCACAGTCCCTAAAGCTGTGGGCCATCTTTCTGCATGCACATGTGTTTTCACATCTGATTTAAGATAAAACTTACAGTTAAACATAGGACACTCAACAATGTCATAATTACAAAGCTCTTAGGTCACCACTTCACCTCCAACAGCCCTTAGGCAGCTGAAGAGTTTTTACATGCAACCTGCCCCAAAGCTGTCTTGATATGTCAGAAAGACAGGGAAATGCCACTCCATCCAAAATATGCTGTGAGCACTACACCTGAAATATTGGTAGCACAATTAGGGTGACCACAGAAAATAAACTTAAGTCTTTGAATAAGCATTGTCTGGTCTTAGTAGCAATTGAGACAGAAAAGGTCCAAAAAGACTTTTTACAATTCATAAGCATGACAAAGGCAAGCTAAAGTTTTACAGACTTTCATAAATATATAATGTTTGGGTTCAAAATCATGACTACTGCTTCAACTTAGGTCATATACCACTCTTAAGTTTATTTAAAAGAAATTCAACCTAAAACAAAATTTTAGACTATGGTCTTGCATTGAAATCTGTTTGTTTCAACAATGATTGACCACCTTCTGATCCACTACACACACCTTCGCTATTCAAGCAAGCAGAGAATTAAAAAACAGCAGTGGAGGGAGCAGACTGGAATGAGGGGTTACCACTGGGTTTCAGAGGCATTTACAAACAGAAGGCATTAGCCATGTACCTAGGAGATCTCCTACCCTGTCCCACTCTTCTGACCAAGCAAGGTCTTTCACCACTCAGACTTTTATCTTTCCCTTTCAAATACCTGTCAGGCTTCCTTTTCATTCTTACAGATGGCTGTAAGACCAAACATCTCCTCATCCAGTGCCTGCTTCTAACTTTTCAACATTTGGAGGTTTGGGGCGTGAATGTGAAAAGGGTGGGATTTTTATGTTGTTTTTTTTTCCCTTCTTCACAGGTGGTTCATCCTTGCTTGCTTGTTTTCTCCACTTCCTCAGTCCAAACTACAGCATCTGTGCAAGCAATAGAGGGATGGCACTGGGAAAACCAGGAAACAGTTTCTTGGTCAGCTCTAGTACTCCTGAAAATGATCTTAGGTTGTGTTCATGGTGACACCGAAGGTTTTAAAGACTAAACTCTCATTAAACACAGATGAGCTGAATGTTCCAGGGTTTACAACTCAACATAATTTGGATCAGGCACAGCAAGCGTACCGGATTCTGACAAAAATTAGCCTAACTCAAGCCAGGGACTCTGTATTCCACAGCTAGAGAAATAAACAATGCAACTTCAGTAAAAAATATAGTATAACTACAAAATAATTTTTTCAATCTTCACAGAACTAGTTAATATGCTGCAATGAATAAGGCTGAAAAAGAGTTATATATCAACAGCACATGCTACAGACACACCAAGAAGTGATGTACTTAAACTTCTGTGATCTTTTTGTGCAGGTATTGTGCAGGTTATATTTATGGTTGAGCAGCTTCAACACACATTTAAGAGCACTGCTTCAGATTGTAAGAAACTCATTTGTTCCTCTTAAAAGGTCTAAAATTATATTTTATACTATTATAAGAACATGACATATTCAAGCGGGGACGGGAAGAGTGGGATGAACAGCACAATGTCTTTTTATACCTGAATTATTTCAAAAATACTTATCTTTTTCCATAAGAAAATGAAGTTTAATTTCATCTCATTACTTTTTCATATCTAGCTTCTTCTTGATTTCTAGCAGACCTAGCAATTTCAAAACAAGGTAATAGCTATACTTTTTCAGGCAGAAATCTTAATAAAATTGTTAAATAATTATCTAGACTGAAAAATGGAAGGACATCTCCTTATGGTTTTCATGATCTCTTTTTTCTTCAAACTAAGCTTGTTCTGTTTATCTTCAGGGATCTTTAATATTTACTATGCATAATCTGCATTACTGACAAGTTTCACTTTCAGAAAATAAAATTTTCAGCTTTTGTTCTTGCCATTTGTTTTTATTCCTCCTGGCAAACATGCTGTTACTTGCCTATAGCATCAATGTGAAAAGGGAGAAACCATATCTGGAAAATACCCTAAGCTTACAGTCTTAGTAGTTCACTGAGAAAATTGAGATGTTTTGAAAATGTCATTCAGCATCTAGAATTTCAAAGTTAATTCTAACTCTATCAAACTTCACAGTGAGGTTAACATCCCAAGACATACAGTGTTTTAGTCAGAGCCTACAAACTTTGATCGAGCAATTAAGCACATTTTACTAACTGAGGTGGAGACTCTAACAGGGTACTTCCTGACCTTCACATCCACAGCAAATAGTGATCCCTTTTATATACAGATATTTGCTCTAGCAAAATAATTTATTCATTTGCTATGGATCACACTTTCAACAAAATCTCTGAACAAGTTTCATATGCTTCACCTCCTTCCCACATACAGGAGAATATCTAAGCTCTGTTTTATCTCACATGTATAGGGTATTCTACATATTTCCCCAAAAGGGCAAAAGTGCCCTTTTGCTAGATTTTCCTATCGTTTTAATGTCTATAAAAGTTGACTCTACAACAGAACAGGTAGATTAAAAGAAGGTTTCCTGGAGACACTTTACAAAACCTCTTGGACATTTCAAAAAAGCTACCTTGGTAGTTCCATCATCAGAGGTGCTTTTCCAGCCTGTGCAGCAATTCAAATCCTGGCTTTCTTTAGTCTCCTAAGGGAAAAATCCAGTATCTTGTAGTAGAACTGGAAATATTTTCTCTTTCACATCAGCAAGCAGTCTTGCTCTGTGTGAATACACTCACTTCCTAAATAACAATCCATTTCCAATTTACAGATTAAAACCAGCACTAGAAAAAACACTCGTTTGTGGACAAGTCCAACATGAGAGCAGACAAGGGTTAGAGTCTGCAAAAGGTCATAAATAGTCCTTTTCACTTTTAGTTCTTCTATTTCACAGCAGTGTTAGCTGTTAGTTCCAAGTGTATGTACAAGATTTACGTATCAGTCCTACAAATACCTAGGCCAATCTTTGTTTCCTTCATGACTCAGCAGAGACACCAGAACTTAGCACGGGCTAGTTCAACACTCACAATAAAATCTGATCTATTATTAAAATCGAATTCTCTCATCTGCACCAAGCACGGACAAGATCTTAATCCTTCCTCTTTGCAGTAATTTTGTTCTGTATTCCAAGACACACTTAATGTCCTCCTCCTTTCCCAGCCTTATACTAGGAAATAAAGATATTTCAGTGATTTCCTTTACAGGTCAAGTTTTCTGAACACTGGTTCAATCTTGTATTGCCTTGAAATTACTCAAATCATTACAGTTGTAATGAAATACATCCATAAACCCTCAGAACAGCTACCAAGATGCTTCTTAAAGATAAACACAGCTTAAAATACAAAGTACTTGAAATTCAATCTAGCAAGGAGCTTGTATTATTGTACTGAAATGCTTTGCAAACTGAAGGGAGGCATTTGAGATACCAATGTGAAAGAACTCTAAAATAATTTATATGAAGTTGCCTTTAAGACACTGTAGTACTTTTTGCAACCTCTATAACAAACAGCAGCTTTTACTTTAAATACCACTAGTTTTATGGTGTCAGCCAGGATGGCTGGGCAGAGCTGGGTCCCTTCCTGCTGACCAGGATGACTGAAATGCCACCTAACTGCAGCAGGACACGGACTTCATGGATTACAAAGGCACTTGCCTCTTGCCATACCTGACAGACCACATACATCTGAGAACGGAAATACCTTTAAAAAGCCCCATGGTGTTAGAAAGTGCAGCACCAGACAAACGAAGCTATTGCACTCAAGTTTGTTTTGGCAGGTTTTCAACTCTCTAGTCTATCCTTGCCTTGTATTCACACACAAGACTTGGAACAATTCCATTTATCAAGTCTACCTAGGTGGAGCATTAAGTTGGCCTCCAAAATGAGAGGGACGAAAGGGAAGAGTAAAGCAATTCAATATTGTTAACAACGTTCTCACTATAGTTTTATGTATGCAGGACAAAAAAATGTAAGGTAGACAGGGGGGGAAAAAAATCACATGAAATCTGAAGATACAAAAAACTACTTTTCAAGCCGTGCTACTTGGCATAAGGCAATGTTAGCCAAATATGAAAACCTACTCTTGTAAAAAATGTCATCATAATATCTCAGAATAATTTTCAATTAAGCTAGAAAATGAATATGTACTTATTTCCATAGTCTAAATCAGACTGTTGCTAGTGCTTCTGTGATGAGCACATTACATTTTTATATATTAATAAAAGGGCTATAATTACACACATATCATATATCCAGCATACATCTGCTAATGGAAATATAAAATTACTCTGTGTTTCAAGTAAAAGCCACACTTCACTTTACACTGTCTTTCAAGGGAAGCTACATTTTTACAATACCAATGCTCGCATTAGATACTACCAGGAAGGAGTTACTAAATGTGTAAACTTGGACACCTATTCACATAAGAAAAGCTTCCCAATTGCTGAACTTCTACAGCAACTTTAAGAAAAATGAAAAAGTTTTGGCTAGCCACTATCATGCATTGAACTTGAATAATGAAAGCAACATCCTTACTCTATTTTGGAATTTAACTTGGACAAAATTCAGCTTCCATTTTATTTTTAGGTGTTTCAGTAAACCATAACCAAGTTATGATCAGTTTTAATTAAGTTAATGGATTATAAAAAATAACTACCTAAAATCACACAAATCCTTTTTACTAGGGCCTGCATTTGGCTTCTAAAATCCAGTTTAGTTTGGCAGACACTTTTACCTACCAAATGGCAAAAGCAAGAATAAAAAAAGCAATGAGAAAACATTGCCACTGGAATGACATCTAATATCTTAAAAACTGTCTCCACTAATAAACATATCTTGCAGTAATTTCAACGGTGTATTTTACCAACCTTTAAGGAAGAAATTGTATTCTTATGATCATGAAATTCCCAAAGCAACTTTGTTGAGCATTTTTAGGTACTACTGCAAGATAAATGCCATCCTTCTTGCTGTATTTTCTGTGTGTTTCATAGCTATCAAACAGAGCACATGCTTTAAGTCAGTCTTGTGCTCCAAGCTTTGGAAGACTAATACAATTTAAGTCAGAGCTTTAACTTGATTCAGAGTATCAAACTGATGGATACTTGTTTATTCAAATTATAAATAATTTTTTTACATATAGAACAAACCAAAGTAGAGATAAATGAGTCATTAGTAACACAACTTAACATACACCATTTAAACAAACGAAAAAAAAACAACCCTCACCATTTTACATCTTGTTACAGTTTGCCTTCATGGCAGGCAGCCATCCTGCATCACTTGCGGGTGAGGAAATGGACTGAAATGATAAATGACAGGAGTGGTTTCTAAGAGTTACAAGTTCCTTGATTCTCCCCAGAACAGTGCCTTTTTTCAGTGGGGATGTCATTACATCAGAAGTTTCTACCTGAGGGTTCAGAACTTTTACTATCAATATTAAAAAAAGAAAAAAAAAATTATCAGCAAGCTTAAGTTCATGACTGCACTCTGTACTTTATGGAAAAGTTTCAAGATCTGCAGATCAATGAGCTGACATTCACAGTACATAACTTCAGCTCTGTTAACCACTTTGGCAAGGAGTCAGTCATTGTACAGTCTTCATGAAGTACAGACAATAATTCTTACCCTTCTAGGTCTACACTATGTACTTGATTAATGACTGACAAGTTTCTCCAGAAACACAAATCGACATATTTAGCAGGGAAGCCATGGAAAATTGTTTACCTCTCAGTAGAAATTAAATGTAGGATTTATACAAAGATCAGGCTTACGAAAGATAGGACAGATAATTTGCAGCAAGACAACACACCAGTAACTTCCCACCACAGGAGGTCTTCTGTAAAAGCTTTACTAACTCCAGAAGTCTCATCTTGGACAACAGCAGTAGCTAAGTCTCAGTGATAGTATTGCAAGACCGCAAATAGATGCTTTTCCCTGTGTTAGCAAGATAAAAGAGTACATTTTCAACACCTGAACTTGTCTACTTCTGGTGCAGTCAAAGTTTTTCAGCCAGAACAAGTCAAGATTAAGCTACTCAGTTACAGCTTTACTTCTCAAAACAATTTAAACAGACATTTAAACTATCCAAGAAAAAAAGTTAATTTGGTCCTAATAATTTAAAAGCTTCAGAGCAAGCAGAAGGTAGATCAAGATGATCACTGATGGCATCCTTATTAGATTTATGATGCTGAAGCCCTTTTATGCCTATAGAAAAAACAGACAAGGTTTTTATTTCCTTCTTCCTGTGCACAATATTTGGTGAAGAATAATTATGATTACTACTCCAGCAATCAAGCCTATTTTTCTGCTTGTGGAAGTAGATTAATTAATTTATGACTTCCATTGCTTGCTAAGGATTTTCTTTCTGAATAACTGTACAATATGGGATATCATTTCAGGTGAGGCTGTCAAAATACAAAGCCTACAGCTCCAGGAAAAAAAAAGAAAAACAGACAAACATAAAACAAACAAACAACAACAACAAATCAAACAAACCAAACAAACAAACAACCCCCCCCAAAAAGAAAAAAAAAAAAAAAAAAAGGGAAAACCAAAAGCCCAGAAAAGANAAAAAAAAAAAAAAAACACCCCCACTTTTTTTTTTTTTAATGAATTAGCATTCAAGTCTACTTTGCAGTTGCACAAAGTTCTGCCAAGCAATTCCATTTCATTTTTATGTCCTGTAGGCAGTACTCTTTTTATCCATGTTTTCCATTTGAAAATGGACTAGGTATAGCCAGTAGGTGGGGATTTTTTCAAGAAAGCCATCAGCCACTACTTTACATCTCCAACCCTCACATCATCTGAGAAATCTGGCAGCAAATCCCTCAAGATTACTGATGATTTCTCCTGCTGGCCAGCTGAACCCCAGCAGTACATCAGAACTGAGCATTGTCCTAAACAAGTCCTCTCAGCTGAGGTCAACAGACAGCAGATCTCCAAACCCAACCTTCACACTGTCCAAAACTGAAGACTCCAGAGCTCTGTTTGGTCTCAGCAAAGAAGTTTTGACTACATTAAACAAAGCATATGCACAACTATGAGGGCTCCAGAGAAATTAGTGACTCATTTGCCTTTAGTTCTATGAATGCAAATTGCCACAAATGCCCTGTGGTTCTACAGTCAACCATGGCTTAGCAAAGTCATTTGTCAAGCTATCAGGAATAAAATTAAGGTCTTCACACTAAGCAACTCCAGCCCAGACAAGTGATGCAACAGAACAGGGAATACCAAGTGGCTTCTGCCACCCACATGACCAACAGTCCCTCTCAACCTCAACATGTAAACCTTAGTGCAGCCATACTTTATACATCCTCAGAGAGGATTAATTTAATTTTGATTTCCTCTCTGTGTTTGCTTTGGAAGTTTGCAGCTTGAGCAATACATATACGACCAAAGTTTGGCAGCAAGAAGCCCGTAACTATGATGTATATCACTTCAGCCTGGCGAGCATATTCAGAAAAATAAGCTGGCAGCGAGGACAGCTTCATCTCACATTCAGAAACAGTGTAGGAATAAGGAAAGGCAAGACATTTCCAGGAGGTAAATTTAAGATGGATGGAGTCTGCTATCATCCATATGACTGAGGGAACACAGTGCTCAGCAACACAAGCTTTGATCATGACAGAGGAGGTGGCAGACACAGAGATTTTTAAAGACCTTTCCATCATCCAACAGGTTTCTAGTGTGTTGGTTACTGGTACCTTCCAAAGCTTGCCAGAGCAGTGGTGAAACCAGGGCTGTGCAAAGAGGTGTCATTGCCACAGGACTGCACACAGAAAACAGAGTTTTGCTGGTCCGGTTTGCATGCTTGAGCATAATGCTAGATCGATGAAAACAGTAAGTATTTTCTATAATACTTTCCAATTAGAGGAATAGTGTAATGAACTCTGAACTGTACCATTTCCAATTTGTGTCAGTTAAACATTTCAAATTTCAGACTCAACTTTTATTCCAACAGATGTCCATCAGAGAAGTTAAAAGTATGTATAAGATGCTATTCTAGATACAAAATATTCTATTCCAAGTAATCATAAAATCATGCTTCTATGATAATACCTCCCAACCTATAACACATTCTGTGCACAACAGAAAACAGCTTCTACTGCATTCCAACTAAATACAAGGACTTTCTTTTTAGCTTATTCATGCTGTTTCCATATAGCTGATATGCATTTGCTCAGCTGAGCTCTCTGGTACATCCCTGCAGTCATAAGCTCCAATTTATAAGTGAAGAAGGCATTACTGCTTGGAGCAAAATAATCCATCAGTCCTGACAGAGGCCTTGTTTCAAGGAATTTCTACAACACCAGGGTTGTTCACAGTGTACAAACTCAAAATTATCCAACATCACGACCTATTACTGTTTCAATACCGTACTAGTCTTGCAGCATTTAGCATTTCCATGCACCTAGAACTGATAGGGTTCCTTTTATTAGACCTCTCTATGAGTCTGTCAAGATTGTTGTTGCTTCCATGAGAAGCTTTCTGTAAAGAGACACAAATGCTGGAATGCAATGGCCTACATTTTCCTTAACATCTTGTTATCGCTGCTTAGCAGTGTGTTATCCCTACAGATGAAACCTAAACCTACCTTTTTAATATCATACACCATAGAAGTTTTATTTTCAGCTTTGGCTTTACTGCCTTCGCTATCTTTTACCATCACTGCTCCCTTTTCCCCATCTAAATTCAGGGCCTTTAGTATGAGCAGTCCCTTCCCTCCCCAAAATTCAGTTTTGTGTTTCTTTGATAGGGAACCAAAATAACTTGCGCAGAAGTTGCAAAAAAAATTAAAACATAGTCCATTCAGACTCAGTCACAAGCCCAATGCCAGAGCTAAGTATGACTGTTCCATTAAAACTACAAAATTAGACAAATGAATAGGAGTTATCAGGTTCAATGCCACAGTGAGAAGAGAAGAGGAAGAGAAGAGG
>WBNO01025627.1:86587-179054 GCA_013400575.1 Peucedramus taeniatus | reverse complement strand
TATATATATATATGTATATATAGACACACACACACACATGTATTTATTCTGGTGCACGCAGTTTTACGGTTCAACACCGCCTATCTCTTGGCAGTGTGTTTCCTCCATTCTCCTCCCATATATTTGCCTTGTCCAGAGCTTTGTTTCCAGGTTTCAGATCTCACTGTTGTTGGCTGAATGCTCCCTGGGCAGTGCAACCAGTGCCCCCACACTGATGGACCAGTGCTCCCAGTGCTTCCAGTACCACCATGCACGTTACCCTCTCTCTTCCCTGCATCAGAATTTGTTGTATTTTCCTTCCCGTCTGCTTGTGGAATTCTTGCAGACCACATCCCAGTTTCAATCTGCTTGGCTTCCAGTGATCTTTCAGAACTATTTTAACACCTACTGGCTTGGGGAACTGTCTGGCTGTTAAACTTTCTGTTCTGTTTAGAAGTCTTAATTATGTTCACAGTATGACGAGCTGCTAGCTCTGCCCTCCTTTTCACCTTTATTTCTGATCTCTTCAGATGATAAACAGAGCAGGAATATTTCTTAATTTTTAATGCTGTTATAATTATATGTAAGACAAAATTGAGACAGAAATTAATGATCATAATTTTATAAAACCACCTATGCTACACATGAATTAAACATGACATTGCCATGGTACTGTTTGACTTCAGTGAGTTGAACTGGCCCTTTTTATGTAGGAATCAGTGCTCTGTGTTCTGACATAGGAAGCTAATTGCAAAATCTACAGGACAATCTTAATAGGAAGCTCTAAGTAACTGACTAAGTGCAAATGACAGGAGAGATGGAGGCAGGTAGGATGTGATTATCTACACTGGGATTTTGCCAGGGCACTCTGTCTAATATTGGAGGGTTGCAAAATTTAGGTTATGTACTTAGAATCACAGAATCATGGAATTATTTAGGCTAGAAAAGACCTTTAAGATGGAGTTCAACTGTTATCCCAGCATTGCCAAGCCATGTCCCCCAAGTGCCCCATGTGCACATCTTTTATGTTGCCTTCAGGGATGGTGACTCCACCACTGCCCTGGCCAGTTGTGGCAATGCTTGACCACCCTTTTGGTGAAGAATTTTTTTCCCAATATGCATAAAAATAGTGTGTTGCTTAGCCCTTGGTGATCTGTCAATTATTAAATATTTTAATATTCTAAAACTATGTAATCACACACATATTTTGGTAATCTCTATTTACATGGAACTGTCATTTCCTGAATGACAAACTGTTACTTATATATCTACTGTTGTCAAAATTTTTAAGTATTTGCATAAGCTATATTAAGAAAATTGCTATCTGAAATATCTCTGTGGAACACCTGGCATGAGTGCACAAATTATTTAATGGGACTTAACATCTGATTTAAATAGTCTCCTCTTGAGCAATCTGCACATCATAAACTTAATCCACACAGCAAGTGCAAAACTGACAAGATAATGCACTTGCCATGAGTTCAGCTGAACTATTCTGGGGAATCTAGGTAAAATATTCTCAGGTGTAGGCAGGGCTATGGCTCAGAAGGGCTCAGAAGGGCAGTACCTGAACAAATCCCACTGAACTCAAACACCACCATTCCCTGCAGCATCCTGGGGTGCTGGTGGGGGAGAGCTGACCATGCACAACACCCCAAAGCCCCGCCCTGGGCTGGGCCCGGCGCGGGCAGCAGGGGAGGGGATTCTGCCCCTCTGCCCCTCAGCTGAGACCCCGCCTGCAGAGCTGCCCCAGCCCGGGCCAGCACAGCAGGGACCTGGAGCTGCTGCAGAGAGCCCAGAGGAGGCTCCAGGGTGAGCAGAGGGATGGAGCAGCTCTGCTGGGAGGAAAGGCTGGCAGAGCTGGCATTGCTCACCTGCACAGGAGAAGCTTTGGGGGGAGCTCAGGGTGGCCTTGCAGGGCCTGAAGGAGCTGCAGGAAAGATGGAGAGAGACAATTGCCAAGGGCTGGAGGGACAGGACACGGGGAATGGCTGCCAGTGCCAGAGGGCAGGGCTGGATGGGACATTGGGAATTAGGAATTGTTCCCTGGCAGGGTGGGCAGGCCCTGGCACAGGGTGCCCAGAGCAGCTGTGGCTGCCCCTGGATCCCTGGCAGTGCCCAAGGCCAGGTTGGACACTGGGGCTGGAGCAGCCTGGGACAGTGGGAGGGGTCCCTGCCATGGCAGGGGTGGCACTGGATGAGCTTTAAGGTCTTTTCCAGCCCAAACCATTCTGTGATCTTGTTATTTCTGTGATGACCAAAGTTCTGTGCATTTTTTGGCCATCAGTGGGTTTTCCAGAAACTGCTAATGAAAGTTTACTAATATCAGTAGTTACTGATGTATTGACCACTTGCTTAAGTAGTGGTGTCTTTGTGGAATCAAATTATTCCTGTAAATAATTTATGATATTTAGAATATCATCTGTATTCAGTGTAAGCATTGTTGTTAAGGATTTAACTCAGTTATATTTATTAAAATCTTCTTATAGAAATATGGCATTTCTATACAGAGATAGATTTAACCTTTATAAATGTTTATTTTTGTGTAGTTTGGAACATGAGAATGAGAGCTGGAACAAAAGCTTTAATGCAGTGATTTAAGCTTAAAAAAATCACCTTCAGATAGGGAACACTTGTAGTCATCATTCTGCTCTAATTGCAAACTCAGCCAATACAAATGTTCAGTTTGTGACTTATGAATCTTTGGTTTTGGTATGATCAGCAGCTGTAACACACCACTGCTCCCAACCCCAAGCCAGTGCTGTCATTTCTAGAGATATAAGAAGTCATCTCATTTTCAGAATCGCAGAATATTACATGAATTAATATAATTGCAAGCAATATATGCAAATTATATTTAAAATTAAATGATACCTCTTATATATAACCATAACACATGCATCTATAGCTGATACATATATATATATATTTGTATTTATAAAATGAAATGTTCCATCTATTTTCTTTAGATTATATCAGATTCACTGTAGAGTTAGGCACTTGGTAATCCAGGGGTTCCTTGGAAACAAAATTTATGCCCAGTTTATTATCTTCTGCAACATGAAATTCATTATAGGGATAAACACTTCTGGGAGGTTCTCCTGTGTAAGACCAGAAGCAAAAGATTTGTTCCCTTCCTTTTGCATGCTCAGTGCCCAGGAAGGCCCTTCTGGTTGGCTGCTAAGTCAACACAAATCAAAGCTGATCACACCAGTTTGTCCTTTATGATTCACTGCACATGCTTCACCCTATTACCCAGTGTCCTTCTCCTGCTGCTGGGAGCTCTTTCTCTTGGCAGCTGAGGTATTTTTTGGTTCTGTACTTGATATTAAAGTCCAAACGAATCACAATGATGCACAGATTTAAGGTCATTCTAGCTTTTAAATGCTAATTGTTCTGCCAGCAGTTCTCATTTACAAGGGGTTTTAAAGGCCACACACTCATTCTATAGGATTCAATAGTTGGGTATTTTCTGAAACCAATTAAGAAATGTAACTGGTCTTAAAAAAGAAACCATATGCATTTTGTCCTGGGCTGCTGCTTTCACTGTAAGGAGATTAATTTAAAAGCCATTTTAATTAAATTGTGAAAGTTTGGAGTCCATTTAAGTTTATACTTCTTTTTTTTTCTAAATGAATATTTTATTAATAGAAGGAACCACAGAAGTTGTGATTTTTTTCTTTTTTCTTCCATTCCTCACCTTATCCTCTTGCTGAAGGAGATAGAAATAAATCACTTGACAGACATCATATTTTGGGGTGGGGTTTTTTCTTTGTTTTTATTTTACCTTTAATTAGACATCCAAAACTTGAGTTTATAAAGTATATTTTAAAACCCCCAAAGAAATAGGTAGATTTCAAATTACCATCAAGCTTTCAGAGACAGAGTATGAGGGTTTTTCTGACTGTTAACATGCAGGAGATGAGATGTCCTTGAAGATGACATGTAGTATCTGTTTGACTGATGTTCAGTCATGACTCCATAAAGATCTGTAGAAATCTACAAATGTTTGCCAAGGCCAGAGTTTTCAACAGAGATTTTGTATGTGTGCTTTTTTTTTTTTTTTTTTGGCATTCTGAAGAGCATAAAAAGAATTTTAAAGTAGCATGTTGGTTATATGCTCATAGAAATACCAAACTCCCCATAAAACCTGGGAGTAGACAAGGACCACCCTAGTGAGTCCATTCCCGCAGCAAAAAGCAATTGGATTATAAGTAAATTATTTATAAATACATTTTCACATATTGAATGTCAACAGCATACTCTCTTTGTTAATGCTAAGCAAAACTGTAAGTACAGTGGTGGTATTTTCATAGGAAAATTATTAATGCAATGAACAAATCTGGTGTGAAAAATGAAAGGACAGAGGACTCAGTTTGTGAGCTGCCACCAGGATTGTTTAGGTATGATTTAGCTGAGTTCATTTGAGCTGGATGCCAAGACTATGTTAGTTCTCCACCTGTTAGCAGTTGCTTCCAGGGAACTTTAGTCACAAGCCCTGGTGTCACACATTGATGTGTCTTACAAGTGTAGGGAAGGGAAGGCAGCAGAAACCAACTGTGCCCGGGCTGTGTAGCAATGGTGGGGTTTACAAACAGAGAAAGACATTTCTGGTCTTGCAGTTAAATTGTCCTTGGAGATGTCAAGGTTATAGAAAGCCTTATTTCATTTCCTGGAATGGAGAGAGCAGGAGCAAACAGCAGTGGTGAGGGACAGCTATGGAATCATGGAATGGTTTGGGTTGGAAGGGACCATGGGCAGGGACACCTTCCACTGATCAGGTTGCTCCTACCTGGTTTAAGTGTTCTTTTAACAAATGCACAGAATTACTCTTCAAAGTTTTAGGATGTTTATTGCAAATGTTTGTTCTTCCTCTTCATTATTCTCCTCTCTAGGTGCTTACAGGACAACCATAAGTGTGTTCTGGCATTCAGTAGTGATATTTCCTTCTGTTCTGTTGCCATGCTGAGTATGATTCTATGCTGCTGCCCTGTGCTCCTGCTATACAGACACTGTTCTTCGTGATCAGCACTTTGTGACTCTCCTGTCAGTGCAATATGGTCAGCACCTCAAACTGTTTGCGTACAACTGGTGAGAAAATGAGGTTCTTCACTTTACCAAAGTGTTAAGGTTGAGGTATGTGGTAGAGCAGCCATCCTTTAAAATCCGTGATTTAACAGCAAATGACAGTGTGAAGACTGAATGCATTTGGATACTAAAACACTTTACTCAAAGATAAGCTCAGTTTTACTGAAGACATCACTTCTGTTTCCCACAGGAGAGAAGCACAGTCCGCCTGGAAGTTGCACATATACTTTATTTAGTTGAGCACACCAGAACTATTCTGTAGTTTGGAGCAGCAGATCATATTTCATCCACTTCTGAAGCAAAGGCTCATATAAAGTTCACTGGCTTGTGTTAGCATTCCTACAGAAACCTCAGAACTCCAGATCTGAGAATGTTGCAGGGTCTCATGACTGCCCATTGTCTGCATGGGGTCTTAGCTTTGTTATCTCCTCCCCTTCTTTTTGTTATCATCCTTTCCTCCTCTCCCCTACCTCCATTACATGAGTCAGTCACACCTGAAAACAGGAATCTACATGGAACTTTTGCAAATCTCATATTTGCATTTTCTGTCTGCAGTGTAATAACTTTCTATCATTTTCTATAGATTTATATAAAATTCTATAACCCTTGAGCATTCCTGGCCATCCCAAACTCTCTTCAGAAAAGCTGGCTGAAGCATTTGCGCTGGCTTTGCTTCATCCCCTTCCAAATCTGTTTGGAATGTGGCAGTGAGCTCTGTAGGGTGGATTGCCACAGGGGCTGAGCCCCATGGTGGAGACCCAACCCTTGTTGGGGCATTATTTGTCACAGCTTGGCTGTAAATTATCCTTCCATGGCTGTGCCAGTGAGTACAGCACTGACTGTCAGGAATAACAGTGTTATTCTTCTCAGGTGCTAATGACTCCAAAATGTTGGAAGTCACTGGAGAGTAAGACCCTCTATGAATAGCAGAGGAATTGTATTTTATGCTAACTCTGACTCATGGCTTGGAAGTTAATGAAACCATTCAAGTTGAGTACTTTAATCTCACAAATTGGTTATCACAGCCTTGTGGCCACTTCTTGTTTTATAATAAAGCATAACACAAAATATCTGTGAAGGCTTACAAAATTAAACTAAGGGAAATATGTGCAATTTTGAGCTCATTAGGAGCAATTCATATTTTCATCTGTCTCATTAGAGATGTTTTCATGAACTAGGAAAGTACTTTTGAATCTGTGATTTTTAATTTCCCTGCCAACTGGCGTGAGCTTTTTGGGATTGTTATTTTCTTTTAATTTATTTCAAAATGTTAAAAGGACGAGAAAAAAAAAAAGCTCAACACCACAGGAGAAATTAGAAGAAAAAGCAAGGCACTAAGAAACAAGTGAACTGCATGAACGTGATAAGAAACATTTTATAGTAGGATTTTTATACATATATATATCTCCTGTTTTAGTACTTTGATGACAGTGCATGGAAACAGAGCATAGTGGAAGTGGAGCTAGAAGATGCAGTTTGCATTGCAAATGCAGATGCACAGGTGAAGTACACCAGCTTGAAGAATGACACTTGACCTGATGCTGCTATGTATATTTATTGAAAAACTGTCAAATTTTCTTAAGTCAGATATAACCTCAGTGTAGCTGTGCTTTTGCTGTACAAAACAGAGCAGTCTGGCCTTTGCTAGTGTTGGCAGTGATCCACTGAAAGTGTTTTGTTTGAAGAATAGAGGGGAACATGAGTGCTCTCATCACAGGACTGTAGTGACTAACAGGATACTTCAGGTGCTGCTGGGCACATAATGTCAGAGATTAACCACTCTGTAGGACTTCAGGTTTCAAGGTTATTTCCTTTTGAAATGTAAATATTCGGAACCTATAGGTACATTTATTCTTTTAAAGGTCTATTTTAATGTCTGAGAGAACCCTAGAGAAGAACAAAGCTGTGGTCTTTAATTTCTTTGCATGACGCTGTTGTCAATACAGTGAAATCTCTGTTGTGCCATTAATCCTTGCTTTAACCTTTATGCTGAGGAGATTTCCCTGCCAAATCTGTGCTTCATTTTAGTCATGGCTTTCACCATGTGGTTATGGGCAGGGATAGAGACTGAGGGCAGAGCTCAGCAGGGGCTGCAGCGATTCCTGAGTGGCAGCACCCAGGGAGCGGCTGGAGCTGGGCAGAGCAGGCTCAGGCTGGAGATCAGGGAAAGGTTCTGCTCCTCCAGAGGGTGCTGGGAATCAGGGAAAGGTTCTGCTCCCCCACAGGGTGCTGGGAATCAGGGAAAGGTTCTGCTCCCCCAGAGGGTGCTGGGAATCAGGGAAAGGTTCTGCTCCCCCACAGGGTGCTGGGAATCAGGGAAAGGTTCTGCTCCCCCACAGGGTGCTGGGAATCAGGGAAAGGTTCTGCTCCCCCACAGGGTGCTGGCCCTGCCCAGGCTCCCCAGGGAATGGGCACGGCCCCGAGGCTGCCGGAGCTCCAGGGGCAGAGAGAACACTTCAAGCATAATTTCCTTTGCAGTTTTTCACAGAAAGGGTGATAAAGTTCTGGAATGGCCTGCCTGAGGAGGTGGTGGAGTCACCATCCCTGGATGTGTTTAACAAAGCCTGGATGTGGCACTGGGTGCCAGGGTTTAGTTGAGGTGTTGAGGCTGGGTTGGACTTGATGATCTTGAAGGTCTCTTCCAAACCAGTGATTCTGGGAATTCAGGTTTCTGCCAGCAAGGCTGTCACAGTGCTAGTCAGGATAATTCTTTCTATGATGCCAGTATCTTTTCTTTATGAGGTGTACAGAGGTTGCCAATTTGTATCACAGACATCACCAAACACCAGTAATGTCATTGATTTTTACATGTGCAGCTGCAAGACCACAATAGCAATGCACTAGTTGGTTGTTAAAAAACTTACTTCTTTAGAACTCCCAGTGTCTGTATGGTAATCATGGCTAAAAGCACTGAAATATGTAGTAATTCATAGTAAATTCAGCTCTTTCACAGTGACAACCTATCAACTGATGTTGTCACAAATGTCTTCACAGGTACCGTGTCCCTGTTTTGTTTTAATTTACCCATGATCTGCAGTTAGGCCTTGCTGAGCAGGTATTTGCTTTTCAGGAGAAATCACTTCAGACTTTCAATTGTGTTTTAAGCCATGCTGCTGGAAATATGTGTGGTGGTTAGACAAGGCTTAGGAGAAGCTAAACCCTCCTCTACATCGTAACACATCGAGTTTCTTAAACTATTTCTGAGGTCTTGCCATGCAGCGTAGATTGAAATGCCTCCTATTTCCTGCTTTTCCCAAGCATATAGACATAAATCTGTCATACACTGCAACTCGGTTTGGCATTATATACTGAGAAAATGAACTCAATAGCAATATAATCTTACTTTGCAATATAACCAAACTGCAGAAAACATTTCTGGAAGTACGTAGATTTAGGGATCAAATAAAATTTAAGTGTGCTGATATGTAGGAGTTTATGAAGGCACAACTTCTTTGTTGAGAGGCATTTTTCCTTTTATTAATTCAAGTAAAACTCATCTTTCATTTTAACTCTAGTTTATTTCAGTTTCCACTCTGCACAAAATAGGACCTTTTTTTTTGTATTTTTCGCCTCATACCCTTCATTAGTGTTGTGGTTTGATTGAAAACATCACTACAATTAATTTAGTAGCTATTTATTTTGTTTTCTATAAATCTGAGTTATTGCCTTTTTTCTAGAAAGACATTTGTCCTGTCTCAAAATATGACAATCTGCTTAGCCATTAGAACTTGTGTTATTTTAAAACCTCAAATTACAGTAGTATTCTCTTTGCATTTTTTTGAAAAAGTCTAAATACATTTGTAAATTCTACTGCCTGAAAGGGCAGGTATGAGACTTTATATGGGGCAGTTCTTAGCTTTCTACAAGATAGCTATATTTTTGTAGAGGAGTATTTTTTTAAACAGTTTGTAGTATTTTTTATTACATCAGTTGAGTTTGGTTGCAAAATTTTACATCTATAGATACAAACTTCTCATAGTTGCAGTGGGGAATCATTTGCACAAATAAATTTTCTGTTTTAAAATCTGCTTCAGTATAAAGAACTAGCATAAAACATGTCTTTCAGGAAAGCCTGAGAGTTCTGAAGCCCTGACCATAGATTATGTAGTTCAACAGAAGTTGTAAAGTTCTTTTTAAAAAAAAATACTAAATGGAAATATTATTTACAGAAATTTTCCTACTGCCAAGCTCTAGTCTCAGAATATGGGTTAAACAGAAAAGTCTGTATCTTACTTTTTGGGTAATGACTGTGCAGGAATTGGGGTGGTGTTCCAGGTCTGGAGAGGGCACAAGCACAGTCATGTAGTTAAACTTCATAAAAAAGTGTAAATCCAATTTCATTCCTGTCTGTTAATGCGTGATCTCTTATCTGAAATGGATTGAGGTCAACTGCAGTGATAAGTGATTGGGTTGATCTCTCTGTGAATGCTTTACAAAATACAATGTTTTAATAATTTCACAGGACACGCCTCCAAGGAAAGGATAATACCTAAAACTGCTTTAGACAGTAGTGCTTTTTTTTCTCAGTGAGTGTGCACTTGGTTTTCACTGCAGCTCCAACTAAACCACCTCCTTCATGGTGCAGTTTCCACATGACCTCAGCTGGTGAGGAGTAGCTCATTAACTGCAGTACCTGGAGCACTTGTGATGCTCTAAACAGAATTCTGGAGTCATCTGAGAATTTTGTATTTAAAAAAAATAGCACCACCCGTGGCTATTTAAATGTTAGGAAGCAATCAATGTGTATCATGTGTTTTTAATGGGAAACTTAGGAAGCGGTAAATTAAATTTTTGAATTGTCTTCAGCATTCCAGTAGATATCAAGGGATAATGCCACACTTAGTGCTTTATAGACATTAATAAGGAACACAAAATAGAATGAGTTGCATTCATCTTGCTGTAATTAAACATAAAAACAGTTCAAGCTAGGAGTGCTCTTTGAATTGTTGAGAGCAACTGAGATCCAAACACTTGGCAATAAAAGATCTGAAATAATCTTTGCTGGGTTGGTTTTTTTTTTCTTATTTTAACTTAACATTGACAATTAGTAACTTAGCATTGAAAATTTTATTTCTCTTGACTAAGTGTAAACATTGGCGTATAAAATCTGTATATTTCTATCTATGAGAGAGATAATGGTCCATTAGAACCTAATCAGCTTTGTTGTGCTTAGGACTTTGCATCACAGCATTCTGTCATATTTTTTTCCGTCTGGAAAGCCCTTGGTCCTAGGCTGGGGATACATCTTAGTTAACCATGAAGTTTATTATCCCATATATCACAAGGCATAGTCTTCAAAACTCTTCAGAATCCAGTGAAGGGTTTTATAGCACTGCCTAACATCCCCTTTTGAGTTTTAAGAATACACAATCATTGCCTGTCAATGAAAGGATTTATTCCTCCAAAGAGATACTTCATTGAAATTAGGCTGTGAAAGTTGGAATCCTAAACTCCTAAAGTCTAATCGTGGAGGCATCCTGGCAGTGCTGTGGATGTCTTTTTACACTAAAGCTCATATTATATTTTGGAACATCTCAACTTTGACAGACTGGAGCAGATCAGAATTTATCCCCCATATCCCCTGGATCCAAAACCTAGGTATTACATTCCATAATGCCTAAACAAGTACCTTTATCCTCTAAGAAATATGAGATTTTGGTTGTAGTTGACTTTAAAGTGCAGTTATAGAAGTGTAGAAGAGCTGGTACTTCGTTACAATTTAGGGCAGCTGGCTCTAGAAGACAAACTGGGAATGGTTAGTTGGTAAATAAAAGGTAACAGAGAAGGTTTTCACTCTTCCCCTATTCAGTATATTCTAGATTTTATGAAGAGACTGAATTGAAATGCTTCCTGTTAGGGCAGAAAGTTGTCAATATTAGCCTTTTAGATCCCACCTCCTGGCTGCATGAGGAGTTTCTTGATGTTTAAGTTATAAGAAAAAAGGGATAAAATACACTAAAAAAAGTACTGGTTAGAAGCACAGCTTGATGTTTCTCATGTGCACGTGAACATATACAGAGTATATTTTTTTCACAAAAGGCAATGTAGGTGCACAGTGATGTGCAATTGATATCTTTTCATCCTTGTTCTTGACCCTTAATCAGATTTTTTAGCTGCTGCTGCACAGTTAACAAATTAAGTAATAAGAATAAATTGCTTAAAAATGCAATTTAAAAAATGGTAGGGGATTTGTGCCCTGGTCAGCATAGGCCCTTAGAGATCCTCCAAGTACTTTAAAGTACATAATTTCTGTAATGTTCTTATGAGAGCTGCATTTGTAAAGAGCATGGGATCCAAAGGATTTCTACATTGCTTTCCTAAATTTGAATTCCCTGACACTGCAGTCCTAATTCCCAACTTGTCTTTGTTACTGTTAGTACTGTTTATACACAGAACACACCTCAGGTTTTGAAATTATGTGAAGCTTTCTTGACTTTCAGATGTAATTGTGAGCAAGGTGGTTTCTTGAGCCACAGCAGGGTATTTCTTAGTGCAAATAAATGGAAGTCATTAGAGGGATATCTGAACCTCAGATGCAATATCTAACTGCACTCAAATTGCACGTGGAAATCCCTGCTGGCCTGGTCTGCTCTGTGAACAATCATTAAGCTCCTTAAAGTGCTTAGTGTGATCTCATAAGCATTGTTGGGCTGAGGCTCTAACAAAGTTATCCTCTGCTCTTAATGGACACTGCACCAGAGTTTGGTATGATTTTATATCCTTCATTAAATTGCTGCCACAGGTCTGCCTGTGGACATGCCTATTTGGCCACTCTGGTATTGGCTACTATCTTCATAGAATAAATGAAATAAATTAAAAAAAATAGTTCAGCTGAGATTAAGAATCAGTAAAATGACAGGGCTTCTAGTTTGCTAGAATTTTCTTTTATTGCTGTGAATTAGCCAGTAATTGATTTTAATTTAAATGGGACAAGACAAATTTTTTTTAAAAGCACCTGGGGACCTGGAAGTTCAGAACTGTGAAGTTCAAGGTCTGGTAGCATGAAGAGCTGATCACAAGCAGGACCTGCAGATACTGTAATAATGCACATAATTCATGAAATGTGAAACACGTATAGAAGAAAAAAATTTAAAAGGGTTATGTTCTTGCAGAGAAAAAGCAGCAGAATTCTGTGGTCTTTGGATCCTTTATGAAATCTCAGACTGTCTAACACTGTGAAAGATCTTTAGAATATCGTTATTTGACTTTGTCATTTGTATTAGAGCTGAACTGGTATTTTGTTCAATTTTCCTGTCTGTCTCAGCAGTCTGTGTACACACAGACAGGGAGACAGAGAGTAGAGGTCTTTAGTTTAACTTGTGGAAAGTGTGTTCACAATGTCTGTTGGACCATAGGAGTATGCTGGAACAAAGTTATATGGCACTCTATTCCTATTGTGCTCTTATTAGCTCTTAGTTAATTAACTACAGGTTTTCAGTCAAGAATTACACACATAACAACTGAAAGGAGGAAAGGAGCACTGAAGGACAGTGCACTGGGGAACTGGAAAAACAGCTCTGAAGAGGTAAAAGCTCTGCTCCGGGCCCAGCGATGGCCCCAGAGCCACGGGCAGGGCTGAGCCCAGGAGCTGCCCCTGCCCAGGAGGCAGAACTCCTGCCCTGGGCAGTGCCCAGCCCTGAGCAGATGGTGCAGAGAGGCTGTGGAGTCTCCTCCCTGGGATATTGCAGAGCCACACGGACACACTGCTGTGCCCTGTGCTCTGGGATGGCCCTGCTGGAGCAGGGAGCTGGCACCAGAGGAGCCCCCTGGGCCCCTCCAGCCCCACCCACCCTGGGACTGTGTGTGATTCTCTTCTGTCTCAGGGGGCAAGGATGTTTTCCAATAAAAGCAGAACTTCTTAGCAATTTTCTTAAGGTTATTTTCAAGCTTTCTTGCCCTAAACCCTTAAATCATCACCTGCTCCAGTCAGGTGTCTTAGAATAATACATGACACTTTAACATACTTGCATTATGGTTACTCTTGTCCCTTGTCAGTTTTCTTTCCCCAGGTCAAATTAGAATAGTAGAAGAGGAGAGGAGAAAAAGAGAGAAGGCCACAAATATTCCCTATTCATAACATTTGTAATTTTCTTCCCCATCTCCCTCCTTCCCTCATTTACCTTCCTTGACCATATCTACTGAGGAGAGAGAAAAAATACAGACAGATACTAGAACTTTAATTGAATGCTGAAATCCTTTCTGGACAAAGATAGTGTGAGTCATTCTCTGCTGATGCACTAATGAATTTCCATCTGAACTGATTGTTAGAAAACAGTGGATGATTGTAATATCTTGGAATTCTCCTGGAGAGCATTTGGAGTGAGGGGATGTGTTGACCGATGTGGGAAGGGCAGTCAGGAGAGGCTGTCACATGGAAGGAGTATTTTGACAGTGTCAGTAAAGGCTTTGCTTTTAGAACCAGGTTTGTGTGTGATACCTTCCAACAGAGGAGCAAGGTGAGAGCATCTGTGCATGAAGAGTATGAGAGAATATATTCAATATTTACCACCAACAAGTCTGTTTTAGTTCTGTAGTATTGGTGATTTTTCCAGTATTGATGACTTATCCATACCAAGAGATAAAGAAGCAGGGATAGAATAAAAACAAATAAGATTAGGGAAAATGCAAGAAACCCACCGTTATACAGACTAAATAAAGGCTAATCATGCTCAAAGAAACATTAAAAACATTAAATTGATAGAAACACAGATAAATTAATCTGTGGCTCCGTGATGTTCTAATAAAATGATGAATGAGAATACCTTTTCCCAGTTAAAAAAAAAAAAAAGGCATGAGCCCTCAAAGAAAAATAAATATATCAAAAGAAAAGTAGCATCTGACACTTTGAGAAGAGAAATTAAGTCTTGTAAGACATAGGTGTTTACATTCATGACAGCCAACTCTGTAAGGATAATTGCAAATATGACAATCATGGCATCGTTGATTTACATTGTAAATATTAGTAATTATTTGTATTTAAACTGTCTTCCTCCTACAGATCTCCCACTATTTGTGATTATAAACTATTAGGCCTCACTTGCAGCACTTTTGCTTAAACTTGAAATCATCAGCCAGTCCTGATTTAGTTATGCTTGAATTAATGATTCTTCTTTAATAAAAAATTCTGAATTGTTTCAATGTAAAAGAATAAAAATCAAGCAAAACATGTTTAGCAAAAGATCTGTTCCAACTGACAACTCTGGAAATAAAAGCAAAATGGAATTATTTAAATAATGGAAGTACCATTGCAGAATTGAGCAACAAAGTGGTTGCAGTGTGCATTGGTTACTCATAATTGATAACCTTTCTTAATTCTGTGTTTACTGCATGGGAGCAATAAGACCACTGGAAATATATAGAATATATCCCTCAAGCAATCCATTATGTCACTTTTCTAAGTGTTTTTCAGTGAGAGAACAAGCAGGTTTGCTGCACCCCTTTGCCTTGAGCATCTTGAATCTGGATTTTTCAGATCTTCTAAGCCTTTTAAAATTGAGAGGGCTCCTCCAGGCTGAGTTTCTATTTTATCATTTGGCATCAGTGACAGACAGTAAGAGAATGTTTACTTACATACAAGATAAGCTTTTTACTTGCAGATAAGCAGTAGGGAGTGTGAGTCAGCCAATATTTATACTGCCTGCTTACAGGGAGTACTGCACACTGTTTATAAGATGTTGCGGAACTTTTGACAAATCTTTTGACTTTTACTTCTTAATATTTTATTATTAAAATATTTTAATATTTTATTATTAAATTAATATTTATTATTATTAATTATATTCTCTACTCATTGAAAGTAGAGAATATAGGGGAAAAGGTCTGTCTTTAATTTGTTTTCCTAAAACTTTAAAGAACAGCAGACTTAGGCTGGTAAATTGTCAGAAACAAAGATACATTTTCTTACAAGTGTTTTAGGATTAGGAGAATGCAGGCTCTTTTCCAAGAAGGCAGTCTCTGTATCCCACACGTGTACTCAGGGAAGGTCTGTTGCAAATGTAAAAAATGGATCATTGCTGAGAAAACAAAGCCTCACTGTTTCCTCTTGGAACCTGGAGCTGCAAGGGTGTGTTCAGGACTGCTCCCCGTGGCATGGCAGAAACTCACAGGGACAAGGGACTGAGGAGAGCAGTGAGGAGAATGGAATTATTTCCCAGTGAGAGTGGCTTATTCCTGATTAAACGGGCCTGAAAGTTCAGCTGTTGTGTCAGGGGTGCAATGCAAGCAGGTCAGTAAATGGATGACTAACTATACACTACATATAATCACTAATTGCATTATGTACTTGGTGTTACTTTCAGCTTTGTGATAAATCCCGGAATGTGGAATATCCTGGGTTTGAAGGGACACACAGAGATCATGGAGGAGAACCCCTGGACCTGGACAGACAGATCTTGTGATCATCCTCTTGTGATCGATCATCAGCAGTGTACAGCTTTCTGGGTTTGAGTTTTTCTGTAGTTTTTCTGTAGTTTCTGATACTTTCCCAGGAATTTGAAGTGACTATTTTATTTTAGGAACTCAGATGGATGCCCTCTTTAAGCCACTTAGGCAAACTTGTAACAGGATTTATTGTTGATGCTTGATTCAATATTTAAGAAGAAAAATGCATAAGAAATTATTGATGGACTGTTGAAAAGTAACCAAACTTGCATCATTGTCTGCTGTATTTAAGTTTTAATTGATCTACATGATAAACCTCGAGTTCTGCCGGGGGGGAGTTCATTTAT
Source organism: Peucedramus taeniatus (assembly GCA_013400575.1). NCBI lineage: Eukaryota > Metazoa > Chordata > Aves > Passeriformes > Fringillidae > Peucedramus > Peucedramus taeniatus. The sequence goes on along the minus strand of WBNO01025627.1, from coordinate 163,260 downwards.
AATGTACTGGGTGTTAAACTTGTTGTATGAGAAAAGCCTCAGGACAAGAAACAGAAAAACAACTCTCAATAATATTTACAACTTGAAACATATTTGAAATCTAAAAAAGAAATTATGAATGCCTCTTGATTTAAAATCTGTCTAAAAATAAAGCAGATTTTCAGTCTGATGAAGGTAACCTCCTAAACTTTGTCTAGAAATAGTCCACACCATTTTGTTTTAAATGACAGACAATTAATTTTTCTTTGTTTTTGCCTGGAAAATATTTTCACTTTTTCTTCTCATTTTAAGTAGATAATGAGCCAGTGTAAGGTGTTAGTGTCAGTCACAGATGCTCAGTCCTATTTTCTTTCTCCTTAAAGTGTAGTGCCCTGGAATGACAGGCCTAAGGCATCATTTCCAAAAGCACATGAATGATTAGTGTTCCTTGACACTATTTTAGAAAATAATCCAGGAATTTAGGTTCATTCTTAGGCATTGCAAACAAGTATTTTTGTTCTTCTTGATGAAATGGACTGGCCTTGTGGACAGTGCCACTGGAGAATTAGACAATATTAGCAGGATTATAATGTCAGCTTCCTAATTGTCAATTAATTGTATTATAGTTTGCCTAAAGCAAAAAGTGCTGTGTAGAACATCAGAGCAGAGTTTCCCCCAGTATTTCTGTGGCATGTTGATAAGTAAAAATTTAATTTTCCAGTGCAAATAAGTGTGAAATTAACTACATATGAAACACTTTTTTTTTTTTTTTTTACAGCAGAAGTATCTTTATTGGCTACTTTAAAGTTTACTCAGCAATCTGTTTTAAAAGTCACTTTGGCTAGGTGCTTACAGGAAATACAGCGCAGTGGATTAATCCAGTTTGTAGGCTGTTTTCCAAAGAAATGCTTAATAAAAAGAATTTCATGCAATATGCTATTAGAGCTTCATTTACATTAATAAGACTCTGTTCTCAAACTATTAAGCTACCTTCAAGATAAAAAAAACGAGGGGACTCACTGTACTCTGCATGTACAACCACGGCGATTAGTTTCTGCTGCTCTTGTACCCTTCTGAGCCCAGTCTACAGGAGAGAAAAAACAATGTTTTTTTCCTCACAGCTGAAGAGAAATCTTGGTGCCATGAATTTCCCCTCAGACAAACCAGGGAAATCCAGAAGGGAAGTCAGTAGTTTGGTTTGCTGTGGCTGCCCTGCAGTGGCACTGGGTGCTGTGGGAATGAGCCCCAGGGGTCAGAGGAGGAATGGAGGGAATTCCATGCTGCAAAGTGAGCACAGGAATTGTGAGTGTGTGCACCAAGGTCACCCAGGCTGTCCACACAGCAGCCAGGATGGAAATGGTGCTTGCCAGGAAAGTGGCACGTGTGGCACCCAAAGGGCTGGGTCAGAAATTGCTTCAAACATCACCAGGATGAGCAGAGGGATGGAGCAGCTCTGCTGGGAGGAAAGGCTGGCAGAGCTGGCATTGCTCACCTGCACAGGAGAAGCTTTGGGCTGAGCTCAGGGTGGCCTTGCAGGGCCTGAAGGAGCTGCAGGAAAGATGGAGAGAGACAATTGCCAAGGGCTGGAGGGACAGGACACAGGGAATGGCTCCCAGTGCCAGAGGGCAGGGCTGGATGGGACATTGGGAATTAGGAATTGTTCCCTGGCAGGGTGGGCAGGCCCTGGCACAGGGTGCCCAGAGCAGCTGTGGCTGCCCCTGGATCCCTGGCAGTGCCCAAGGCCAGGTTGGAGCTTGGAGCAGCCTGGGACAGTGGGAGGGGTCCCTGTCCATGGCAGGGGTGGCACTGGATGGGTTTAAAGGTCCCTCCAACCCAAACAATTCTGTGATTCAGTGATTGTTTCAAATCCAATAATACCACCTTTCACATCCAGTTCCTTCCATACAGAACTTTAACATGTTCCTAATTCCCTTAACAACACACATTCAGAAAGCACACTAGAAAATTATTATGTCAAAGCTTTCACTGAAATTTCTATTCTAACAAATTGTGAGAGAAGAACACGGTAGCAAACAGACCATGGAAGGGGGTGAAATGAGATTAACTTTAATGTCCCTCCCTACCCAAACCATGCTGTAAGTCTGTTAAATTTTCGTTGTTATGATGGATACCCCTGAACACCACAGAGAATAAACTCAAGATTAAAATATGTATCAATTCAAAATCATAGACTGAATTCTTTTTTTTTAACGTACAAAAGATGAAAAGTGCACAAAGGTGTTAAGTAAACTGCATGGACATTTAAATACTTATTTTGCATGAAGGATTAATATGACTTTCAGACAGAATTTATTTTCTTGAGCTGTTAATGATCTGCCATTTTACTCCCTAAATTAGTTCTCAAAGGTCAAAATGAGATCAATTATCCAGTAATTTGGATCTCTTAATTGGCTCAGTTGTGCTTGAAAAGCAAAGCTTCTGTTTTATTTTTATAGCTTGAAAAAGAAGCTGGAAAAAAATTCAAATTATGGTTAGAATGACGTTATGGATTGATATGCAAAATGAAAATATGTGTAGATGCATTTTGGGAGTCTTTTCAGTGGAATTTTAAAATTCTGTTCATTACACATTGAGAATTCAGGAATAACAGATGTAGTGTTCTTCCTAAATTGTGTTCTGAAAGGGAAAAGGGAATTTAAGTAGATTCCCTGAATTTTAGGGGACTTTAAAGGAAAGGAGTAGTGAAAAGCAGAATAAGAGTAGGAATAAATATAGAGGGGTTTTTGATTAATACAGTGATAAATTGTCTACAGAAGATCTCCAGTGGCTTGAACAGGAATGGGGTCACACCATAGTGGTTGTTTACAGCACTCCTGGGCCTGAGATGTGGTGGGTTATATGAGTGAGTAATTAAAAAAAGAAAGCAAGAGTTGGTATTTCTCTCTACATTTCCTACTGTCACAGTTTTAGTTAAAATTTGGATTAAATAAACAGATCTATCAATAATTTTAAGTTAAAAATAACAAAAATACAATCTACTAAAGTCATAGGGATATTGGAAGGACATATATTTGTATCCAAATTTTCAGTGAAATTTTCATTAGTGGTCTCGTTTCCAATTCTGTTCCTTGTGTTTCCATGTGTATTTGGGAGATGAAACATTTCATTTCCAATTTAAATTCATATAGAAAATTTTTATTCTGTTCTTTCTCCTCAAGGTAAAGAATGTAGAAGAGTTTAAATATCTTTTGATATTTTAATATTTTTAGTCGTAATTAATCCTCTTGTAATAGTTCTATTAAAAATTAAAATATTTTTTTTTCATATTTTAAAAAAGTCAGCTTTTGTATTGAAGCATTGAGAAACCACTTTTTGGGAGCTGGGCAAGATTATAAAGAAGTAAACCAGTCACTGGATCTATTACATTCAGAGATAGTTGCAAATATTCATATTTTATGGAGTATGGTATTCAGTTTTCTTTCTTTAGCATTTTGACAGGAAAAAGTCTGTGTAAATGCTTGGAAAAACAGGAGCAATTTCTAACTCAAATGTCTCCTTTTATTCTTACACCTATGGATGGACTGATTTTATTAGTGGGATTACAATGTTGCTGTTAATGTGATGCTACTGAAAGTCAAGTTTTTAACATGCATGTGCCAAAATGTGCTTGTATTTCTAACTGATCTTTTTAATCTCCACAGTTTTAAGGAATAATCCTTTTTTTCTTTAAACCTACAGCTTTATCTTTTAGTCTTCCTCAGCCTCTGGTTGGGTTCCTTGTGTGCCTCCATGAAGTGGATATTTCTGCCTCATTACCACACACCATCTGATTTTATTGGAATATCAAAGAATTTTTTTTTCCCCTTATAGCAAGATGTTTAGGAGGCAGATGTTTCTTAAATGTTGGTAACTGGAAAATATGTATTCTTCATTACTTACAAGTTGTTAAGTTTCTGCAGCATGTAACTAAGTTATATTTGATCACTGAATAGGCTGCTTCAGTGGGAACAGTGGAAAGGTTATATTATTTTTCTCTTTATTTAGCAAGCTCTTCCACTGGGAGATTATTCAGGTGCACTGAAAATAGAAAATCACGTTTTCTTTTTTTTTTTTTTTAAGAGCTTCAGGATATTTCCATCATAAAATTGTACCAATTCAGAAAATGATCACAGAAAGTTTGGAGCTGCACTTGAAACAGTAGTTAGAGTAGACTGATTCTTCATTATGGTTGATAGAAAAGATGTTTTCTAAAAGAATATAAGTTCATGATACTAAAAATAAACACGGGAGTAACTTTTTATCCCAAATGTCTGTCACGTTCTTTCCATGTTTCCAAAAGCATTATCAGTCATGCCTATAGTGCTGTTAAAGAGAAGCTACAGGGATTACTTTCAGTACTTAAAAAAATAATTGCTCTCTAATCAAAGGTTTAATATTTTCATGCTTTTTATGTTTAGAAGGCAAAATATTTTGTTTAAAGGGACCTGCTTGTTTGATGTATTTTTTCAGAGACTGGTTTAAAATTATCGAAGTCCTGAAAAACCCATTTACCTCCACTGAGATTATATAAGCACCTTGTGATTGCTTGTTGGCAAAGAGTATTCCTCTATTCCTCCTGTATTCCTCCATGGATTATTTACATTAATATGTGTCCATGGGAATGTACTTATTTTTAAGATAAAATTTATTGTCAGAAAAGGATAATCAATATGTTATTGCTATAGTCTGTAGTGTATTTAATTTGCATGTTGGCACATTTTCCAAATGCTTTCAACAACAGCACGTCATTAATAATTCTGAGAGTCACAAAGGGGATCCAGCTGAAGCTGCCTCACAAAATCATACCAAAAAATCATATATTATTGAAGAGAAAGGACTACAGCAATTTTGTATTTTCTTTACATTTAATTGCTTTTTGTATTCAGGGATTTTGCTCAATTCTAAGTTACTAAGTGCAGTATGTTAAATACAAACTTTTAATGACTGTTTGTGTTTATTTGCAAGTCTGAATATGCCCTGTGGAAGAGAAGTTTGACCATTGTTGTGTGCTGAAATTTAATATCTTTTGCTTTCAATCCCTCGTTTTGAACCATCAATCAAGATGGATTGAAAACACTCTACTTTGTGTAGTACAAATTTTCCTCCCCCTTGTTTTGTTTTATGACTCTGCCGCGTTATTTTTCCCTAGGACATCTTTAACCTCAAAGGAAATGCACATTATTTTTCTGAACTGCTGTTCCATTTAAGGGTGGATGAATTATAACTCATGCTAAGTTAGATGTGTATTTGACTTGCACTACAAATCTATTTATAGAATCCATGAATCTTTGAGGTTGGAAAACACTTCTGAGACCAAGGAGTCACAGCTGTGCCCGATGCCCACCTTGTCCCCGGCCCAGAGCACTGAGTGCCACCTCCAGCCCTTCCTGGGACACCTCCAGGGATGGGCACTCCAACCCTCCCTGGGCAGCCCCTGCCAAGGCCTGAGCACCCTTTCCATGGAGAAATTCCTGCTGGTGTCCACCCTGAGCCTCCCCTGGCCCAGCTTAAGACAATGCCCATCCCTTCACTCTCTGTACATGCACTGGAGTGGATTTTAATATTAATCCTGTTGTAATTTTTAATATTAGCCTTTTTTTTTTAAATACTACCGATGAAAAAAGCCCTTTGTAGTTAGGTTCTGGTTAATTTTGTGTGTAAGATGCACACACAAGAATCACTTTTGTTTAGGTTTCAAGGCATACACAGAAGTCAGGTTTCTTTACAGGTATTTCCTCTCAAATGCACTTCTGTCCAGATAGATTTGCCTGACAAAATGGTCCTCTCAGGTTGCACAGCAGGAGGAGATGAGGCAGATGTTTGGGAGGCAGTAGCACCATCCTGACCTCAGTGCTGCACACACAGTCCTGTGCTGGGCCCACAGTCTTTGCTGGCAGGGGCACATCCCTGCCAACCTGTGCTCCTGCTGGGAGGGAACATCCCTGCACACCCCTGTTCCTGCAGGAGGGATGAACATCCCTGCACACCCCTGTTCCTGCAGGAGGGATGAACATCCCTGCACACCCCTGTTCCTGTTTGGAGGGATGAACATCCCTGCACACCCCTGTTCCTGTTTGGAGGGATGAACATCCCTGCACACCCCTGTTCCTGTTTGGAGGGAACACCCCCACAAACCCCTGTTCCTGCTGGGGAGGGAATATCCCCACAAAGCCCTGTTCCTAATGGGCTGCTCACACTGCAAGAAGTGCTCCTCAGTGAAGGGGATCCTGGGGAATGGAGAGAGGGCTTCAAATGCAAATTTATCTTCTTGATATGCTGGTAGCAACTATCATCCTTGGTGGCCGTTTCCTGAGAGGAAAGAACATCTCTCAGTGCTGATAGAATCATGTCTTATCTGCTAAGGCCACAATCAAGGGCTCCCTGACAACATTCTGCATGGCCTGAGTGATCTACCTTGGTGGGAAATCTTGCAGGTTTGGGAACAAGGGCACAGTTAAATTCAGGGATGCGAGGGGATTCTAAGATGTTGTCTGGCAGGGGAGCAAAGGGAACCTTTAAACCTGTTGCCAAAATTCTAGGTAAATACAAAATTTGTGGAATTTCTGTCTTGTTTATATAATGGATATTGTAGCCATCTAAAAATACATATATACATTAACATACTTTTTTATTCTAAATTCTTTCATTACCATGCTGGAAAAAAGGTTTGTAAAGAGTTAGTTTCAGGCTTAGAATTTCAATTTTACATAACTTTAGGTTTTTAATATTTCCTTAAAACACTTCCTTTCATACATTCTGAGCATTGGATCCAGAATGAAGGATACATTATCTAAATTATATACTCTCTTTCCATATATAGGGTACGACTAAGTATTAACAGGATTTCTCATAGGTCACAGAAAAAGAATGAAAGCCCTGTGGAATCTGAAATGACAGCTTGTTTAAAATTTTTAAAGCCTTGAACACTTGAAAATATGATGATATAATTATGACAGTGTAATTGCTAACAGACATAACTATATTATTGTTAAAACTTGAATATATGAAATTAAATAGCTGCAAGATTTAAGATACCAAGATTTTGCAGCATATAATGAATATAATGGAAGATAACACCAGTGGAAGCCCTCAGCTAAATGGAAGAGAATACCTAAAAATAATCCTAATGGCTTTGCTGTTCCTTCTGGTGCCAAACAAATTCGATATTTTCCTTATTTAAACTAAGAGAGACAAACTCTTTCACTTTGAGAACAGCTCATACATCCCATATTTTGCACGTGTTGTAGCACAACTGTTTAATATTAAGGTAAGCACAGCATTTAGGATTGACTTGAAAGTGTTCAGCAAGGATAAAAGCTTAGGGAACTAATTCAGGAAAAATCATACTTATCTGAGCCAATTTTTCTAGCTTGACATTTTATGATTTACTTCTAAGCAGCTAAAAGAGCTTAAGAAAGCTCTTCCTTCTGGTTCCTCTGATTTTATTTATTTATTTATTTATTTAATTTTAATGTGCTGCTTAATTCTGCCTGGAAAATGTGTAATTAATACTGAAAAAAACCAGTCTGGTTGTTGACTATGAGAAAGCTGAAGATGTGAGAGATTAGAAATGATCATGTACTGCATGGAACTTTTTAATACATGCTAACATTGGTACATCACCCAAAAACTGGAAACATACTGAGCAGTTTTCTGCAAAATAGAGCTGACACTGTGCAGTAGTGTTGAGGATTTCCAGTACTTTGTTAGCTTTAAAATGGTCCAAGCCAATTACACACCCAAAAGTAAAAAAATTTCAATCTTTTTGCTATTCTCAGTCGGCTGGTACTGGCAATAAAACTAGTTAAGCTGTGCAGGAGCTTGAGCCCTGGATGAATCCCTTATGAAATTTCTAGGAACAAAACCATTTAGGTGTAGGAAAAACATCTGAAGCAGTAAATAAACAAGGAGAAATGGGCAGTTTCCTTTCTATATTGGCCTGACACCTGGAAACCTGGAGCAAGGCTTGGTGCCAAGTCCAAGCATTGAAATGTAAATGTGCAGAATCAGGAATAGGGGGGATGGCTCCCAGTGCCAGAGGGCAGGGCTGGATGGGACATTGGGAATTAGGAATTGTTCCCTGGCAGGGTGGGCAGGCCCTGGCACAGGGTGCCCAGAGCAGCTGTGGCTGCCCCTGGATCCCTGGCAGTGCCCAAGGCCAGGCTGGACACTGGGGCTTGGAGCAGCCTGGGACATTCCAAAGGAATGTTTGTATGTCGATGGCACAGTTCTCCAGAAGCTTTGCACTGTGTTGTCTGCTCTTTTCCAGAGCTATTTCCAATATCTCAGCTAGAAATACAAGACATCCAAAGATAACAGTTTGTGCTACTGAACATTGTTCAAGAATGTGCTGAATTTTTGTCCCCCTAAATATAAATAAATAAAATGCCAGTTTTCTGGAATCCCATCACAGACTTCTTTGTAATTACCAGCACTTGAGATTTTAGCTAAAGCTGTACAAAGATTACATTAGCATAAAATGTTGTGTTCTTTTGATTGAATATATTATTTGAGAGAAAATATTCCACACTACTAAAGGTAGGAATAAGAAATTATTACCTGCCAGGTGATAAATAGTACTCTATTGATGAGAAATATTTAAAAAAATGCTAATTGCTCCGTTGAGGTTGACATTTAATCCAGTTAAAAATATGCCACAAATCCAGCTTGGAAAACTCAGTATATAAGTAATGGGTCTGTGTGAATTGTAGCAATTACTGGTTGAAATTAGTGGGTTCTCCTTTAAAATTTCTCTGTCACATCATATTTTGTCACATCATGTAGTTTTTCACTGCACTTTGGCAGGGGCTCTTGATTGGTGAACTGCAGGGAGATGATCAGAGCCCCACTCTGACTTTGGAGCTGGTGATTGAGAAGAAACCAAACACTGCAATGCAAATCCCACCTTTCACTGATTGCACAGCTACATTTGGTAGCTTTTAGTCCAAGACCTCTCTGCACAGAACTTCTTTCACCTTCTTAACCCCTCAGAGGCTCCTCATAGATTCCTCCACTTGGTTCTGAGCCTTTGGGGTTGCTCCACAGTGGGAGTGCAGTGCTGCCTGTTTGGGGTGTCCTCCTACCATTGATAGCTGCTGGCATGAAATAAAAATGGGTTTATCAGGCTTAGCAAAGATGAGAGCACCAAACTTCTAACAGTAACTGTGATGTCTCTAATGTTCAGCTCCTTCTGAAATTGGTGATGCTGTAGGATTGCACCTTTGAGGAATTTTCTGGTTATCTACAAACCTGAGAAACTGTCTCCCTGCACAAAGCAAATGGGAATAATTTTATTTAATCAGCTTCCTTTGCTGATCCAGAGTAGAGAAAGTTTTACTGGATGCAAAACAGAGGACTTTGCTGTAGTAAAGTAAGTCTTTTTTTTTTTTTTTTTTTTTTCTAAAAAAGCCCAGAAGGGAAAATATTGATAGGAAACCTCTATTCTCTCCTTTATTCAGACCAATCAAAGCTCCTGTCCTTAGTTATGGAAGTGAAGCCAGCACAGAAAGCTTCAGGGTATATCCTGGGGTATGGATAATTGGTCAGGAGTTGTTAGATTTTTCCCTACTCCATATTTTCTTGGTGCATCTGCCTTTTGCAAATTCTTTAGAGCAGAGTCACTATAGAGTAATTTAATACCACCTGTTTTTGTTGCTCCTCTGTTGCAGTTTTTGGGCTGGAATACAGAAATATAACTCTTTCCATAAGAGATGATTTGTGATGCTGTCTCCACTTGGATGCAGAGAATTTTGAAAAAGAAATAGGGGTCTTGTGGCTCACAAAAAAAAAAAAAAATCTGGTGCTGGTGTTCCTACTGTTTCTACTTCTTGAATTTCTCCACAAAATTTATTTATTTCATAAAGATAATTAATTACTGGGCTTTAATCTTTCAGGTAGTAAGATCTTCCACTTTCCAATCAGATGAGGAAATTGTGCTCAGCCTCTGAATTTTCACAGTGTCTTGGGTAGGCAGGGAGCTTCGTGACCATCCAGTTCTAGCCCCTGCCATGGGCAGGGACACCTTCCTTGTCCAGCCTGGCCTTGGACATTTCCACCTGGAGTAACCTGGGGTAGTGGAAGCCCATGGCTTCCACCCCAGGGGGTGCAACAAGGTGATCTTAAACGTCCCTTCAACTCCAAACCCTTCTGATGTTCTATGAGAAACTACTGGGCTTTTTTCCTTCAACTTGCATGTGGATTGTTGCTTGTGTTTGTTTTGTTGTTGTTTTTAATTGCAAAACCCCATCTGATTGCCTTATTGAAATAATTCAGCTTTTTTCATCAATGTTTATAAAGCAACATTATAAAACAAAATACAATGATTCTAGAGAAATAAGAAATTGTAGTAGATTATGTTCCATAAAAATGGCTAGTGATTTATCCATTCACAACAAGAGGAGTAAGGACTGTGCACTGTCCCTTGAACATCCTTTTCTCTCCCCTGCTCTTTGGGTTGGTGGTTGGGTTGTTTGGTTGCAAGCTAAAGCTTCCTTATGCTGTAATGTAAATACAGGTCCTATTGGGGAGGAAGTTTTAAATAAGAGCATTTACTCTTGCAAAAAAACACATAAAGGAAACAAAGGCACTGTCCCATGTGTGCTGTATAAAGAGTTACTGTCCTCATTTTTCACTTGGAGCCAATCACTATGGTACTGGAGTGAGCAGTGCCTCATCTATACATATATATCATTTTTCCAAAGGATGCTCTAGAGAGGCTGAAGATCAATATAAATTCATTTTTTCTGGTAATGGAAAATATTTGAACTGTTGGGCTATCAGGCACAAGGATGACTTCTGAGGGTATCATGTTTGTGTTTTAAGCCACTGTCCTGACAATTCCAGACGTGTGTAAACTTACAGCTTTTTGTGTGCCTTGACAAGTAATCTGAAGAGACCAGAGTTACTTGGAGAAGGTAGACTGATACATAATTAGCAGAAAAACAATTTTCCTTAAATAGACCATGTCCTCAAAATTCAAGTGTGTTCTGCTTATTGTAGAGATAAACACATTTGGAAAAATTATAGCAGTTTAAAACCCCCTGTATGAAGTTCAAAACACTTTCTCACACACACTCCATAACAAATACTGTGATGGTGCTAGGATAAAACTATATTTGAATTTATGAAGAGGACACAGAAGTGCCACGGTATTGAGTTTGGAAGAATGATGCACCAGCCCTAAAAGAATTGTTTTTAATTACAAGACGTGCTCTGCTAGTTGCCTGCAACATTATCTCCTTAATCATTAGCATTCAGAAATGGACATACTTACACAAAGATATTTATATTGGGAAGACACTTTCAAACTACTCAGAAACCTCAAAGTAGCTCAGGAAAGAATAATGCCATGTTTAAGTGGAAAATGCTGACAAAACCTGAAGTACATTGCAGTGGGGATAGAACAAGTAATTGCTGTGTTATCATTAGGAGGTTTGGACAAGGAGGAAAAGGGAGAAGAGAATAGAGACTGGAATTTGAATTCCTCTGTTAAGCTTAGTGCCTTTTAGAGGAAGAAAACAGAGTATGGCTGTTACAGGCAGTGTAAGTGTACTTTTTTATATCTTTGGCATATGTGATTTCTGTGCCAAATAGCTTGAGAGAGATGCTAATTTTATCAAAAATGTTCCATTTTGAAGTTGCATCTCATTTAAACCTGAACTCTATTTAGTGCCTGTATCTGGTAGGGAAGGGGGGAAATTTATTCATTTTGTAAGTCGTAGGAGGAGGGGCTGAGGGAGCTGGGAAGGGGCTCAGCCTGGAGAAAAGGAGGCTCAGGGGAGCCCTTCTGGCTCTGCACAACGCCCTGACAGGAGGGGACAGCCGGGGGGGTCGGGCTGTGCTCCCAGGGAACAGGGACAGCAGGAGAGGGAACGGCCTCAGGCCGGGCCAGGGGAGGCTCAGGGTGGACACCAGCAGGAATTTCTCCATGGAAAGGGTGCTCAGGCCTTGGCAGGGGCTGCCCAGGGAGGGTTGGAGTGCCCATCCCTGGAGGTGTCCCAGGAAGGGCTGGAGGTGGCACTCAGTGCTCTGGGCTGGGGACAAGGTGGGCATCGGGCACAGCTGCGACTCCATGGGCTGGGAGGGCTTTCCCAACATTATTGGTTTTGTGATTCTATTTATATTTTTTATTATCTTACATGTGTTGAGAAATTCAGGTGAGTATTTAAAGGAGTTTTTGATCTTAAATTGTAATGCATTAAGTCGTTACTACTTCAGTTTTTTTTCCTTTTATTTTCTTTTAATTTTACAGCACTTCCTTAGCATTCAAGAAGTTTCTTCTGCAGATGAGTGATTATTCTGTGGGATTTTCAAAAGTTGAGGTTATATAGACCTTCTCTACTTCTCAATGGCAGTTTAAAAGAGAAAAATATGTTTGTGACAGTTCATAAGCTATAGATTACTGAGGATGATTTACTCGTGCCTACTTCAGAAGATCATCATAGAGCAGAGACGGTGACTGGCAACATGTTAAAGTTTCAGTAATCTGTTTTTTTTTTTTTTTTTTTTTTTTTTTTTTTCCCTACATACTTCTAGCTTGGCTGTAAGTATTTAATAAATTCAACTGCAAATTACTGCTTTGGGAAGAACTTTAGTGGAGGAAAGAGCTGAATATTACACATAAATATTCTAAATGTCTGGGGAATGTTTTCTGTCCAGAGTTTTTTTGTTACTTTTTTTTTTTTTTTTGTGTTTCTTTTCCTTTTTTTCCCCCTTCTTTTTTAGTTTAACTGAGGAAAATCTGTAGAATGAAGAACATAAAATACTCCATTGAATACCTTTTTATTTTTTCCTGGTTCACAATACTTAGAGTCAGGGTACCATTCTATATTAAACCCTTGAGAGATTGAAAGAAAACAAACCCAATTCTCATATTGAACAAAAGAAGCCTTAAAAATTGCTTAAAGAAACCAAACCTGCCAAGCTTTGTTTCACTTTCCTCCATTCAAGAGAAAGGAGCTTGGCCTGAGGGCATTGAGGTCCTCATCCAAGCCAGGCTGGAAAGAATCCCTCATGGTCTAATTATCAGCAACTCTGGGGAGAGAGAGTGCTTATGGAATGCTCTTTAATGAGGGGAAATCAGGGGGATTATTTCAGGAATGGCCTTAAAACACACACATTCTCTTTGAAAATTAACACCTTTTCCTAAGAAGCTCAGTGTATTTATTTTTCTGTTATTGCTCTATTATAGGAATGTAAGGCTTTATGAGCATTTGATAGATTTCTGTAAGTCTGAAAGGCTTTTTCAGACATTTGAAAGAAATACTTAGAGTGAGAGGGGGACTTGACACAAGCACAGGAAAACAGGGGCTCAAAGTGTATTTCCTGAAAGAAAAATACATTTATAAGTATTGACTTACCCTGGGTTTTAGGGTTGTATGTATGTATTTTCCTCAGTGACTCAAAGTGGATAAACCACCTTCAGGAGGACTTTCTGCAGCATTTACTCAGAAACAGTATCTTTTTTTGGCAGATTAGGCCAGTTTTCACCGGATTCTGCAAAATTCAGTGCTAAGAGTCAGTGCCTGGTGAACGCTGGGAATGCCGCCTACAGGAGATGGGAATATTGAGGTTCTCACCTGAATTGCAGCCTGGCTCATCCGATGGGAATGTGGCTGTGGAATGTGCTTCACCTTTGTGAGGTGGAAGCAAAACCAAGCAGCAAAACCTCTTGACTAGCTGGTGTTTGATGATGGTCCTGGCTGGAGCAGCTCAGGAATTTCACAGCTCCTGGAGCTGAGAGGAAACAGAGTGTAACTTGCACCCCAAAAAGCTTTGTCCTCAACGGGTGGGTGGAGAGGGAGAAGAGAATGATCAGAAGCACCCATCCACAGAGCTCCCCTGGTTGTGAATCTGGCTTTAAAGGGGCTGAGCTGGTGATCACCAGTGTTTTTAAATTCTGTCTTCTGCTTCAGAGATAAGTTCTAGCTAATGAGATTTAAACCAAGCTTGGGAGAGCAAATTAAAAAAAAAAATCCAAGTTCCAAGTGACCAGAGCCTCATTCAGGTGATATCAGAGCAGTTTCCCTGGAAGTGCAGCTGGTTCCCTGCTCCCTTCACCCTGACCCAGAGCGTGCACACCTGCTTTGAGTTTTGCAATCTGGCACTTGGGAGTGTCTTTCTGCAGGTGGATCCCTAAATACAATCTTTGAGGTGTCTTTGAGGAGACTTTCAAATCAGGAGAGGATAACCTGGAAAATATCTGGATAACTCTGAAAAACTCTCTATGCCCACATGCCTCCAACATAATGGAAAAGCCAAGAGCTTTCACTGCTTTATCAGAGTATTCACAATTAATTCCATAGGCAATTGGAAGCTGTCAAATTTATATAAACCTTCTAATTCATTAATTTCTTCCAAAATATACACACTTTTTATTACTTTTTCTATGAGTTGGAATATATATATATATATATATATATATGATGTTTCAAGAGAAAAACCTGTCAGACATTGTATTGATTGGTTTTAAAGCCATCAAATGAGTTAAAGGAAAACAAATTTATGGAAATGAATTAGAGGTAAAAAGATGTAATTGAAGGTTTATTGAAAGTAATTGAAATTAACAAAGGCTATTGATAGAGATCAGAAGTAATTAAATTAATGTGAAGAAATTTGGTTTAATTGAGATTTAGTTGAGAATTACTGAAATTGAATGAAGTTCAGTGAGAAAATTGATAAGCTGCGGATTTTTAAAATTGATATTAATGATATTCTATGATGAAAAGTTCTTTAGGAAATTATATAACAAAGATATAGAAATATGTTCTTTTTTTTCTTGGTGAAAAAACTGCTATTTTACTGGCATCACATATTTTATGAAATATTCAAACTATCTAAATGCAAAATATAAGCTTGATAAATAGAGATTCATGAGCTGTACACAGAGAATGCAGAAATGTTCCATGATTTTCCAATTTCTGTTATAATTGCTGGTGAAAGAAATGAAGTATTGCTAGGTAAAGAACTACCAGACTGGTAGTAATTCGCAGTATTATCTTTTAAACAAACTAATCCATCATGCTTGTGATGTGCATTTTCCAGTGGCATTACTTGCAAAGACCATAAATTGTCTCAAAGTTGTCTCCTACCTTTCTATTGCAAATAGGAATACACATAATTATTTTTTGTCATTTTAGAATACAAATATACAGATTCTGAAAAATCTTTCTACGTGGTAACTGTGGTTCTGAAAGAGGAGAAGAGCTCATTGCTGCCTTTTTATGGGAACCCATATCCAAAAATATAGGGAATTGGGACAGCAAAGGATAAATAAAAGAAATGTAAAAGAAAAAAAATCCCTGTTGTTTCTGATTCAACGTGTTAGCGTTCTCTAGTCCCTGTGTAAGAGGTGGTAGTCCTTGGAATGATTTAATATATTAAAAAATAAAATATCTGAAACTGGAAGCTCAGCCTCAGGCATGTGTTGCACATGACAAGTGTCCAAGTATTTAGAGTTATATTTTCTAGTTTCAAAAGAACACATCATTTGAAAAGCAGCAACTACAGCCATTCAAAAGTTGCCTTGGTTCTGATCTTGAGGAAGATGCTTACCTATCTCTTCATTTTGTGGTAATAAGTCTTATTTTATTTAAAATAATTTGTTTCCACCATCTATGCATTTGATAATATTGCCCCTTTCAAATATTTTCAGAAAAAAGTCATTGGCAATGCTTCCAGGAAAAGAGACAGACATCAAAAAAACCTTCAGGGGAGGCAATTGCAGAAAAGGATTCTAAATCTGCTTATATAAATTGGATCTTCCTAAGTTCTCAAAATTAAGGTAACAGTGTGCATTTCAGAATGAAATGCAGTTCAGATTTTGGAAAATACTCTTTCCCTTTCAGATATTTTAATGTATATATGTATAATACATATACATAGTTATATAAAATATCTCCAACATAAATAAAAGCTGGAGCTTGCAGGGACTTATTTTTTTTTCAGTAGGATTTTAATTTCCTCTGGCACCTTGGAGAATATAAAAGAGCATGTGGGGAAGTATTGCCATGTCTGTAATTCATGTGTTTTAATGTAAGAAGGAAAAGCATAAAAACTACTGTTTTTTGTTGTTGTTGTTGTTGTTGTTGTTGTTGTTGTTATTATTATTTATAAATTCATTAATTTGAAATATTTTTTTAAATTTATCGTTCATGAAAATTGTATTAATTTTATAGAGAGGCTTTCCCAGTTTAAGTGGTGTGCTGATTAACTGGGCTTTTTTATTTACCCAGAGGTGAGACATCATGAAAGGAGCACTGAGCTGCTCTGGAAAGGTCTATTGGATGTCAGTCAGAAATATCCTGTTGAAACTATTGGCTCACCGTTTCTGTCAGTGGGAGGTGATTTGACTCCTTTTCTGCAGGAGATTTGAATGTGAAGAGCTCAGGCATTTACCAGGGTATCTCACCATGAAAGCTGCTGTGGTTTGGGGTTTTTAGGCCTGGTCAGGTGCCAAAAGTTTTGTCCTGTTTGGTCACAGAAGTAGAATGGCAGGTTCAGGGTTCTGCGTTTAATTTCTCCTGTGAGGCCTTTCTCATTTTGGTGCAATATTTGTTTCTAGGACATCTATAAAGTTCTGGTTCCCTGAATGCAGCAGTTCTTGCCCCTGTTTCAAGTTTTATTTTGCTGAATGGTCTTGGAAAGTCCCTGTGGGCTTTGCTCCTTCTCAGTGTTGTTCAGACCACATTAGATGTGTCCTTGCTGTTTCCTTTATCAGTTTCTCTCTTTGCTACTTTTAATTCAGATATGAACCTTCATGAAGAAAAAAGGGCAGTTAATTTTTTCTAGCCTGAATATGACTTTTTTAAAAAAAGATATTAATCTGAATCCTACCGTGACTATTTATACCCTCTGCAGTGAGTCTATAATGTATAAAAATGTTTTTATATGCTTCTCTCAATTAAAAATCATATTGCATGTTGAAGAACACTGGGCTATTGTGAGGCAAGCATGAAGGAGTTTATATGGATTTCTCTTGGAGAATGACTTTTAGCAATTCATCCTAATTGAGCACATTGCATAAGGTCAGATACAATGCTCAGTCCCATAGAATTATTTTTTATATTAAAATAACTGTATTTTTGTAGGAGAATTAGATTTCTACTCCAAGAATATGGAAAGTTCTGTCTAGTGTAAGCCAAAGGAAAATACCTCAGCTCACAGTGAAGTAATAATTATGTCATGGTAGGACAAAGCCCTTACGACAAAACTCCGGCCTCTTCAAAAATGGCAGCAGTTACAATAGCACAAGTACAAATAGTTCACTTTGGCTGCCTTTCTTTTCTTATTTGTTTGGTTTGTGTACATGTGCTCCCTGCATGGAGAAGAGTTTTATGGCCGCCTGTGGTCACAATAGTGTGTCTGTTGGTGGTGTTGCCTTTTGCTGTTTTTCCCTAACACGTTATCTTTTCATTTTGAAAATGTCCCAGGAAGGGTTGAACTGCCTTGCTGTTGTTAGTGGTTTTGCTGGTGTAACACTTAAGAATAAACCTTGAATGATCAATCAGCCCATGACAGCCATGTCATGTTATAATGATAACACCTAGTCATTATTTTCTGACTAGCAGGTCTATTCTTGCAGTACATTTATTTACGTGAAAATAACTGCATATTTACCTTTCTAAGGACATCGCTGCCATTTCCCAAGTACATCACCACTTCCTTTGAACTTTGCCATATGAAATTGCTGCACATTTTTGGAATAATTACAATTCAGCTGTGACTTGACTTTCCATTCCCAATAGAAAGTGATATAGCTCTTTATTTTCCAGCAAAGCTTTACCTTAGTCTCTGCTGATGACAACATTTCTGTTCTCATTTTAGCTGGGAAGGCTTTGAAAATAAGTAATCATTTTTTAATAATAAATAAATGTATTTGCAGAAATCAAACTGGGGATGAGTTAGATGGGAGCTGCAAGCCCTGTGCTCGCTGTACCTCACATCTTACACGTGTATCTTGTTTAAAGGCAAGCCAAGCATTTGAATGTGAATCCAAGGACAGGCTGTGCTCTTGCTGTTGCTTTGATCAGTCATTTCTAGACATGCTGTTTCCTCTGTCATATTCAGAGATTACATTTGGAAACTTGTTTGATTCTGAAGCTCATAAATGAGTAAATGTTTATATTTTTGGATTAACTGAACTGTGAGAATTTCCTGGAAGATAAGAGTCGATTTAGAGCTACAGTTGAGAGCCAACAGCCAGCTAGAAAGTTTTGAAGTAGGCAGTTGTAGAAGGCTTCTCTCAGATTTTGTGCAATTTAAATGTAATTCTCAGTGAGTTACATGAGTTACACTTAGGGTAAGCCTTAGCAAAAAATCGTTAGAGATTAATTGTCATATCTAAGCTCTATAATTTCATTTCCTTTGCCTCATATCAAGGAAACCAATAATCTCCAACCCTTCAGCTGCACAGCCCCCAGTGCCCTGTGTCCATCTCGCTTTGTTGTGTGTACATATTAGGTTATGATCAAAAGTTTTAATTCTTGTAGCAATGCACTTTATTTCTTTCTCACTTTGATGACCTTGCTCTGTGTATGTTCAAGTTGCTTTGCATTTCCCTTCTGGCAATTCCCCCCTCTCCATGAGGTACTGAATCCTCTCCTATTCTAAAATTCAGCACACTATTTTAAGTGGCTGAGATAACTATTTGTAACTTACAGCTCTGGTGAGGGTAGCTGTGTTTTCTCTTCAGTCTTTGGTTCATCAGAACAACCAGAGATCTTCTCCAGGTGTGTATCATGAACTCCTAATCTTGCAGCAAGCCCTGAACTGACAGATCTTATGGCTTGAAGTTACTCTTCTGTGCTTTGATGCTCCATCTTTCTTTCCTTTATATCAGAATGGTTTTTAAACATCTTTTAATGTCTCTCTTTTTCTACTGTCTGGCCCCTCAGCACAAGTATGTTTGATATTTTATGAACTCCTTTATGAAGAGTGGTGTGTGCTTTTTGGTACAGGTCATGGAGAAGGGGAGTATCTCACCATCTGATTTGGGTAAAATTGGAAATCCCTTTTAACTTTTCCTAAAAATGTTCCTAAAAAAATAGGAACAAAAATTTTCTGTAGTGTTTTTCTGGTATTTTGGTTTTTTTTTCTTTTTTTTTTTTTTTCTTTTTTTAAATCAATATCCTCTTAAAGACCAGTGTTGTCAGAGAATAGTAGAAGATGGCATGTGCATAGGTTGGTAATAGGATGAGTAATTTTTCAAATAGTGTCATATCAGTTGAAATCCAACAGTGATAAAATCATATCTGAGTGGCTCTTTGATGTTTTTTAGGACATATCAAATTCTTAATCTGTTTCTTAGAGAGAAATAATTACTGTATAACAATCCTTTCCATCACACTGCACCCTGGCACAATTTCTGTGGCAACTGAAAACCAGAACTGGGAAGGAAAATTAAAATTGTTTTTCTACCTCTAAAGCTGCTTCTGTGGGTCTTGCATCCTCACAGCAGAAGGGGAGCTGGAGCTGCTCGTAAGTAGCTGAAAACCTACAGAAATTTTTTAAGAATGTAATTGGCAGTTGCAAACACCAGATTGATTTGGAACAATTCAAACCAACAAAACCTGCCATTCTGATTTTATGAAGTCTGTGTCAAAATGACTGTGATGTATTTACTCTTGTTTCATAATTCTGTTGCATCTGCTTGATTAAACATTTAAGCAATTGAAAAAGGGTAAATCATTATTGAGCCTAACAAATGTACACAGGAAAAATCAGCTGACCTTCAGCTCCAACACTTCAGCTTCTCTTGACATTTCCTTTATTTTGAGCACCTGCCCTAGCAAACACATTGCTAAGTAATTTCGAAAGCTGTTCTATATTTAGTCAGACAAAATGAAGTTAACAATGGAATGACTGCTTGAGAAATGAAAATTATTTGGGTTAGAAGAGACCAAACACACTGCATGAACAGGAAGTATGGCTGAGCTTAACTTAGCACATGCCTACTGTATTTCATCTTTTAGAAAAACTTATGAGTTTGCTTTATTTAAACTAAATAAAATACTTTATTTAGTGTGCAGTCCTGTAGTGGAATGTATAGAATACCCAGGAAATAAATAGTTTTATAGGGTAATGTTGGGGGGAAAGATTATGTGGTGTCTTCTGGAATATGTGTTGTAGTTCAGCAGAATGTATAGAGAAGGAATCTTTAAAAATTAATGTATCGTATGGTGGTATGTTTCATACTGCAATTAACTTGATTAACCCCAAGGCAACAGGTAATTATCTGCCCTATAAGTCAGATCAGTCAATGTCCAGAAAAGTACTAAAATATTCTTGGGTATTTTTCAGAAGTATGTTGCACAGCCCATAATTTGTCTTGCAGAACAGTAAAGAGGGGAGATTTTTTTTTTTTTTTAATACCAAAGAAATATTTATTGCTGCTGCTTTGAAAAAGTAGGGATTCAAAAGCAGGGATTCCATTCAAATCACTCTAGATTTAATTTTGGTTTTGGTAAAGGGCAATGAAATAATCCATGAGTTCTCTGCCTATCTTAAAAGCAATGGGTTTTATGGTGCACAACACTTTTGGAAAGGAATTTATGGCAAGTGATGTGAAGAACTCCCCCTTACCTCATGTGCCTGAAGTTTATAATGGGCTTTATTCCCTTCCCTGTTACACTGAGCTTCCAGCTGAGCAGCTGATAGTAGAAATACTGGATTGTTGTTAGTCTAAGGGTAATCCTCAGAGTGAAGTGGCAGAATCTGAACTTCAGGAATTCAAAATTTGTGAGTTGTAGCCACCTACCTAAAACTGTACTTGCAAAGATCAGACACATCAAACAATTGGCAGGTCAACTTAATACACAGAATAACAATAACTATTACTACATGATAGCATTGAGAGTTCTGCAGATTAGAGAATTTAAATAATAAGTTTATCCCAGAGGACACTTCATAATACAGACTTTGACCTCGTTAATAACCCTGCATTAGATAAAAAACAGATACAAAGTGAACCATGAACTAAAAATATGAAACAGGAGATGAACTTGAGCTCAGGCTGTCTGCCTGGTTTTATCAGAAGTTATCACAGGCCAGTGAAACACAGAATAGAACAAAATCCTCCATGATCTTTTAGTAATACACCCTTGGAAGCCCTAATGCCATTGACGTCAATGTCAGAAAAGTTTGGAATCTGGTGCTTGTTATCTTCCACAGGATAGCAGGTGTTCAATCAAAGTTGTTAATGTATTTTCTGTGGATCTCATATACTTTAAAAGCAAGTAATTAGAATTATCCACAGATACTTTGTAACTATGAATAATTCATTTCCTGTGCATCAATAAAATAATTATTGCATATTATCATTCTTAGCTTTCTACTTCAATAAAATTGCTCACATCATGTCACTGTCATAGTAATGTGCCTTTTTATTTTTCATATTAATGAAAATTACCAGTAGAATGAGGAAAATTGTAATAAGATTTTATGTCACCTATAAGCCTTTTCCACTGTACTGCACTGAAATTAGACAATATCTAGATTCTGGTTGTTTGCAGATGGGTATTCTTGCCCAGCTTAGATACTTTTAATGCTTCTGTTCTGAAATGATTGTTAAGTGTTTTAGAGCTCTTTCTTTAGCTTAACTAACTCAATTACCAATTCACTTGGTAAAATTTAGACAATTTCTTTATACTTCTAAAGCACTTTTTCTAATTTTGTTCCTTTATTTGTTTAGAAATTCACTGCAGTCTTGATCCAGAATGACTTCACACATGAGGAATATATTATCTTCTTTAAAAACATGTCTGTATATTATATTAAGCCATCAATTAAATCTGTGCTGGCTTAAAATCAACTTCTATATGAATTTATTTTTAATGACTTATCTTTCAGACTGTAATGCTCATGAGAAATTTTTAGTTCAGCTGATTTTTTTTTAACCTGAAACAACAGAGCAAATAGTTTGGGGTTAGAGCAAAAAAATATCAACTGAACAAAGCCAGTAGACTGAAATAAATTCTTTGTTGGAATTCTTAAAACCATACTGACTGTAAAATACTTAGATTTTTTTTAAACTGAGCACTGCTTTGTTGGGAATTTTCTGTTCTTTTCACTATCAAAATGGCTACAACACTGTGGCTTTACCTCTTTTGCAAGATA
This sequence comes from Peucedramus taeniatus, assembly GCA_013400575.1. Lineage (NCBI taxonomy): Eukaryota > Metazoa > Chordata > Aves > Passeriformes > Fringillidae > Peucedramus > Peucedramus taeniatus. The sequence continues at coordinate 141,168 of WBNO01025627.1, read as the reverse complement.
TAAAAGGATCATTTTCAGGAATGAAAGTTGCAGTGGATTCCATAATGTGGAGTAAGAGCCTTGGAGAGCCTGGAGCCAGGTGCTGTAGTCACTGCTATTTGGATTTTACAGAACCCAGCAAGGTTATCCTGGCCATGTTCTTGTTAAAAAAGGACTTGGCCAGCCCAAGCTGCCTGATCTCCATCACATCCCATGACAGTGATGCCTTGTGAAGGCTGCCCTACAACAGAGGCTACACATAGTTAAGGAAGAAAGCAGGGATTTATTAGAAGAACCTCCTCAAAGGATCCACCTTGGGCAGCACAAGAGCCCAGCCAGGGCTACACCCAAGATGAACCAAAATGGTCACAAAATGGACACCGGTCACGGGGTCTCTCGCTTTGGTCAGTTCTGCTCCATTTGCGTATTGGAGTTAATTGAGGCTTTAGCTTATGAAGTCCCATCCTCCTTGTTCTTCTCTCTTCAGCCCACGTTGTTGATGCTCTTGGGTCTGAAATTTGGATCGTTTGTCCTCGGTCCCCGGCTAGAGAAGGAATTGTTTTGTCTCCCTACTCTGTGAAGAGAGCTCACCCTCCCCTAATGGGAAGCTCAGACCTACACACTAAAGCAATACAGAATCTGAAAAATGTAAAAGCTAAAATCTGAGGCATCAGCAGGAGGGGAGGAGGTGGCCCCAGCACTGACAATCGTGGTATGGGTGGGGAGGTTGCAAGAGCAGTGTGGGGCCCTTGAGTGGGGAGATTCCCAGTGGGAATAAAGAGCAGACACAGTTAAAGGGAGAGGGGCATTGCTCCAGCCCAACCTGGGAGCACCTGCTTCCATGAAAGGGCTTTAGCTCATTGATTTTTGGTTTTTACTTATTCTGTTTTTCCTCTTGATTGCTAATTGTTCTTTGATACTCTCTGAGCATTTAAAGAAGGGGCTGAACCTCAATCTCATGTGTTGGAACCTCAGAGCTTTTCCCATTAGGATTAAATTACGAGCACAAACCATTGCAGGATCTGGTAGGAAGGTAAAGGGCTCCTGTCCAATTTTGGGGGAGGCCAGCATCCTGAGCCCAGACTACAGTTTCATTTGCTACTTTCTTGTCAGTTTTCCAAACAATACCAAAATCAGAGATAGTTTAATGTTTAGCTTGATTTGCATATTGAATAAATTGTATGAAATGGAAAAAAAAAAGTTATTTCTTGAAAATTATTTAGGTTTAGCAAAGTATTGATGAAAATAAATACAAATATACTGTATTTTCTAGGGAAAAATATATACAGAATTTCTCATAGCCTTTCTTCTCTTAGGTCTTTCCTGGTTTTCTTTTCCAGACTGCATAGATAATTACAGATTAAGCATTAATTCATCAGGCAGCACTGACCAGGCTGTTCTAAAAGGGGAGTGTCATGGTCACTGAAATATGCATTAACATTTTCAGGGTAGGACAAGAGAGAGAAGGGGGAAAATAATGTGCATTTGAATAAAACTGTAACTTGAGGCTACAATTATCTATACCAGCAACAAGCTGATGTTCTTTTATTTTCTGTATTAGAATATTTCTTTGTTGCCTTCAACATTGCTTTAGTGATTTTTGTAAACCAAGCAAAGAATGTATTCTGCTTAGAAAAGTGCTCAGTTTTGTAAAAGGCTTTAGAAATATTTTTTATTTCTATAATTCACAAGCTTAGGTTTTCATAAAATATCTGTTGTTGGTCTGAACTTTAACTGCTTTTCCCCCAACCTTTGCTTAATTTAAAGGGTAAGTACAATGAAATTAATTTTCTAACTTATTACATGCCACCTGCACCATAATCCAAGTACTTGAAATAATTTTCTCAGAATGTGGAACAGATCTTATATTAGCTAATAAACACAAAAATGCAGGCTGTAAACAAAGATCAAAAACTGCCCCAAAGTAGGCAGGCATCCTTAAGAACTGAGAAATAAAATAATTGTTCTGTGACAAGCTCAGGAATTTAAACTTAGCAGAATATTAAGTAAAATCTTTTATTCTTCCCATTACTGCAAGGTGAACAAACCTTTTGTTTGCAATCTATAATTTTTAAATATTTTTTTATGTTAGCAAATGTAAATATTCAACTTAATTATGTGGTGTGCACCAAATGCTTTGTGGCTTATCTATAATACCATGGCTCTGCACACATGTGTTGCCTTCTGTTATTTACTATTGTCTTAACTTCAAATTTATTGTCAGGAAAATATCTTCCTTTTCCATCCTTCCATTTGCTGAAAGCTGGGACTCAGTTCTTTGCTCATGACTGTTTGAAGCACAAAGATACAATTGTGCTGTATGGTTTGACATCCAATTCAATGTGGAAATAATCTTAACAAAGTACTGTGGAAAATGCTAGGGGTGAGATAAAAAATGCTGTATTCAGAAAATCAGCTAAAGAATGTTAAAGCTAAGATGTTAAAGAATATCACTGTCTGGTGGTACTTTCTCTTCTCTTTCTTTTTTCAGTTCTGTGCTGTGAAACCACAGGTTTTGCTCTCAAATATATGTCAAAATTGATTAATTCTGAATTCTATTGCTACTTGAACATCTTTCCAGGCATGACCACATCAGTGTAATCAGTGACAGTGATGTCAATGTAAGTGAATCCTTTTGAAATACATTTCCATTTAGCACTGATGCAATCACACAATCAGACTAGTAAATAGTCCATGAAATGGGGTGTGTGTATTGATCTGCTCCAACTGAACATTCCAGTGTAGTAAGAATTTCCCAGTTATTTAACTTCAGAATAAGATTCACTCCTTTGGGCTCCTCTTGCTTGCCATAGACACAGTATCCCAGAATGGTTTGGGTTGGAAGGGACAATAAAGCCCATCCAGTGCCACCCCTGCCATGGACAGGGACACCTTCCACTGTCCCAGGCTGCTCCAGCCCCAGTGTCCAACCTGGCCTTGGGCACTGCCAGGGATCCAGGGGCAGCCACAGCTGCTCTGGGCACCCTGTGCCAGGGCCTGCCCACCCTGCCAGGGAACAATTCCTAATTCCCAATGTCCCATCCAGCCCTGCCCTCTGGCACTGGGAGCCATTCCCCGTGTCCTGTCCCTCCAGCCCTTGGCAATTGTCTCTCTCCATCTTTCCTGCAGCTCCTTCAGGCCCTGCAAGGCCACCCTGAGCTCAGCCCAAAGCTTCTCCTGTGCAGGTGAGCAATGCCAGCTCTGCCAGCCTTTCCTCCCAGCAGAGCTGCTCCATCCCTCTGCTCACCCTGGAGCCTGCTCAGCTCAGGCTCTTCCTGGTCCAAGAATCTACACTCCTTGTCCTGTGTCTTTAGAGCAGGGCAATTCCATCAACCCTAGAGACACTACAGATCATGGAGGGGGTCAGTTTTCTTCTTAGGTGCTTATGTTGATTATTGAGACTTGTATGATAAGCAATAAGAAAGGAATGTTTTCCTAAGTTAGACTGGGAGGAATCTGGGCAGCCCTTCAACCTTTTTTCTCCTGGAAGCTTTAAAAGATCTTCTTCACTGCCTTTGCAGAAGCTTTGAATACTAGCAGCCTCTTATTCTTGTACCTTGTTGTTTTAATTAAAAAAAAAAAATATATGGTGGGGATTCTTTTTCTTGCTTAAATGGTTTTGTGGATTTGGTAAAAGCAGTGTCCAGGTGAGGGAGAATGGCTGGTGATGAGGTGCCCTGAATTTGCTCTGATGAAACAATGAAACTAAGTGAAGAAATTGTATATACTGTAATGTTCATTCAAACAGAAATAAATTGAAAAACAGCTGCACCTGGGGAAAAAGATTTGGAAAGACACCTGGATATGTTCCAAATGTGTGCTTTCCTAATAATTAGCACATCATACACCTAGTTAGCATCTCATAAATAACCATAAAGTAGTCATTTAATGAATCATTTTACTTTGTGCTGTCAGAGGTTACAAAAAAAGCAAAATACTTTGTTTATTTTAAGAACAAGGTGTGACTCTTCTTTCAGCATCATTTAAAAAACTGCAGTAGGAAAAGTAGTGTCACCTTATAGAGCAGCTGGGGTATTTTTAAGCTACAGAGCATGAGTTATGTGCCACCAAGTGCATCAGTGGCATCAGTGCACTGCTGTTTTGTACAGTGCTGGGGGGTTTGGCACCTTGCAGGGGATGGCATTGCTGGGGCATTTTCTGGCAGAAGTCATCCCATGGTTTGTAGCCTGAGCCCCTGTGTTAGGCATAGAACTTTCTGGGCTGCTCATCTCTGTTCTGTTCAAGTAGATTGAGCTTATTCAGTGCTGACCAAAGCACCAGTACAGCCTAACCTCCTGGGCTGTGTAGGGCTGGGTCTCATCTTGGGGGCTACAAGGAGGGGTTCCAGTCCTGCTGCCCTCTCTGGGGCTGAGAAATCAGCTCTGGCAGAGCTCTGCCTGTGCCTGGGGCACCAGGCTGGGCTCACCAGGGAGCAGAGAGGCAGGATGTGTCCCATGGCTGTCTCATGATAGGGGGGAGGGAGAACCCCACACCTAAAGAATCAGCTCCTTCCTGAAGATAAGGAACCCCAAAGCTCTGTTTGGAAAGCCAGACTAGGATCTTTTCAGGATTCTGCTGCCAGGGAATGTGGATTCCCTCAGCAGGAAGGGATGGGGCCTTAGTGGCAGCAGGGGTGCAGGGAAGATGGTCAGTATTCAGGGGAACATCCTCCAAGCTAAAAACAGTCCAGCCAAAACCAGGAGACCCAGCCAGGAGGCCTGCAGGGATGAACATGCTGCTCCTGGCAAAATTCAAACATGGAAAGGGAATACATGGGAGATAGAAGCAAAGACAAAGACAAAGTTATTCCTGGGAGGAACATAGAGGAGCTGAGCTTTCAGGGAGGGGTTAGCAAAGCCAGAGCACACTTGGTGTCAAATCTGGTGGGAGCTGTCAAAGGCTACAAGAACAGTTTTCATAAATACATCAGGAGCCAAAGGAATACAAGGGAAAACACGAGCCTGCTGCAGAGCTGGGGCAGGGGCCTGGGGGCACAGGGGCTGAGGCATCAAACATCTCCTCCATCCCAGCCTTCACCAGCAAGGCTGGCCTGCAGAAACCCCGGCACCAGCAATCCCAGGGAGTCTTTGCTCTGGTGGGATCAGGTTAGGGAACACCTAAATTGGACATCCAAAAGTCTCGGAGCCCTGATGGGTTCATGCCTGATTTCCCTGTGAGGCCACTCCCCACAACCTGGGAATGGAGCTTGGGAAAGGGGCCTGAGGACTGGAGGAATGCAAATGTCCTTTCAGTGTTCCAAAAGGGCAGGAAGGAGGAGCCAGGAGGTACAGCCAGTCATCCTGGCCATTGTCACCATCCAGGGTGGAGCACCTAAAGTCCTTTTGTCAAGAACTTTCATGGGTATTCTTGTTATTGTATTTTTAATGTGTAAAATTATGCACTTCTGGAGGAATTTCTTCTATAGGAAGAAGTATTCAAAGTCTGGCTTCCATATACAGTCTTTGAAAATTAAAAGTAGCCTGATTTTTAAGCCCTTGGCCTTGGTGATGGTAATGTGAAGGTACTGTGAACAACTGGAAACTCAATTTTGACAGAAATCAAACATTCCTTTACAAATACAGGCCAAATTAAGGCTTAAAACTTTATAGGTAGTAACTGTTTTGTTCTATTGCTATGCTGTATTTGTTCAGACTAAAAGCCCTAAATTATGCATAACTTAAATTTCTCATTGGAATTAACAATTACATTTCTAGAAAAATATCAAAGTTGGTAGTCAGCTTTGCAAATTCTTTATTTTTTCCTTTCCTTCATAAGTAGGGGAAACTTACCACTGATGCAGCCAACCAGGAAAAAAAATAAAGTAGAAATTTAGAGAAAATACTACATTCTCCTTTTCTTCTATTCAGAATTAATGATAATATTTGTGATTAGTCTGTCATAAAAAATATGAATAATTAAATACAACAAAGGCCTCTGTATTTAGAATTAATTAAAAAATAGTTAAATAGAGCACATCACTAAGGAGCTTTTCTTGTTTGCCTGATGCTAAGTAAATATGCTCAGTGTTGTAGGATCCAGGTATATAAACACTGGGAAGAGAAGCAGAAAGGAAAGTTTGGAAGATGGAGTCTGTATTTGTACTCTGCACTGGCTGCAAGTCAGGGTGGCTATTAGAGGTGTGAGTGGTGTCCGGTGTAAATCTGATTTTGAAGCTAATTTATGTTTACTAAACTCTCTTATATGAGGCTGATCTCATTTTTATCTTTTGGTTTTGGCCTCTTCATTACCCCCATAGATTTTTTTTTTTCCCATTTCACAAACAAGTGAAGATACTTTTTCATGTCCTAATACTTTATTGTAAGCCAAGGCTTGAGTTTAAATGCTGAACATAATAATTGTGTTTCTTATCTAAAGACAGGTAAAAATTGATGAAATTCTGAAGTGATTCAGCTGATACCATGAAACTAATTGTGTTTGTTGGGCCCATAGAGTAGGGGGAAAGACAACCAACACATAAAAATCTGTTGAAGAAACTTTTGAATAAATAAACAGAAAAGTATCCTTGGAGAGCCTTTGACATCCATCAGCCTTCTTTACTTGGTAAGTACCAATAAATGTCTGTGGAAAGAAAAACTCTGAATTATCTTATGTGGTGAGTACAGGGAAGGTATTTTTGGATTTCTTAATGTAGCTTTCCATTCTGCAATGCATCATTAGGTGTTATCAACAGCAAGGAAAACTGCCAATCATCTTAACAACTAACTGCTTTTAAAAAGCCATCTAGTGACTTTAATTATGATTAAGTATTTATGAAATTAAGTAATGCCGAATACACAAATTCCATCTGGTAATGATCAAGGTGTTTATTTTCTCCATATTGTTAGGCTTTGCTTTTGCAGAGCCCTCCGAGCATATACACACTTCTGAAGTTAGGAGAAGCCTCTTACATAACCAACATATTTCAGTTACCTTGAAAAATGAACCCCCAAAAACCTCCAAGCTCCTTTTGTTTCTCCAGTAAGCAGCTGTACTCTTTACCTCCCAATTTTATTCAATATTCTTTCTGTGATTTAACCTCCCTCAGAATTGTTCCCTGGCAGGGTGGGCAGGCCCTGGCACAGGGTGCCCAGAGCAGCTGTGGCTGCCCCTGGATCCCTGGCAGTGCCCAAGGCCAGGTTGGACACTGGGGCTGGAGCAGCCTGGGACAGTGGGAGGGGTCCCTGCCATGGCAGGGGTGGCACTGGGTGGGCTTTATTGTCCCTTCCAACCCAAATCATTCTGGGATTCTGTTTTGGTTTGTTCTGTTTTTGTTTTTGTTTGTTTGCTTGCTTGCTTACTTTTGTTTGTTTGTTATTAACAACTGGTTTATTATTTTACAGTCTGAAATAATTGAAATAGTAAAACTGAGTGAGAGTAGCCCTACAATGTTCCCTAGCCTGGGAAGTAGGGTTTGGGGTAAGACATCCAACATCCTACTTTAAATAAGTTTGAGAAGGACTTGCTTTCTCATTCTACTTCAACTCATCTGAGGGCTTTACCCCAATAGTATTAAATAATTACTCTCACTTTATGCTTTTAATTAGCAGAAAATAAAAACAAATAATAAACTGAAATACAAACATTTCAGCTGGATAAACGTGGAAGTCTGCAAGAATTTTTCAATCAGTGCTAGCTGAGGTTTTTTTATTCATTTACAAACTGTTGGGATACCTTCTGAGTATGCATTTCTAAATCCGAATAATGCAGCATTTTGGAAAGTTTGAGGGTCTGGTCAGGACTGGATGAATATTGCCCAAACCCATAGGTAGTAGATGAATGTAGGTGGAAAAGAGCTGAAAAACCTGTGTAACTGAAAAGCCTCTGTTATGTCCCTGAGAAATTTAGAGATTTAACTACTGTACAGCTTTGCAATCAATGAGAGTAATCAACTGTTAACATGTCTTGCAGCTAGGAGCTCAGTACCATTTGTTAGGTACTGAAGTATCTTTGCAAATCTGGCTCTCTATCCTTCTGGCATATGGAATCCTCCTCCTCTCCCTCGATTGTGCTGTTGCTTTTGGCAGCACTGGTAGTACTGCCCTTTTTACTATTATTCCTCCTCCCTGTGCAGGAACTGCAGTTTAGTGTGCTGTGACCTTCTGCTCCCTGACAGTCAGAACCCAGAACCACGGTGGGTTGGAGCATATTCACCTCTTGTCTGACCCACTGCTTCTCACTGTCTGTTCTTCTCCTTCCTGCACATTTCCATTTGCCAGGGTGCCCATTGGCCACCATTGCTGGGTTTGGAAGCATTTAACTACTCTTAATTTTTTTGTTGTTTTACTTTCCTTTCTTGGCTCTGAAGATATTGTGCTGATACAATATTATAACTCTGGGAGGATGGGAGCAAAAACCTAATTCAATTATCCTTACCTTAATTACCCTTATTATCCTTACCTAAACTTTTTTTTGTTTGGTTCACTGCATATACATATACACAGAAGAAAAACAACCTACTAGTCCTCATTCTGTTCTAACAAATTCATTGACCTGACTTAGCCATCAGAGGTCTTAGATGTTGGAATTTTATGCTTCCAGTCAGCAATCTTACATAAAATTTCCTTAGGCCTCACCTTGACGGACCAAATCAGAAAACTAAAAATTTATAAACGTACTATTCCAAATTCTGTAGACAATTCCACCATTAGGCAATGTGCCTTGGTGCAGTTATATGTGTTTTCATTTTCAGAAGACCCTTCAATACATATTTATAAAGAACTGAGATTTCTGTCAATGCATTTTCATGCTTGTGCTCTTTCCCAGACACTTTGTCGCTCTCTCAATTTTATTTTTTTTTTTTTCAGATTAATGTTTGAATTAACTCACCATTTTGCTAATGATTACCCTGATGTTTAAAACTTTTATTTGAGGAACTCTCCCAAAAGGAAGCATATGCCAAATTGTGTGTTGGTAATTCAAAACATACATTTCCATCATTCAGTAACCAGACAACTCAAGTGTGCTTATTTCCTTGCCCTTACCAGGCAAGAAGCTTATATTATCTCATTAAAACATCCAACTTCAGTGGCAGTAACAAACTAAACTCAGCAGAACACCAAGGGCTGCTTTTTTGCAATGAATAGTAGCTAAGGAGCTCAGTGATATACATATTTGTGTTTTCCAGTAAATAACCCACGATGCAGAGTGTAATGGAATGATTTTTGCAAAAAGCCTTGGCTCTGAAACAAATGGACATGAGAAATAGAAAGCAGATTTTTAAATGTTATTTGTCTCCCTGTAAATTATGCATCTGTATCTTAAATGACTTTGCTCTTTAAATAATTAAATAAACACTGGGTTAAAGCCACTCATTTATGTGTCATAAGACTGCTCAGTGTTAAATGAGATTAAACAAGTCTTTCATTTTTGGTTAATAGTTGAATTATTAATTGTTCTTGTATGCCTCTATAGGGATTATTTGGAGAAAAAAATTTAGACTATGTTATCCTAAGGAATACAGAGTGTCTGTTTTCAATTCACTGCTGAATTAACCGTGCTGGGGTCTGAGGAAAAGGCTGCTGGCCACCAGCCAACAGCAATTGCCACAAGTCAAAAGAGCTGCAGGCAGCAGGTCAAATTTAAAAAGTACAGAATGCTAAAGCTCAATTATTTAAATCAAAAAACCTAGTTTGGATGATCAAATAAGCAGTTGAGAGTATTTGATTGGGAGCACACGGAAACCATCTGTTCCTCTTAAAGCAAACCCCCAGTAATAAATACAGGCAATCAGTGCTGTTAGCTGGCTACACTCACTTAGGACACTAGGATGCCATTCTCTGACAATTTATAAAAAACATTTCAGATTATTTGTGGAGAAAAACATGTACATGTTCACGTGTGACGTGCTCCACAAAAGTGTGAAGAGTTTTACCTGGTTATTCTTCACTACAAATTAATGTTGTATAAATATAGATATTTTTCTGCCTTTTTTTTTAAAAATTTTATTTTTCTTGGTGATCTGTCCATTCCAGATAGATTTCCAACAGAGAGTTCTGAACCGTGTTATTTTACATGTAGTTTTGTTGGATGGTCAAAAAATGTCTTACATTTATTTCATCTTTTTATAAAAGAGTGTTTGGTCTTTGATGCTGGAAATTATTGAAAGAGAAGCAGAAATATCTCTCTGGTTTGATAGCAAAATATTTTTGATAGCTATTGTGATATTTAATCCATTGTTGCTTGTTATAGGAGAGGTTTATAATAGTTGAATTCATTACCACCAACTTGGATAATAAAATTAAAGCAAGCGTACAGGGGGCTTGTCCTGCAGTCATTTTGCTAAGCTGTAGTGCATATTTCCTGCATTTCAGCCCCATGGCAACCTCTCTCCAGAAACAGGAGTATATTTGGTGCTTATATGCAGCACCATTCTGAAATTTTATGGAAAGTTTCTTCCAAATAGATGGGACTTGTCTTCTGTTTGTGGAGTGATTGCAGGGAGCAAATGCAGTGATCAGGCACATGAAACTGCATAGAAGTGTTGGAGAGGGGCTGATTTTTCATGAGTGTGCATCTCTAGTGTTACCTAAATCAAATCTTGTTGGTATTACAATTACAGAATATTCTGAGTTGGAAGGGACTCAGGATAATCACTGAATCCAAGTCTGTGGCTCCTATGGATCAAACTTTGGTGTTCCTGGCACCGTGCTCTAGTACTGTACAAAATAAAGGAATGTGCTCCTTACATCCAAAGTTCTTCAGTCTGCCCAATGACTTTGAAAATATTAATTTGCACAGGCAGAAGGTGGTAGTGGTAGCTCTGTGAATATCCTGGCTTGATTGCCATAGGGGTACACACAGATCACCATCTCTTAATCCATTTCAAGTATGAATGTACTTGTTAAATTCTTCTGTCTCTTCCTTTTTTACATTCAGTATCTGGTCTTTTGGTCAGTAATTCTATGTTCCAGGCAGGAGTTTTGGAGCTCTGCTCAGCTTCCTGATGCCCAGGAACCTGGGATAAATAGCTGTTGCATACACAGCAAGTGCAATAATTCTTGAGACATCCCTGAAGTCAGTTTTGATAGCTCAGTGCTGCCCAGTGCCTAAATTAATATCCAGTAGTTCTGTTGTGGATGGAGTTTAATTGCTGCCAGTCACTTCAGAACCTTAAGAATATTTTAGATGCTTCACAGAAGCAGAGAATTGAAACTGCAGGAAGTCTTTAGGTCAAGAAAAAGCACAATCATGTCAGTGCCTTTCTAAATGGTCTGTTTCTTTTGAGGATTTTTGTGCTTGTAAAAGCAAAGTATAAGAGACAAGGAATCCTCAGAGAAGGAGGCTGGTATGAAACCCCAAGTCCCACCTAAAAAACCTCACGAAGTGCGATCCAAAGTAAAGCTTATGAGGACTTTTTTAGCATCAGGAGCTGATGGAGGAGAAGGTTGGAGGGTTGACTGAAGATGTCATGTCTCATCACTTCTGTCCCGCTCTGAGAGGGGAATTTAGTTTTAAAAGTCACAATGAGTGTGTCCAAGAAGTCACAAGCTCCTTCCACTTGTCCTTGTAAGAGGAACAATGGGAAGAATTCAAACCAGCTGGGTGACTGAATCATAGTTTGACACCTGTGCAAGTGAGAGATTAAAGGAACCAGGCAAAGATATTCTGAACATATGTACAATAAACTACTTACCTTTCAAAACTAGGGCATCTAAATTTGTAAAATAAACCTAGGAAATGATTAAATAATTTGCACAAATATGGAAATCCATCTTTATATATCATGAGAGGAAATGCCTTCTCACTTTTTTTTTTCCTCTTAAATTTCCTTGGTACACATGGCTTTGGCTGTGTTGAAAGGATTTAGGCTGAGGAAAATTCGTGGGATAATATAATGTCCTTTATGTCTTCTACTTTTGGCTGGTAAAGACTTAAAGTTTTGGGTAGTTCTGCTACATGGAATTTAGTAAACTGCTTGGTGATGGTAGGTGAATTTCTGAAGCAGCAAAATGGGGCATATTTCTCGCTTTTTTTGTGAGTGCAATGTGTCCTCTGCGCCTCTTTTGAGTTTCATGGGCAGGAGAAAGGCTAGACTGAAGGTCAGGTCAAGCAGCATAATAAAAATGCAAGTCAAAAGTCAAAAAGCACATTCATAACCTTCTTTTCTGGGAGTTTTGTTTGAAAACATGTTTTGTTTTTCTTCACTGTGGTGCTCACTCATTTTTCTCCACCTGTGCAGCTGTGAAGTTGCACCAAGGGGGAGACCTCATGTAAACCTCTGTTCTTTGAAGTAAAAAGTCTTCACTAAATAAGAATGGCTCTAAAACAGCTTAAAGGCAAACAACATCATGTACTTGATGGGAACAAAAATCACTTTTAATCTTTAGGTAGTCCTTCAGAATGTTTTTACACAAGTCAAACTGAAAATCTGACATTTCAAATGCAGGTGCTCTTTGGAATATTCAATGCTGTTCAAATGCTGTGAACATTTGGAATGATGATCTTTCAATAACACAATGTTTTATTTCAATATATTTCAGATATCTTTGTTCAGTTACATAAAGTTATGAATCAATTAATTGCAAGTACAGATGGGCAAAGCAAACCACTTAATGTTGATAACTCTAGAAATAATGCACAACACAAGCACTTTGCAATTTATGTAGAGGTGGCAGCATAATGCACAACTTTTTTTTGTACCAATGGTTAGGCAACTAATTACAGTGTTCTGTATTTGTGCTGTCACTAAATGGTTTCACAGTGTGTAGCCACATCAGTTCTGTTCTTGAATTTGGCAACTTCAATTATTGCTGATAAAAGCTGACTTGTTCAGAAAGTCTAAACTATGGGAAGTATGCTATTAAATTCTCCAGGGATCCTGTTTTCATTTAAACTGCATTCTTTAGTATCAAAAACTTGAATTTTCAATGAACAATTGAATAAAAAAAAACATCAATTATTAAGCAGAGTTCAAATCTTAGGATGTGGAGTGCCATTCTGGCTTATGTAGGAACTGTTTTATTTCAGAATAAAAATGCTGCAAGATTCCCTAAAGACAGTTAAACATTTTAAGATAAATTTTCTCTTTTGCACAAATGAGCAAAGTATAAATTTTGCTTTTTTGTGAGGTGCATGAGTGTAATGTGTTCTTGCAATGTCCATTAAAATAAGGTAGAGAAGACAGCATGGTTGTGTGTTACTGACAAGCTTTTAAAACTAAACTCTGCATTGGTGGTAGATGGGGAAAACAGTTACATCTTGTGGAGTGAATCACAGGTAAGGCTGTAATTCTGGAGTTGTGGGTCAGACTGAAATCCCATGGAACTCATAGCCTGCAAGTAACAAATTACATTAATGGCAAGGAAACAGCTCTTTGTGCATACCCAGTGCAGAAGAGGTGCTAGAGATCAACACGTAATCCTCTTATCAAAGAGTTTGTAATGAAAACTGATAACACAGCAAAAGAAAGAATTTATGCAGGAGTGAGTAATATGATGGTAAGATGCTGTGTTTTTTTCTAGAATTACGGAAAAATAATTCCGTAATTATTCTATTAAATAAATAGATAATAAATAATAAATAATAAATAAATAATAAATAATTCCGTAATTATTCTATTATTATTCTTTTCTAATAAAATAGAATTTATTTGTAAGGGAAGAGGAGTAAAGTTGCTGTGTGAAGGGTAACTGGTGAGAAATAGGAGTAGAATGAAGTGGATAAGCAAGGACAGGAGGAAGAGTAAAAGCCAAGAGGTTGTGACAACGGAAGGGAAATTTGGGGCTAATGACAGAATTCCACGTGGGAGGGGAGTAGAGAGCTCGCTGATAGCCGGGGAGAGGCAGCTGCTTCAGGAAGCAGCAGAAGCAGCACAGATTCGGGATGGGTTAAAGAATATGTCAGGAATGAAGCCAACAGAAGAAAATTTCCTCTTTCTCCGTCGCAGTGCTTGGGTGGTGCTGATGCACCTTGCTAAGCATCTTACAAGGTGTAGGGATGTTTTGTGTTTCAGGCCATTTCCAGCTTAATCTCCTGATAAGCTTCCTAACATCTGTTCTGAACCTGACATTTATTTTCTTTTCTATGCTATCCCTGAGGTAAAATTCTGTTCTCTGGTCCCACTGCAGCTCTCTTATCTAGACTGCACATCTTTTTAGGAGTTTACATCCATTGACAGGAAGTTTTGCATACCAGTCAAGCACAGAATGTATTTAACGATTCTTCACTTTCTCACTTCAAATGTTACAGAAAAGAGAATTAAGGAGGTTCTTGCAGATTGCTTTCTGTTATTGTTGCTGCTATTCTTGTGGTTTTTTTCCCTTCACGACTTTTTCAATGACTTAACACTTGATTTTGGAGAAATAAATGACTAACTATTGACAAGTAACATTCATTACAAGTGTCATTTGTGGCTGTGTGCACTTTATGAAATCCGTAATCTGGCAAGCATTTGATTAGGAAGTAAAATGCTGAACGTAATTTTGAATTTAAATTTTTCTGTTGCTCCTGGGGAGTTATCACGTTTCCTTTTACAGAGAAGCTCTTTTAGAGGACTGTGGACTGTTGTCAATCAGAAGAAAAGTTCATTCATAATTTTTGTGGTGACTGAAGTATACCACGTTTTTTGGTTTTTGTTAGCACATTTTAGTCTCCTAGGTGTTTACAGGAGCTGCATGTTCTTCACTGTGTTTTTCACCACATTCCTAAAAAATTTAAAGGTTCTTCCTTTGAACAGCACAATGTTCTGAAAGATGTGGGAATCATTTGTTTGTTTTGCTTGAGTTTGCTGTTTGTTTGGGGGTTTGATGGGTGCTTTTTCAGTGAAAAGATTCCTCAGTTGTATCTACTGATAGGAAGGAGGTGTTCCCTAGGATAAACAGGCATTCCTCAGGGATTCCCAAGGAAAGCAGTTTATGAGAGAGCAAAACAAAGAAATTGTCAAGATTGACAAATAATGAGATATCCGCAGGATGAAAACACTTTGTTTTTAAAGTAAGTGTACATTAAAATACGAGTGCAGAGCTCTGTTAAAAGACTTGATAGAAATTTATGGAAAATAGAGTTTCAGTCTTTAAAGGATCAGTTTTATACATAGTTAGGAAATACTCAGGACATGTGGCATTAGTAGTAATTAATAACATTTTAACTCAAACTATCCATTTATGATTTTTGGTAAAGTCATTATGAACACTAGCATGGCAAGTAGGAAAAATATCACCCATCTCCTGAGGAACACATTTCTGGTTTTAAATTAACAAGTAAAATAGCTTGCATAAAATGTAAGAACAGGTACAAAACACAGAATACTAGTGATTTAAATTAGAAATTGAATCAAGAATAAATACAAACCATTTGCCAAATTATTTTTAGCAACAGGAAGTTTTTCCCTGTCAATGGTGCATTCTAGATAGTGCATAATGCAAATGGAGAGAATACAAGTGTTGGAACCCTGGTTACTGACAATTTTAGACTTTCTGTGCTGACAGGCACTGACCCCCAGGAGAACTCTGCATTTGACCTGAGGCTATGGAGAAGGCTCCCAAAATTGAATTGGGATTGTGGGTGTGGAGTTTGAATAGAAGGGTGTAATATCACAGGGTGGAAAACTTAATATTTAAAGTTTTAGAATATAGTAATATATATAAAACAAGATAGAAATTTTTAGGTGGAAGCTAGTCCTTCTTCATCACCTTCTTCTCCATGGGTTTGGGTGGTGTTGTGTAATTGGATAAAAAAGTCTGCATTGTGGACCATGAGTAGTTAATCATTAGGTTAAAAGTAAAAATAATTTAGGTGTCATTTCTTAATTAGACAGTTTATTCTTAAAAAGCCTTATAGAGAAAAAGATTCAGCTCCATTTTTAGTTTGTTAATGAAGTACTAGAGAACTCACAATTTATAAGATTGTAACATGGATTAGAACTAAGAAACGTCTGAATCCAAACAAGAAATACCATCTCACACATTTAATCCCAACCTTAACAAAAAATAAAAACAAAGAATCCACAAACAAGCTGTAACTTCCAAGATAATATTTTTCCAGTTGTGTCCAACCCCAAGCTGAGATCTCAGTAAGACTTTTAATAAGACAATAGTCTGTGGGTTTAAGACCACATTAAGACCTTTCACCTTGCTATATTTACTGCAGGCTTCTCCTATTGCTTCACTGCTTTCAGTTCAGTAAATGAACTTTTGACATGTATAAGTCCACTGCATTTTGCATGGTCAGGGTGGGTGGAGAGATCTCTGGCCATTCTCTGAGCAAAGGAGGATATCAGACCAAGAAACTTTGGTCCTTTATGAGATGCCACTCCTTCTGGAGTAGTCTTAGACCCTACAGACCAGAGCTTGGTGTGGAAATGACATGGCCACATCAGCTAAAACCTGCTGTTTCACAGATTGAATTAGTCTGGGGCTGTTTCTTTAAAGCAACATTTCAGTCACAGGGGCATTTGCAATTTATAAAAGTCTGTGAAATTGTTTTCAGGCAGCTTGTGATCCTCAGATCAAAAGGACTAGTTCAGTTCTTTCAGTCGCATTTGCGACTCCTTCTTTGGGCACTCTTGTAATTTAAATACAACTCAAAAGATTATATTTTATTTTATTTCAAACGTTGTAAGGGAGTAGTACTTCACAGCCGAGATCTACATTTGGATTTCCAGGGTCAAATGCCCTTGGAACACTGAGCTGTTCTCAGAATCTTAGCTGATGCCAATTCCCCACATCTCACACATTTGTTAATGCTGGGACTGTAGCAGTGGGAACTATGGATTCATTCCCTCTCAAGGTCAATAATGTTCAAGGACAGGGCTCTCCTATGGATTTTCCAGTGTGGTCATTGTTCCTGGGATGACTGTAGGCCTGGCAGCATAGGATCTTGAGAGTATTTGGAGAATGCTGTGTACACCCATCGTGTTTCTAGATAGTTCTGCTCCATGTCCTTTTGGCTTGGACATAGCATGTGGAATGCATGTAATTTTTACTTGGATTTTTGCTTTATTTTTCATGAAGCAAGCAGGCCTTCTTTTCAATAGTTGTAGTGTGATGTTAAATGGAATTGAAGCTCTGTCTTTTGATTCCAGTTGCACAGAAAAAACCAGCAAAGGCCTAATTAACAAAGTTCTGGTAAGTGCAATTAGAAGAGTACTCACCAAACTTACCAACGGGGCAGTAAGAAGAAAAAAATATTCCTGCATGCACTAATTTTGTAATTTTGGGGATTTGTTTTTTATGTTTTTACATGTCTTGGTTGTCATTTATTGCAGTATTAGAAGGTTAAAAATGTATGCCATGAACTTATATTGTCCAGGATACAAATATGTAGCTCATGGTTTGAGCAGGATTTTGAGAAATTTAGTTTTCTGTGAGTTTAATGAGTTTGAAACTTTGGTGCTGGTTTGAGAAATGACTCAATAACAATGTCTGCGTCTTATCAATTAGTCATGTTTGTCTGCCCTTGTTAGAAACTAATATTGTATACATGATGCAGCTTAAAGTCACCTATGCAAGGAAGACCCCTTTAATATAGTGCACCCTGATTATGATTTGCTTCAGGATTCCTAAGGAGATAACAGGAATTTGAGAGTTGTCATACACTGTATCTTGTTCCTAACATCTGAAGCTGCAGAATTTTCACTGTTTCCAGAAAAAAAAGGATTAGAAATGTTGGAGGGGCAGAGTGACCCTTCCCCTCTTTATTATTTGAGCTTTTGGCCAAAAACGGCTCAGATTTATTGAGTTGGAAGTGCCTTGAAAAGCATTCATTGCATTTGATTGTGACTCGTGAAGAATCTTCCAGCTTATAGCACAGACTTTTAAAAAATATTCTTGTGTTCCACCACATCTTGTGGCAATGAATTTCACGATGTAACTGTGTATTGTGTTAAAAGTTTAATCATTACTTTCCTTTTTAGACTTTTAATATGCTACCTAATAACTGCATTGATGATTTCTCAGTTCTTGTACTGTGAGAAAATGTATTACCCCACATTCATTTTCCTCACTATTTCTCAGGATTTTATAAATCTCTGTCGTATTCTAATGCCTCTTTCTCACACTGTCCTAGCCAGTCCTTCTATGGTGTTGTCTTCCCTTTATCTTCTTGTTCCCCTTCTCTGTGCTCTATGACCAGACTGGCTGCAGTATGAAATGCCATTCTTCCATGAATTTAAATCGGGGAGAATTCTTGAATATAATGTAATAATTATATGGGCTATATTTTTTTAATTTTCAGAGAACTGGCCACAATGAGATAAAAATCTCTTTTCTGAACTCTGCTGGTTTGGTTCATTACAAATCTCTGAAAGGTTCTTTTTCTTTAGCATGAACTGTTTTGGACTTAACTGACATTTGTCCTCAAGTTGGTCAGGATATGAAAAGTTCTTCCTGCAAGTCTTAGTCCAGCTAATGTGTAAAAAAAAAAAAAGTGTTGAGTATGTAATTCCAGAATAATCTCTGTGGCAACACTTATTGGTGCAGGATTATTTTATTCTCTCCAAGTGAAATGGGTGAAGTAAGCAGAGTGCCAGGAAGTCAAGTCAGAGAAAATAGAAGTTCTACCATGCCTGCCAGTGCTGTGAACGATCTACCTGTCAGCACATAGTCTGCTCATGAAGATGAACATGTGCTCTCCTGCAATGATTTACATGGTTTGGTATGTTTGGAACATTATTTGCCTCAGTGAAGATGTCATTTTTCCTGCTTTTCCTAGATTTGTGTAGACAGATGACTTCATGGCTAGAATTCTTTGTCTCTGTGCTGAATTGCTGCAATACTTTACTGTCTCTGTGGCTTATTATGGACTGCCTGCTGTGCCAACACCTACCAGCAGTACTGTACATGCTGTACTCCACATGCACAGCTCCTGCAAAAAACCTCTACAAGAGAAACTGTTTGATGGATTCAGGGGGAGATGCTTTTGCTGTTGTGCTTTACTAAAATGGGTGAGCACTGAATGAGCCCATGGGAGGCAGCAGGATGAGCAGAGGGATGGAGCAGCTCTGCTGGGAGGAAAGGCTGGCAGAGCTGGCATTGCTCACCTGCACAGGAGAAGCTTTGGGGTGAGCTCAGGGTGGCCCATCTCTGGAAATGTCCAAGGCCAGGCTGGATGGAGCTTGGAGAAGCCTGGGACAGTTGAAGGTGTCCCTGCCCATGGCAGGGGCTGAGCAAGACGATCTTTAATGTCTCTTCCAACCCAAACCACTCCACAATTCTCTGAACAAAGCCAGCATAGGTTCTTGTTCTGAAAAGTGCCTAAGTGTACATTTACTCTAAGCAAGTGCCTGAAACTATCTTTGAGAAATGAAATGACCAAAATGCACACATTTTGTTAGTGGGTGATCTAATACAGTTTCATTTTGTCCCACTTGTTTTTCTTGAAATTTTCTCAACATTTTTGGAACCTCTTACTTCAAAAGATAAGTCCTATGAAGAAGCATAAAATACCTGGAGTTATTTTGTTTAGCATTTTCTTTTGAAGGTAGAGATCTTTAATGTCTCTTACCAACCAAGTATGTTGGCAATAGTGAATACTATACTTGAGCAGAGGACTTTCACTTTAAAATCCTACTCTGTCTTCATTGCTTTTATACTAGTTTATGATTCTTTCCCCTGATGGCTAAGATGGAGGTTTTCAACACAAATCTGCACTGTGTGCTACCCAAACCCTTCTTGCGGACTTTGTCAACAGCTTGGAAAATAGGTGTGCTAAGATTTAACACAGAGTTTCTGATGATTTTGATAGAACTTGCCAGTAACACCTTTTTTTTTTCCCCTTACTGATATTACTGTTACAATCTACCATGATAAAACAAGCAGATCTTGAATAACATTGTTATAAATGTCAGGGTTTCTAAAACATAAGCTCATACTTCAAAATTTTTTCCATATAGTCTGAGAACTGTGCTTTGCTTGCACATATATATATTGAAAGCATTTTTAAAGAAATGAATAACGTCACTGTGGTCATCTAAAAGATGCTGTTTGTCCATTTTTACATTAGGGTTTTATAGGTTCTTAAAACTTAGCTGATGCTTACATGCCATGTTTGACTGAGGCCACACTAAACTTCCAGAACACTCTTGGTTCCTTTACAAAGACAGATGGTTATTTGCCATGATACACCTTTGCAATTTTCAAACAAAATGGTTAGTATTTGTTTAATATAAAAGTTATGCATTGTATCTGTCTTTTTGTTACCAACATTACCTTTTTTTTTTATTTTTCATCTCTCTTGTCTAGTGCTGCTTGCAAGTGTAACCCATTCAAAAGCCTCCCTCCTGTAATTAAATTCCTTGGGCAGTATTCTGCATCAGAAGAATGAAGACATTTGCAGCTTACTCACCTTCAGCAGTGGGCACTGTGTGTGTTCCAGAGGGAAATGGGCACAAAAGATGAAATAATTGGCAGTTGTCAGCTGCATGTCTCTGTTCAGAGCCAAGGCCCCTGAGAATGAGTGTTTGTGATTTGCTGTGCTCCTTGTGAGGGTCAATGGCACCTGGTGACAGTGACAGGGGGCAAGTGCCTCACCAGGCTGGAGCTTGGCTCTCAAGTGGCAGAAAAATGGAGAAAAACAAACTCTAACAAACTTCAGCAGGCTCCTGATGGACTGACACAGGTTTCCTGTGGGAAAACTGTAAATACCAATCAACTCATGCAATTCTTTGTTCCATTTACAGCTAAAGTTCTGCCTCTCCTCAGCCTTTGAAGGGGTTTAGTCACCACAAGGCCTGGAGAAAGGGAGGTAAATGCACTCTTGCAGTGACTAATTTATAAAGGTTTTTTCATCACTTGTTCTGGGGATTAGTCAGTCTTCTGGTACCATTCTTGACCTTCGAGTCTGATCCAATTTGCAGTGAAGATGTTGGAATAATCTAGGGGCATTTTTGAATGAGAGAGCCATAATCATAGAATTACAACTTTCTAGAATCTTTCAGGTAGGAAAAGTCCTTTAAGATTGAGTCCAACAATTAAGCCAGCACTGCTAGACCCACCACAAAACCATGTCCCTGAGTGCCACATCTATATGGCTTTTAAATACCTCCAGTGATAGGAAATGAGTATTTTTAAAAATGTTAGTGAAATAGGCTTTTTTCTATACAGTATTAGGCTTGTAATCTGCCAGTGGCATATTGTTATAAATGCAATAGTAATCATTGCACAGGATTTTTGACAAAGGAAAGAAAATATTTTTAATAAAGTGCATTCTTACTTAATGCACTTTATTAAAAATACCAAGAAATGTGTTTTTATTAACAGATTACTGTTTGTTTATATCCTCTCTCAAATGCAGCACATCTGTATTTTATGTTTATCATAGTATACATGCAGCATAAGAAACATTAAAGCAATACTCATTCATACACATGTGATTTTATTACAGAGACCTAAATAATCCTGGGTTTTGTTGGGGTTTTTTTTCCCAAAATATCGTGGGTTTGATTAAAATTATTTATTTTGGAAGGCCTCTCTCTATCACTTGCTCTTGTCCTCATGTGCAGTGGTTCTGTTCCGAGCAGATTGCTCAGGGTCTGTGCATTGGGCAGCTTGTGTGGCTGCTGGAATGTTTCAGAGGGGTAGGGAATGGTCTCCCAGTGCATAGAAAACACTCTGGGCACCCTAAAGCCATACAGGTTTGAAATCTCCATGATATTTGCTAAAGCACTTTGTGTTTTGACCTTCCTCAATTGAAACCCTTCCCCCTGCCAGGCCCTGCTTCTTTCCTGTACCTCTTTACACTTTAGGACAGTCTCATATTGTGATGTTCCCAGAAGGTCCCTGAACAGGCTAAAATCTCCTTTGCTGAAGTTCAGAGCTCTAATTCAGCTGGGTTTTTTTTCTGCTCACTTCTCTCAAGATCTTAAGCTCCATTGTGTGATCTTTGCATTGTGTGATCTTTGCCATGGACATCCCCATCCTCAAACAGTTTTTCCTATTTATGAGGTAGGAGGTCCAACAGTGATTGTTCAGCCTGCAGAATAAAGTCACCTCCTGGTTAAACTGCTCATCACAGCTTTGAGTCTTCCATCAGAAAGTTTTCCATCACTTTTAAACTTCAGAGTATATGAAGACAAATGGGGTGGGGGAGAGAAAAAACCCAAAGCATTGTTTGTTTTTTCAGACTATTTGTTAATGCTTCTGGTCTTGGATTCTCTTTGACATCTTCCACATTTCTCTTTGTTTTGTCACTTGGCTGTAAATAACACAATAATACACTTTCCTGGACCTTAGGAAGGCAATGCTCTCCCACTTGTCTTCTAAAATGGACTTATCATTGAGAGGAGCATTTCTGGCAGCCCCTTGAAGAGCTTTAAATTGAAACATCCTTTTAGTGTGGAGTGGTAATCAAAATGCTTGTGTGCTGTATGGGAGAGGAGAAGTAAACGTTTTTCAATTTTATGGCACAGAGTTTTTCCCATTGTTGTAAGAGTTCCTCCATTAAAGAAGCTACCTTAAATTGCCACAGAGGTCCCAAAGAAATTCTAAGAATCGTTTGCTTTTGGAGAGCAGTGTTTGGATCAGTTGTAACTGTAATTGTACCCTGTTGTCACAGGTTCTCTGTGTGGCTTTGCTCTGCATGGTCTCCTTCATCCAGAAAGTGCATTTGATTTGAAGCATTTTCTCCTCAGTCCTAATGTGAAATATATCATATGATTTTCTCTATCATCTCCAACAACTGTGCATTGTTGAGGGTCAGGTTTTCTTGTCAATAAATATCCCCTTTTTGTATGATTTTAAAAACTATAGCACTGATGCTGTATGCATTGCAGCAGTGTGCCCTGTGTGCACTGTGTAGTTTGGCAGCAAACTATAAATTGTAGTAAGTGCTGCCATTACAATATTGAGTGTTTTTCCACAGGGAGAAACTGCCCTTTGTATTCCTTTGGTGAGAGTTTTCAGGAATTTATGAAGATATGACCTAGCGATGGAGGAGAACATGAAAATGAGATTTTTTTTTAAATTTATTTACCAGATTGTTGTAGTAGCAATAGGTCTTGCATTTTGTGACTTTTTCACTTGTTCCATTTTTCATATTATCTGATTGGAAGCATTTCATGTAAGTGGTTTCCATTTTTATGAGCTCATAATGAAACTTCATTTTCTCTTAAATTGCTCATCTGGCTCTAGATGAATACAGATGGGTTGCCAAGCACCCAACACTTCTTAGGTCATGTATTTGGAACCACTTGCCACGTGATTTCATAATCCATGGCTTCTAGACTAGATCCCTAGGCAGGCCAACTTGCTTGGCATCTGCTCTCCAGATTTCCTGACTGTGGGGGATCCCTAATGAGCTGTGATGGGAGTTGTGGCAGGTGCAGACTGAAATTAAGTTCCACGGTCAGAATAAAAATCTCCTGTGTTAGTCAATGGTGAATAACCATGGAAATGACAGATATTTTATCCATATCCATATATTTTATCCATATCTGTCTAGAACTGCCAAATTTGCTTGGATGTCCTGCTCTAATTTTTAGCAAGCAATTTGGTACCTTGAAGTGGATATTTTATTCTAGAAATATTATATTTGGCAATAAGTACACGGTCCCAAGTTTTGGCTCATTGTCCTGATGCAGTGTTATTTTTCTAGAAAATAATTCTGAGAAACTGAAATTTCATTTCTTAACTTGCTCTCAGAATGTATATGTTCCACCAATTATATACAAAATAAAAGTGACACTAAACTGCACATACCTCTAAAAGCTGAGAAATACCTGGCATTTGGCCCCTTCTTGCAGGTACATTATGATTTCACATTGTTCCCCACAAGAATGGACTGACTACAAAAATCTGAGCTTTCTTACTCAGCTCCTTGTTGTTTCTGCCTCCCAGCTCTTTTTCCTTCAGAAACGCTAACTAACCCTGGTTTGTTTGGCTTTTTATTTTTTATTATTTTTTTTTTCTTGGTTTTTTGTTTTTTTGGTTTTTTTTTTTTTTGCTTATCATCAACCTTCTCTTCTTTAACAAGCCAGTTTTTTGGCACATTCTTTGCACCTTCAGACTGCTCCTTTTCTTTCTTTCTTTAGCTTGTGATTCAGTGGTGTCAGAATGCCAGCAGAGTGCAAGGAGACAAAAGATCTCAGCTTTTTATGCCAACACCTGATTTTGTCTTGTAACAGCAATTACCATTAAAGCCTTCTCCACTACCAAAGAGCAGGATATGCTCAGTGAGCCCAGGGCATTGGGACATGAATTTAATATCCACTTTCCTCCAGAGAGACAATGCTTGTAAAGTTTGGTCAGCAAAATCCAACAATTTGAGCTGTGAGAGGCTTCAGTTCAGTCACTGAGAACAGATTCCTTCTCTTGTTATTCTTTGAGCGCCTGCTTACATGTGTGGGAAGTGTGGAAATGCTAGCAGGCTTCAAAACAAAAAAGTCTGGGAACTGTTTTGCATGTGCAAAATTCCTCTCTCCCACTGCCAGTCTCAGAAATGGCTGAGCAGGAGGAAAGTATCAAAAATGAGAAATAAAAGCTCAACCAGAGAGAGAGACCCAGTGTAGGAAATGCCAACAGAGTTGGCTAAAGTTTGAGCCAGAAAAAACAGGATGTTGAAGAAAGAGCAGCAATGGAGTTTCAGTGTTCAGTGCTGCCTGGAGTTCCCCAATATCAGCACTAAACAGTCCTTGTTTTTATCTTGTATGTTTAAGTAGTAGTGAGAACAAAGATCTCTGCTAGAAATTCACATGCCTTAATTTGCTCCAGGTTTTGGAACCCAGAAATGGGGCAAGTGAAATAGGATTGTTCATCTCTTTCCTTTCATCATGAGTAGTTTTGTATTGCCAGGGTTCAGAGGAGATGTAAGAGCTATATCACCTGAAAATCAATTTATTTTACTGCTTGGCTTATTTTGCTCCTTTACCTTTATGGTAATTTTGTGTATTGCATAATTTCATATTTTTAAACCAGCATGTGAACCTGCTATAATGATAAGTAGATTCATTTTGGAATAAATCCAAACTTACTTATTTGTCAGATATTATTATAAATGTCTCTTAACAAGTCTAATAAACTGTGCTGAGGTGGTGTCACTATAAAAATATTCCCAGAGATGTCTGCATTGATGTGAAACTGTTCCCTGACTATTCTGATTTGATCAGAGCTATGCAGCCAGCTTCACATCGGGCTCTTCCAGGCTTGATCACGCAGATTTCCATTAATTTTTCAAGCCTTTCTCTAAAATCTGCTTTATTATTTATTTAGCTGTTTCTTTGCTACAAAGAAATCCAGTGGAAAAGGAATATCTAAGCTGCTTAACCATGTGGCTGGGTCAGGTTTTTCACTGCTGAAGCTCTGCTTTGGTTTTTGGCTACAAGGCCTCATGCCAACCCACAGAGATGAATCCACAGCTAACCCATGCACAAAGCTGGGCCTGTGGATCACAAATATCTCCACAATCACTCATACGGACAAGTTTGAAGATCTT
The DNA here is from genome assembly GCA_013400575.1 of Peucedramus taeniatus. NCBI lineage: Eukaryota > Metazoa > Chordata > Aves > Passeriformes > Fringillidae > Peucedramus > Peucedramus taeniatus. Next base: position 115,827 of record WBNO01025627.1, on the reverse strand, counting down.
TATTCTTTTCTCAGACCTGAAAATTTGAGAGGAAAAGCCATTCATTAATAGCTGCTGCTTGGAGGTGTGTTTATAGCTACCAGGCTTTCAAATTAGCTCTTCAGGAAGATGATGTCAGTTATTTCTTTTTATGTCACTGAGCTGTTCATCAAAATCAAATTTCTAATCAGAAATTGTATCATCTCCCAGCACAGGACATTGCTTGGACCCAGGAGAGGGATCAGCTTTGAATCCCCTCATTGCTGCAGAAAGTACTCAGGACAGTGTTAGTGATGCCTCAGGTTTTAGCTTTTACATTTTTCAGATTCTGTATTGCTTTAGTGTGTGGGTCTGAGCTTCCCATTAGGGGATGGTGAGCTCTCTTCACAGAGTAGGGAGACAAAACAACTCCTTCTCTAGCCGGGGACCGAGGACAAGCGATCCAAATTTCAGACCCAAGAGCATCAACAACGTGGGCTGAAGAGAGAAGAACAAGGAGGATGGGACTTCATAAGCTAAAGCCTCAATTAACTCCAATACGCAAATGGAGCAGAACTGACCAAAGCGAGAGACCCCGTGACCGGTGTCCATTTTGTGACCATTTTGGTTCATCTTGGGTGTAGCCCTGGCTGGGCTCTTGTGCTGCCCAAGGTGGATCCATTGAGGCTTCTTAATTAATCCCTGCTTTATCCTTTAGCTCTGTCTGGTCTCTGTTCTAGGGCAGCCTTCTCAAGGCATCATTAGCAGGGCTGATCTCCACAGTGTGGGAGGGTTTTCAGCCTTTCCTTTCTACATCCAAACCTTGCTCTCCTCATTCCTGTGCTGTTCTTGCTCTGAAGCGAAGGGAGAGAAGAGAGCCTGGAGTGGGAGGGACAATAAATTCCTTGGCTGGAGGATTACAGCACATCACAGACCTCTGTGGATGTGAGTGGACGTGGAGCTGGTGGGGCAGGCATAAGGGAGATGCCTCCAGAATGCCCCATTAGGCAGCAGAAATGCAAGACCACAAATGAAAAGAAAATGTGAATGTTGGCAGATAGGGTTTTTAAAACTCTGACAATACTTTTGTTTAGTTCTCCTGTTGCACAGGAAGTTCACCCGAGGCAGAAACAATCTCTCCTGAATGACACACCAGCAGAAATCTCAGATACTTTCAAATGCAGTCAACTATTTCTTCTTCAACAGATTTCTCCTGACCTGAGGTCTGCGTTTTTCTTGTACATTTGTGTTTTACAGTTGTGAACCACAATATTTCCATTTTATTTCAATCCAATAGAGGAATTGGAAACTAACTCTCCAAAAGGCAATCTGTGTTTATGGCATTATATTTTTCTTATGTCCCTCAGTGGAAAAATTATAATAGATTTAACTTGTTTTCCTATATTTGAACTCCTGTTATGGGGTATATATACATTGCATCTTGAGGCATGCAATGTTTCTAGTGCATTTCACAAAATGTTACAGATTTTAGGAAATTTATGTCATCCTGACAGTCTTTGATGGAATTATAATTTCAGATTTACTCATCTACTGCAGCTAGGAACCTCAGACCATTGCCACATGGGTGATGTATTCATAAATCTTAGAGCTCTGATGCTTTGCCTTGTAGTATTTGAATATTTAAATCAAAAGAGAAAAGTGATAAGAAGGATGCATGGATATTATTTGTAATACTTTTTATACATAGATTGCAAAGTGGAGAACCTGGCTGGGGAGACGTAGGAATATCTCAAAGTAGGTTCTGAAATAATAGGATGGCACCATTGAGAACAAGAAATGCTGGAAATCTTTGAGCAGACACAGATTCCAAACAAATGCTCAGCCAGCTTCTTGTTCTGCTCCTCAGCTGGATGGGGGGAGAAACTGGAATAAGAAAGTTTTGGGTTGAGATAAAGAGAGGGAAAATATTTACCAGTAACTGTCACAGGCAAGAGATACTCAGCTTGGGCAAAAATATTTTTAATTTCCAATTAAAGGAATGTAAAGGGGAAGCTGAGGGGCAGGAATTCATCTCTGCTCTGGGCCAGGGACAGCAGCCAGGGAACAGCTGAAGATCTAGAAAGGTTCTGCTCCCCCACAGGGTGCTGGGAATCAGGGAAAGGTTCTGCTCCCCCACAGGGTGCTGGGAATCAGGGAAAGGTTCTGCTCCCCCACAGGGTGCTGGGAATCAGGGAAAGGTTCTGCTCCCCCACAGGGTGCTGGGAATCAGGGAAAGGTTCTGCTCCCCCACAGGGTGCTGGCCCTGCCCAGGCTCCCCAGGGAATGGGCACGGCCCCGAGGCTGCCGGAGCTCCAGGAGCGTTTGGACACCAGGGATGCACAGGGGGGATTGCTGGGGGGCTGGGCAGGGACAGGGGCTGGGTCAATGATCCTGATGGATCCCTTCCAACTCAGCATCTTCTGTGATTCTATGATTCTAAAATAGATTTGGCTTGTAAGAAGCAAAAAGTGAATTGAGAGGCACATTGGGAGAGCTCATTGTATGGAACTGGCCTGGGAACTCTCTGGTGAGATTGTGTAGACAAATTATGTGATGGTTTGATGCTGTAATTATCCAAAGACACTGCACCAGACCACCTGGAGAAGGCTGCAGTGCTGGATTTATAGAAGACAATCAGATCTGAACAAGTGAGTTATTTTACCTTCCTGTATCTTGTATTTCTGCCGTGTACCTGATGCAAGTTTATCTTTTGCTTACTCTGTCCAGAGAGTTTTATGTGCAGTTAATTCTCTGGACTATCAGCCAGGATATTTTTGCATTGTGCATGTATTTCCCAGAAGTGCTAGTATATAAGGATCTGGGAATAAGCCATTAAGATTTTGTGAGAGCTTTGTTCTTTCCTACAGGGTGTTGTAAATAACTTGCAATAATTTGGACTTAAGCAAAAAGGAATTAAGAAGTTGACTGCTGTTAATGAATACTAATGATTGCTGGAAACATGATCAATGTGAGGCACATATTATTAGTGAAGGTGCCCTTCTTAAACTTCATTAATCATCAAGGTACCTAGGAAGCAACAAATAATTCCTTGCTATTTGGCAACAGCTAAAGGAAGAGCCAGTTTGTAATTGGTGTTAAATTCTGCATTCTGTCTCATGCTGATGTAAAGCAAGATTGCTGTAGGTTTGTGCTGGCATAAGCAAAAGATGTTTAATGCCCAACTGCTGCAAAGGTGTCTGAATAAATGACTAATCCTGGTGGAGTCAACCAGGTAAAGGGTGAGTTTATGGTCAATCCAGGATCTCAAAACGTCTGGTAGGGCTCCCCTCTGGGCAGAGTGAGGCTATAGCTGTGAATAGTCAATGCACTGTAATGTCTTCTGGAATCCCATACCCTACAAAGACCCATCATTCTTCTTTTCCCCAATTAAACACTCTCATCATAACAAAAAAATTCTAACCACATTTTTAATAAAATACTAAACATGTTTCACTTACCATATGGAGGCCTGGCTTTTATCTTCATCCATGTTATTTTTCAGATAGCAAATTTTTAAGGTTTTCTTACTGTACCTACTTACTTTCCTTACTTAAGGTATTCCTTCCTCAGCTCTACTCATTTTTGACTGAGCAGAGATTGTGCCAGGAAAATTAATTTTGCTATTGAAGTTATTTCCAATGCACATTTTCAACCTGTTACTTGATTTCTTTGCTTTGTCCGTTTTATTAATGGCATTAATGACAAGGTATGAATTTATATTGGAGGCATCAGTTGTCTTAAACTTACTGCTGTCCAGCAATATTTACACGTAGCTAAGCTAAGAATGTTTTCTCTCTTTCTAAGAATCTCTGCAAAAAAGTTTTGTGCTGTTCTATTATTTCAGGTCAGAATTTCATTGATATGGAAGTTTTTGATACCCATGTTTGAAGGAACTCTTCTAGCCCAGTCAAATTGATTTTTGACTTGCACTTAGCCCAGGCTTGATTTTAATTTCTTGATTTACGTTGTTACCTTCTGTTTCATCTCAGGAAAATACTTTTTCACCTTTGTCCTCCTTACTGACTTGAAGCTTCCTATCCAGCTCTTTCATTTAAGTAACAAGCAGGCCAACTGTGTCAAGAACTTCAGACCTCTCCAGCACTGTGTGCTGTCATTTTACTCTGCAGTAATTAGTTCCTTCAGCAATTCACTCAGCAACTGCTCTTCCTAGGCATTTCCATTAAATTCCATTGATAACCTGCTGTGGAGAGTTCTTTGAAGAAGTTTACCTTTCCCAAGTGTGATTTTTCTTTTTTTCTGGGCATCCTTGTGTTCATTTACACTCTCAGGGTAAAACATCTTGTAAGAATACAGAGATTTTCAATTTAGAAACTTAAATGCTGTAAAAGAATTGGACTTTTGCTATTCAGTAGGGGTGAAATTGGAGCTGTTTTAAATTTTTTTCACAATTTCCCAAGTAAATTAGATTTGGTGCTAAAGAAATGAAGGGGAGAATAGGCAAAGCAAAAGTTTGCATAGGCCTTCTGGAGAGCCTCACGGCAGAAATTCTCAGAAAACATTTACCTCTGTCACTAGATTTGGAGAACAAAGCAGATTAGTGACATCTCTTCTGTGCCATCACCAGTGCTTGCAGAAAAAAAATAAAGAAGAAGATAATTTTCAGGCACAGAATGAGCTGTTCATTGCATGGCAGGGGCAGAAATACTTTTATCTTTATTCTTAGGATCATGTGTTAGTCCTATGGTAAATTTAGCATCTTTTTTCTGGGGCATTTTTATTTTCCAGCCATACAGAGAGTGCAGATTCTGCTCAGGCTTAACCTTCAGATCCCAACCCTAAGGATCATGGCTTTCTTTTAGATCATCACTCAGCGAAATTTCAAGGGAAGCTGTTTTTAGCAGGGAAGTAACACACTCGCTTTCTTCTCATGTTTGCTTCTGCCTTTGTCTCTACAAGAAGCAACTCCTGGGAGGAAACTTCCCTGTGAAAACTTTAATGTTCATTCCCTGGGTGAGGCACAGAGAATTGCAGCCCTGCTGGTCTCTGAGCCCAGCGTTTCAGGTGAGGGAAGTGCTCTGTGCATGCAAATGTTTGTGCCTGGGCTTGGTGGCTGTGGCTGAGGAAGGAGATTTATTCTGCCAGGGCAGCTGGGAGTGGGTCTGTGCAGCTGCTTTGCACCTGGATTTAGCACATCAGAAGTGGGTTAGGCTGAACCCACGGTGTTTAGGTGTGGTAATACCTGACCATGGAGGAGTTCTTGTCTCCTTCCTTCCATTAAACCTCAGAAGTTTTCAAACCTTTTGTTTTCCTTTACTTTTACAAACTTACATGAGGAAAAGAAGACATTTGTACTCCATGATATTCTTAGTGAACAGTTATAAAAAGTAGCTCAGTTACTCCTTTTGAGTGAACAACACAGTTCTGGATATTAATAGTTCTGTGTTTACTCACAAAGAATAATATGCTGAGTAAAAACCCATGGTTACTCTCACACAAAGATGATAAAGCCTGGTTTATTAATCTGAGTGTAAAAGATAAGGAAAGAGACTGACTGTGGTTCACAGCAGTTTGCTGTGGACAAAATTCTTAGCACATTATGGTCACAAATTGTCACTCAGATGTTTCAATGATAAATATTTAATTACCCTGTAATCATTCTGTAATTTGTTTTTACTCTTTATATTGCACAGTGATTATTTTATAATTAAATATTAATTTAATAACGTGATTATGTTTGTGTTGTAGCACAGAATTAACATTGAGTTAATTATGAAATTTTTCAGATGAAGCAGTTTGAAGTAGTAACCTCTCCCTTTTCCCAGAAGAAATGAAACAAGAATTGTATTCAGAACATATTCCAGAGCAGTAAAATGAGATAATCTCATGCATGAATTATGGCAGACCTGTGGGGACTAAGGTAGTTTATTGGCATTTAAAAACGTGTAAAGGAACAATGCTGATTTTAACACAGTTAATACTTCAGCAAGGCCTGATGATGCTTGTACTAGTGGTTGTTTTCAGGAGAAATTAGCATTCAGATTCTATTATCTGTGTAAGATGCTGATCTTCATATGCAAAGACATCACAACTACACTGGAAACATTTTGTAATGGAATTATGGAGCTAAAAAATGTCCAGCCCCAGGCTGGCAGGGAATGTTCATAGGATACTGAATAGATCAGGTATTTTGGTTTCTAAATGAGCTATGTCAGTGTCTAATGAATTCTGAAAAAGGAAAACATTATTGACTAGGTCAATATTTAGAAAGGCACAAATTGTTTAATTCTTAGGAATGAATTCTTGGGGCAATATTAGGAATATAAAAATGCTGTGGAAGGGTTCTATGTAGATAACAGTAGGGTTTACCTCTATTTATACCAAGCTTTTTTGCATAATTTTAAAACCCAAAGAGAGAAAGTAGTTACCTTTAAGAAATAAAACCACTTTCTATACTGGTCTTGATGTGGAATTATGAATTATGTAGGTTTTTTGCAATCAGAAGAAATATCTTCATTCTGAAGGTGGGTTTACCATAGAAACGATTGCTTCACAGCAATATGGAACAGTGTGTTCGGAGAGAGTAAAACTCAATTATTCTACCCTACTTTTTTATTATTAATTTTTTTATTGTATCTCTCCTTGCCAAATGGCCTTGTCTGCTAGGGCTGAGCTTTGTGTTACTGAAGGTGCTGCCTAAAGTCACTTAACACTGGGTCCCAGGCTGTTCAGGGAATGATTAAAAAAAACAGGCTATTTCAAAACAAATTCAACTTGCTCTTGCAGAAACAAGAGTTGTTTCTGCTCTTTGTTTATCCCAGCACATTTCTGACATCCTTTGCACTCGTTCATCACAGGACTGAATTCAGCCACATGACCTTGGCATTCTCAGTGCATTAACAGGAGTGGTTTATATTGTGCTATCTGAAACAGGGGACAGTGTTTCATAACCTGTTTTGCTCCCTCTGCATTGCTGTTGTTCCTTATCAATCTGCTGCAGTTGCAGAGTGCAAGCCTCAGTATTGGAAGCTATTTATAGTGAGCTTTGGGAAAGGTCAAGTACCTTAGGTTGTTTAGATTGTTTTCATTAGCAGTATTATTTCCTGGTTTATACTGTTTGAAGATATGCCAAATCAATATCTTTTTTCTATATTTATTTTTTTTTAAGAGAACTGTTTTTTGATCTTAGCTTGATAAATTCTTTGCCTCGCAGAAAAAACAGGTGATAAACAGGTGATAAAACTAATTATTGTTTCTTTTTACATCTTTTATCTGATTTTGGATGTATTATAAATATAGCCAGCATTGTTCATAATTCATTGTTGGGTTTGGAACTAGACACTTTAGGTATCAAATAAAGGTGTTCCGATAATGAGGAAACCTGGAAAGCTGATATAAAAACCTTAAAGAATGAGAAGAAGCTAATGTTCCCCATTATATATCAACAGAAATATCTAAATATTCCTCTTCAGCTAAAGCCAGAGCTGTCTGTTTATCACTTTCAAAGCTGCATGGTCACTTGTGTCCATCTGGAGTTGGGTGCTTTGCTGACCACTCATTGAGCTGAGTCAGCCCCAGGAAAAACAACCCCAGTCCCCATTTCCTCCTTCAGAAAAATCATCATTCTGGGTTAATATACTGATCCTCAGCAAGGGATCAGTCAAACTGCAACCCAACCACAGGGAAATTGTGGCCAGGAGAGAGGTTGAAGGTGAAAAAGAGTTTTCTTGGATAGAAGAGGGAGCAGGAGATGAGCTCCAGAGCAGGATGTAAACTGCTTTAGGTGCCTGTCCTGGGACCTGGAGAATATGAGGCAAATGTGCTGGGCCAGGAAGAGAGAGAATTCCCTTCTCTAGTTTAGTGAAAAATGCTAATGTAGAAGACAAATGTTGCTGAGGCAAAAGCCAAACAAAGGCGCCCTTGCTCTAACTTAGCTCTGGTCTCGCCAGAAAATCATGTCTGTAACACCTGAAATATTACTGGTGAAAACATACTTGCTTGAAGGGATCAGATGGGAATTCTGAGTGTTGTTCTTGCAGACTAAAGCACATAAATTTCCTTTAAATCTTAATTCTGATGCACACATCCGACTTGGAATCTGCTTGGTCTCTTGTCTACTGGGATGAGATTTAAAAAGGCACATTTGGTGTTTCCAATTAAGGTTTCTCACATTTGAAAATGCAGAGTGTGTTCTCAGTAGGATTTAAGGAAGTGGTGGTATGGATCTTGGGAGGATGAGGCACTGAATTATACAAAATGACAGACAAACCACTTGGAACTGATTGAAATAGCAGGAAATACTGACTGCAGGTGTATGGCTGTCGGGGCTGTCACCACACTCATGAGCATGAGGCTCTCAGGTTTCTGGGAAATTGTCTTTCCAACAGTTCTTCACTAGATTTAATTTTGGTGTTCTCTTGTACAGAAAGAAATGGAGTAGACTCTCAATAGAAGGAATAGACTCTCCTACTACTTTTGGAGTAATTTTCCAAAGGCCTGAGTGAAGCAGCAGCTTTTATGGGAATTGTGGGTGCCAGCTTCTTTTGCAGCTGGTGGAAAGCTCCTCCTCCTCAGAACCAGCGTTATGTCCTGTCTCTGCAAGTTAACCAGGTGGTTTTGTTTCACTACTATTTCAAAGAGTACAGAGAAGTCACACACAAAAAAGAATCAATCAGTCTGAATTTTGTCTGGGCTTCCTGCAGGTTTTACACAGTTTTTCCAGTTGCAAGATTCCAGTCTGGAATCTTGAAGCACTAGGTTGGAGCTGCCTTAAAAATGTTTCCAAAAGAAGGAAATGGAAAGCAAGTTGCTGTGGTTTAATGTGGAATTGAAAGCTTGCATATGTATTTTATGGAGTCCCTGGATATCCTGACTGTAAGCAAGAACAGGCTGAGTCACACACACACAGATGTGCACTTCAGAAAAGACTCTGAGGCTCCTCCTGGCCAGCTTAACTCCCGAGGTCTGATTTAATACTGAAACCATCTCCTGCCCCTTTGATGTAGGTTAAGCTCTTTTCATCATGCCTGTTTAGGAGCTGTTTATTTTTCACTTAACCTTTCCCTTTGCATTTGTTTAATTAAAAGATTTCTCGAGAAGTCACATCACCACAGTGCCACGTTCCACTGCCTTTGTCAAGATTATATAGAAGTGCTTCTCTAATAATTGTCTTGGGATTTAGGAGAATTCTGCAAACAGGTCACCTCCCTGCCTCCAAGTCTGTTTCCCATATTAAACAGATTGCCTCTCTGCCTGTAATACCTTGGAAGTCTGGTTTATCACACCACAAACAGGTACAGAACTGAAGGAAATCTCTCTCAGATAGCTGTTTACATCAATTGCTAGTGTTAATTTATGATCACTATATTAAATCCATTTAGTTTTGTAAAAGGACTGTAAATTAATTCTGTGATTTGGGAACACACTGAAGTTATTACTGCACAGCACCTTATTAAAACATTTGAGCACTTCTTGCCTGTACAAATACACTGTGATGCTCTGATAGTCTCAGTGGTTTTTAACTGTGCTACTGCAGCACTGCAATAAATTTCTTTAAGAGAAAATTTGGGTGATGATTAAATATTTTTGTTTAATTATATGCTATATTTGATTGCACATGTATATTGAACCTCTTTTAGGTGTACTTCATAACCCTTGAAATAATCTTTTCTTGAAATCTACATGCTGAATTCAATATATTTTGCTATTCAGACATAGTGTCTATAGACAATTTGTTAATGCAAAAAGTATCTTTATTTTCACAATGCCATATTGCAGGGGGCAACAAGAAAAACACCAAATTCAGCACTGCTTTTCTTCCAAAATTCCTTCTTTGAATCCATTCTGTGAGACAAAAAATAGCCTGTGAAATGATTAAAGATAAATTTATTAGAAAGCCTCTCAGTATTATATTCAAAAAGGCATCAGTTTTTGTGTTGAAGTGTCATCACTGATGTAAAACACAGGACCTTAATGAAGTGGGAGCAAATATCTTGCACAGAAGAGATGTGAAAAGGTAAATTTAACACCTAACAGGTGTTAAGAGCCATAAATCACGAAGGGCTCAGCAGTAATTTAATCCTTTGTCAATCAAAGTATTTGCCATTGAGAAAACATCTTGCTGGGAATGCTATGTTTAATGGAAATGCTTGTTAGATGGAGAGACAAAGTGTAATTTTACTAGCATAACACTGAGTGTGGTGCATTTTGAAACAGTTTGTTAGCCCTCAGACATCAAAAAAGAGGTGTTTTATTGCTGGTGGTCATGTTTTGTTGCTATTTAAGAATTCAGTTTAAATAACACAATAGCAAATAGACAAAGCACTTCCCCATTCAGTACCTACATAATATTTAGTGGTGTTCTACGCTGGCCTTACTGCACAATGGATGAATAATTCAAAGGATTCTCAGGAAAGTACTTTAAAATTGTAAGGACAGTAAAATCATTAAAATCCGGGTGAAAAGACCAGTAAAACATTTACCAGTGCTTTGCCTTGGGTTTATTGCAGCCTGTTTTTCACAGGGATGGGCTCGGTGGAAATGAGCAGAGGTTGGGGGAGGTGGGAGAGGAGAGGGATGGGGATTGCAGCCCTCATCCAGCTGGGCTGTGCTGGCTCCCAGCTCATCAACAGGCACAGGCAATGCCTTCAGTTTTAGCTTTTATATTTTTCAGCTTCTGTTCTGCTTTAGTGTGGACTTCTGAGCTTCATATTAGGGGATGGTGAGCTCTCTTTACAGAGTAGGGAGACAAAACAATTCCTTCTCCAGCTGGGGACCAAGGACAACCGATCCAAATTTCAGACCCAAGAGCATCAACAACGTGGGCTGAAGAGAGAAAAAGCTGGGGGTGTTTAGCCTGGAGAAAAGGAGACTCAGAGGTGACCTCATCACTCTCTACAACTCCCTGAAAGGTGGCTGCAGTCAGGTGGGGTTGGGCTCTTTCTCCAGGCAGCACTGACAGAACCAGAGGATGCAGTCTCAAGCTGCACCAAGGGAAACATAGGTTGGAAATTTTAGGGAAAAAGTTTTTCATGGAAAGAGTGATAAAGTTCTGGAATGGCCTGCCTGGGGAGGTGGTGGAGTCACCATCCCTGGATGTGTTTAACAAAGCCTGGATGTGGCACTGGGTGCCAGGGTTTAGTTGAGGTGCTGGGGCTGGGTTGGACTTGATGATCTGGAAGGTCTCTTCCAACCTGGTCATTCTGTGAATTCTGTGATTCTGTGAAACAAGAAGGATGGGACTGCATAACCTAAAGCTGTAATTGGACAATTAACTCCAATATGCAAATGGAGCAGAACTGACCAAAGCGAGAGACCCCGTGACCGGTGTCCATTTTGTGACCATTTTGGTTCATCTTGGGTGTAGCCCTGGCTGGGCTCTTGTGCTGCCCGAGGTGGATCCATTGAGGCCTTTTAAGAAATCCCTGCTTTATTCTGTAACTCTGTCGAGCCTCTGTTCTAGGTCAGCCTTCTCAAGGCATCACAGGCACAGAAGCTGTGCCAGGCTGTGGCTCCCTGTGCCTCTGGAAGCAGTGATCTCCTGTCAGTGATGCTCTGCACCCCCCTGCTCACCCCTGCAGGGCCAATTGTGCTCCCAGCAGCACAGCTGCCCTTTGGGAAGCTCCCTGCTCTGTTCCAGCAGCAAGCTGGGTTTGGAGAGATTCCTCCAGAAACTGACTGAAGCCACCCTGCTTGTTTGAGAGAGGATGGCACTCAGAGACAGAGCTGTGAGAGGAGGAACAGGCACAGGGAACTTGGCAGCAGCTTTTGTCTGGCACATCTGGGCTGGAAGGGAGCTGTGTCCTCAGCTGTTCCCCAGCACAGGCTGTGTTGTGGCTGCCAGCCCTCACTGCTTCCTGCAGCATCACTGCCTGGCTCCTGGGCTGTACCAACCCCCTGGAACCACCTCAGCCCCCAGCAGAGCCCTCCTGCTGGACTGATGTTTGCGTGGAATATGGATCCAATCTTGAGGACAGGCTCTGAACTGTCTTTTTCTTCCCTAGATATAATTAAGTATGGTTCAGCAGGTTAATTCCCATGCTTAAGCACATTTATGTTGAGGATTAGGGTAAAACAGAGGCAGACACGTAGTTTTGCCATAATTGACTGCAGTGAGGTGAAGTATATTTATGACTTCAGTGATCATGAGTGTATAGAAAGTAGAAATTAAGCTTCAGAAACCTCCAAGCAAAGTTAAGTCTTCTGTTTTGATAAGACAATCTCTTGTTTGTAGTGACTTAAATGCTCAGCATCTCAAAAGGAAACAAAACAACAACAAAAAAGTACAATATAGGTAATTTTTGTTTAAAGCTGAGGAACAAAATGTTTAAATTTGCCAGAATGAGTGTCCAGAACACAATATGCAGGTACAAATACAAGTTTTTGGCAGTCACTTCTTAGTATTCCAGAAAACAGGATGAATAAGAATTGTATACTGTTTATATATGTTTTCTGAACTTTCAAAAAGTGAGTTACATTTTTGGGTCATAATTTTGCCAGGGAAGATCTATTTATTATCCAAGTGTGATGTCACTCAGCAGATACCCTGCTGGCTTCATTTGTGCTAAGCAGTTCTGCAAAAGCAGAGACAACTCTTCTCCTTTCCATCTGCTGCTCCGTTAAATCCCTATTACGTTGGGTTGGTATTTATATAAATTGCTGGTAAATTCTTTGTCATTGCTTCAGATGGTAACTGTTCAGGTTTCAAGATCCCTTTCCCCAAATTAACAGAGAGAGCTCACGCTGTTTTCAATTATTACAATTCATTCTATTTGCTTTGTAAAGAATGATTTTCTGTATTCCAGTGAGGCACAAAAATAAGTTTTCCATCGAATCACTGGAATACCACTAGTGTTTTTCTGGTGCTGCCTGTAGTGTGGGTACCTTTGGGCTCAGTGGTTCTCTCTCTGAAAGCCAGCCCCTACTGAGCTCAGAGGGAGGAAGGTCAGAGCCTCAGTGAAACACAGAACAGCCTCCTCAGAAGAGCCTCAGAATTATCCCTGTGATTCCAGCACGGGTTAAATGAGTGGATTTTAGTACATCTGGTATCACACAGTGAAGATACACACAAGAGTGACTGGTGAGAGCCCTGGTGGCTCTTTTTGATGACAGGATTTTATTGCCTGAGCTGCTCACTTTGCATCCATTGACTCAGGGAATAAGTGCCCTGTGGTGGCAGAATCTCAGAGGAAGACGGTTGGAGAACCTGCTTGTGGTATTTAATATCCTAATTTATGCAACAGATTTTGAGTTGCTGACATAAGAATGCAGGGTTGGGGTTTCATTCCATTTATTGTGTTTGGGATTTTTTTGGCTGTAAAGGCTGCTTTGGCCCACTTGTGTTGCTTTCATGGAATTGAAATAGTATTCAGAGAGGTGGGCAACAGCACAACACCCACAGTCAGGAAATAGAAATGGGTCTGGAGCTGCCCTCACTGTTCTGTGTGCGTGGGAAGTGTGTGCAATCCTAGGACAGGCTGCACTGTGGTCAGTAGCTCGCCCTTATCGTGGTTCAAACCATCCACATGCAGGCTGTCAAGGGTGACACATTTATCTAACGCCTGGTGACAGATTCAGCACAGTCCTGAGCTGGCAGACGCACTGTTTGGACCAAATGTTCCAACACCAACGCGTTAGGCAAGGAGCCAGCAACTGTTTGTCATGCAAATATAAATAACTGATACCACAGCAGTGGTTTCTTGCTGCAGAAAATCTGCTTTCTGCTACAAGCAGAGTTCACTTGTTCTATTTGAACCATAGAGGTTGAAGGAATATGTATATATACTTTTTAAATTGCAAATTAAAGTGTCAGAGAGCAGTTGTTAATGTGGTTAAAAACTCTGTGGTGTTAAAAAAGTTGTGCTGTGTATCCTTGGAGTCAGCTGGGACTGTTCTGTGTGTGGCAGGGTTTGGACCCCTCTCAGTGCCAGTGTGCAGGTTCCAGGGCAGTTTTAATCCTCCTGTCTGTCCAGACCTGTGATCACACAGGCAGGGAGATGGCTGATCCTTGGAAATGAACCCTGCAGTCCTGGCTGAAGTCCTTTATTTCAGAGGTACCTGCCCACTGCTGGCCAGCTGATGGTCCAGGAGAGCAGAGCTGCTCCTGTCTGCATCTCCTGTGTGTCCATGTGTGGGACAGGCATCACCTCCCCTGTCCTGGGTTAAAGAGAGCTGTGACATTCCCAGGATACTGTGCTAAGGTACACAATCAAAAATGCATTTTTCCAGGGAACCTGCATTTCCAAGGTCTCCTTTTAGAGCAGGCTGGATGTTTAGAGCCAGGCTACCAGGGAGAGGGAAATTGTAAACTCAGCTAGCAACAGGTTTACTTGCAGTATAACAGATTACTTCCAATCTGATACAGGATATTAAGGAGATAATGAGCAACATATTTTTGGTATAATAATTTAAAAAGGTATTTTAAATCCTCTCTGATTAAGACAGCTCTTCTGTATTTGCTTTCCTCCTTTTTAATAGTGGAAGACCTGATGACCTGAGGGCCTAGGCTGTATCTTTATTTGGTTTGGAACACTGTTAGCAACTTATTGAACCAAGCAAAAACATTTTAGTGTAATATCTCTGCTTGTGATAAAAGTTAATAAAGGTACAGTCTCCCACTTTAAATCAGCTCTTCTATTCCTAATTCATTTGTGCTCTTGTCCTAATCAATAAAAGCACTGCTGCAGTGAAACTCAGCAGGTGTTAAAAACCAAACCTGCTACAAAAGAGGCTCAGGACAAAACTGGAAATGCAGAACAAGGTCTTTCTGGGAAGGCAAATTGTCGTGACTGCCTGAAATTGAATTATGTTGGTGATCTGTACGAGGACCTTTTTCATCAGAAAGAGTTCATTTCTTGACTTTCATAGAAGCACCAAGAAGCTATGATGAAAATCTCTGAAGAGATGAGAATCTCTTCGGAATGCAAAAGGTGAAACCACTGATTCAAACCCTGCTTCTGAAATAACTTGTGTGTCTTTGGAGTGTGTGTGGCATAGCCAGAGTTACTGTCACACTGTGCTGCCTTTGGAGATGAGGAATTGTGGATCTGTTCTCTCACTTTCCTGAAATATTTTTCCCAGTCTTGTTTTTTGTTTGTTTCTAAAATACACATGCTTCAGTTTTTGGGTAAGCTGTGTTTGATAATGAAAGCTCTGCCTCTGCTATCACAGAGCAGTTCCTTATCCTTCTCTTTTGCTGTAAACAAGGATAAATGGTTATGCTCCCTTAAAGCTGAAGTCTTGTGTCAGTCACACCATATAAACATGTTCTCTTTTTCTCTTGCATTAGTGTCAGGGAAGAAAATGACAGCACTGCTGATTTCCTTCATCCTTTTACTTGTTTCAAATCTTGGAGTCATGATACACAAGCAAACCCAGGACTATTTTATCCAGCCCAAAGCTGATGTGCAAAATGTAATTATCTTGGACAGGGACTTCTCTCTGTAACCTGCCTACTCAACCCGTCAGCCCTTTGTTCTCTGGCAGTGTTAGAGCTGGTGTCTTATTTCACTTTAGCTCTGCTATTGCTCTACATCTTTCACTCCACCTCTAATGCTTGTTTCTGTAATGCATTGCTCAAAAATGTAAAAGGTGTCCCATCATAAGTAAAAGCATCAGAAACGTGTAGCAGTGAACAAATTGTTATTTGGTATCCTTAGAAGTCATTATCTCCCTGTCTTGGTTGTTCATTGAGACAGATGCATAAAACATCTGTACTGGTCATCATTCACTGCCAGGATCCTGGCCACTGCAGCACAGCTGAACAGCCCATTTCACTAATGGAGGAGAGAGTTAGCAGCAATCATCCTGACAATTATGGCTTCACGGCCATCCCTCACTGGGAGGGAGGAGCTGCCAATGTGCTGTGTGCATGTCCTAAATAACATCACCCATGTCCTAAATAACATCACCCATGTCCTAAATAACATCACCCAGGATTCCACAGCATACAGCCTAGAAGGCATTCCTAGAAACATTAGTCCTGTTTTAAAGCTAATTATTGCCCAGCAATCTAGCTCAATATTCAGTGCCATTATTTATGTAAAGACTAAAAGTTTAATTGCAGGACAGCTCTGAAAATTGGAGTTCTGCTGGGTTCCTCTCCAGGTACAGATTTTATTGTTGTATGCTGGATATTTGCTGTGTTTACAAAATATGTAGATATTTATCAAAAAGATCTCATGGTGTGTTCGGCAGCAGGGATTGCAGGCATACAAGAAAAATTTAACCCAATGAGTAAAATAATTTTTCCCCCTTTTTATGGTCTGCCACAGTCACATTTTTAAAAAGTGTAAATCTCTTTTGAATCCCCCCACTAAATTTGCAAAATGAGAATTTTAACAATAATTTCTATTAAGCTGTGAAATTTAGTGCTGTGTTGGAATTTGGATATATATTTTGTGGTGGAGATACTTCAATAAATCTACTTTAAAATGTGGTTGCTGGTCATGAAATCAAAAGCTGAACTAATTTTATGTGGAGGGGAGGTGCAGGAGTGCTGGCAGTGTTCTTTGGAAATACAACTATTTTTTCCACAAGTACACTTAGTTTAAATTATTTTTTAATTTTTTGTCAAAAATTTTAACTGATTTTTTCTAAAGTCTCATACTGAAGGAAGACTTTGGGTTTTAGAAAGCCAGAAGAATGATATCTGAAATTCACAGAAAGAAATACTTTGGTCTTGAATAATGTCCCTAAAAGTGCAGTGAATTTTTTTCTCAAAAATCTTTGTCATGAACAAATGGCTTACAAGTTTTAGAGCCTTTTATTTGGATATCCTAAAATGAATAAATTCATTATGCATGACTGGACATGTTAAAAGCAGTAAATAAAAGTGTTACCTTCTTACCTATACAATATACTTTTACCTATATAAGGTGAAAGTGTTATCTTCCTACCCGTCTTTGAATCAAAGATTCAAATAAAAAATTCAAATTCAAATATTCCATTTTTTAATCTATCTTTGATGGAATCCATCTTTGGTGGATTCAAACTGATCTTGGGAATTAGGAATTGTTCCCTGGCAGGGTGGGCAGGCCCTGGCACAGGGTGCCCAGAGCAGCTGTGGCTGCTCCTGGATCCCTGGCAGTGCCCAAGGCCAGGTTGGACACTGGGGCTGGAGCAGCCTGGGGCAGTGGGAGGGGTCCCTGCCATGGCAGGGGTGGCACTGGGTGAGATGTTGCCTCTTCAGCCCTGCCTGGTACCATCTTCTGCTTTGCAGGTGCATTGAACACCACAGTTCACAGCCACCATGGAGTTTGTTCTTTAGGAGGGGAGTGGGTTAAAGCAAATTTCCTTGTTTGAGTTGTAGTTTCCTATGGGATGTGTTTGTGCAAAAACAAAGGGACTGGTAAAAAAATAATCAGCATAACTGCAGAGACATGCTGTGATGGCAGGAAGGTGTGGAAGGAAGGAGCACAGATGTTTACACAGCCCCACACTTGCTGGTTGTGGCGGGATGTTTCTTGAACAACTAAGTGAAATGTGCAAATATTTATGACAGTTCTTATTTTTCCACAGTCCTGAGGTGTCCCAAGATAATTCCATCTCTTGGGTAAAACATTTTCAGTGTGCCCACATTGATTTCTAAAGTACTTACTGATTAGAGCACAAACATTTACAGTAAATAAGTTATCTGTGAATTCAAGTAGGGGTTTTGTCTTTAAACAGCTTGTGCTTTTAACACATTTCTTCTCAAGCCATAATTATCCAGTAAGTCATTTTATGATTCTTATTCCCAAGACAAGCAGTGCACTGTAACATTTCATGCTCAAGGAGTCAAGAGCAAGCTGGTGATCAGTGCTGAAGCTCGGTGGTTGTCAGCTCAGAGGAGGGAACCCTGCTCTGGGGTGATTGACGTGACTGTGATGGGCAGCTGAAGCTCTGGGATTGCCTCCATCCTCCTGAGACAAAGTGCAAACTCCAGAGCTGATGCTCTGAGGGCTATTCCTCATTTCATGTGTTAGTCTGAGAAGGGGTCAGGGACTGGTGAAATTATCTAACAAATTTAACTGTAGTGCTTTGTGCCTTTGGGGGAAGGGAACTCCTTTTCTATTCAGCATTCCTGTGCAATGGAACAAGCTAGAAGGTTGGAGGTGCTTTCAGAGGAATCCATCCTTATCTGTGCTGTTCTACACAAGGAAACATTTGTGTGGGGAATCAAACCTCACTGTATTGCAAAGCCTGATGCAGTTCCATAAAATGTGGAGAAATCAGGAAATATTTACCTAAAGAAAGTGATTTCTGCAGTGTAAACAATATGTAAAAAGTAGCAGAAAGTGGTGTTGTTTAAGCAAGCACAGTTTTTACTTTAATAACCTGAGTAGTGCACAGTCTAAGAGTATTAAGCTTATTTTCATACAAATATATATATTCATGTATATTAATATAAATCTATAAATATTTATATATTTATATACATATATTTTTATGTCATATATATATATAATACATATTAAACATATATATATATATACACCTATATATACGGATATATATAGGTATATATGTGTGAGTGTGTGCACATATATATAATACATAAAAAATACAAAATGTGTTGATTGGTCTAATTAGGTTACAGTGATCAGTGTCTTTAGAAGGTAGAGGTTCCATGCAATAAATGTCATTTCTCCTCTAACTGGCTGCAATTTTCATAACTCTTTCTTAATTTATCTTACTGTTCGTAACAACTAGAACTCAGTTCCACAGAACTTCAGAGATAGAACACCAGATGTTTGAAGTGACCTCCCTTCTTGTACCTGCTTCTACATTTATTTATATTTTATGCAGTGCATGTGCTCAGAATTAAGTTTGTTACAAGATTTTTGCTTGGGCAAACGTCTTCTCTCAAAAGAATGAAGGGCAGAAGTGTTTCCTTTTTGGTGTTGCCCACAGGTCAATTGCACTTAGTTTAATTTGGACCCCAAAGCTTCTCTTTACTAAACACCACAATATAAGAATCCAATTGTACTTTTGATGAGTGGAATCAGATCTATTTAATATTGTTCATACCTCAATGAAAGTTTAAAAGTGAACTATGAAAACTGCATGGTCCTTTTGCTTTAGACAAGTGAAAAACAAGAACCTGATATCAGAAGGAAAAAACTGCAGAGGAATTGTGCACTTTCAGATAAAGTAGTTTCTGCGCAGAGAATCCCATTCCCATTCCTTCAATTCAGAGAGAATTTCTCTTCATAACAAGGCAGAAGGGTTACATGCACTTTTCCAAATAAACTGTGTATTGGGATTCATTATTAGTAGTAAGACGGGAGAACAATATTGTGTGAAATCCCAGAAACAAATAAAAATGCTCTATTTTATTACAGATTCCTTTAGCTTTTTTTTTTTCTTCTTTTTTTTCCTCCTAGGCTAAGCTTTTTTTGATTGACTCCCTGACTGAGCTCAGATTTTGTTTGATGCATTTTCATCTTTGTCATTAGGACAAGCACAGGTGATAGCTGTGAGACACTTGCTAGAGCTGATACCCTGTAGTAATTCAGAAAAGTGGCTGTTCTGCTTCCTGCCTCAATCTTGTTGCAGTCCCGTGTCTCCAAAAAAAGGAACATATTCCTGGCATGGTAATTACTAGAGGTAGACATAAGTGCTTCTGATCATTAAAAGAGGTTTTTCTTTTATACTTCTTACAGAGAGCTGAAGTACATTGGGGTTTTTCTATATATTGTGTTAGATTTAGAGTCCTGTGATCTCAGTGGAGAAATTCCCATTTTCTTTACTGGATTTTAGATGTAGCCTCTCATAAGAAAGTCTCCTGCAATTTTTTCTTCTCTAAATTATTGTATGTGAGCCTTATTCCTTTGGGAAAATGCATGAAGAAATGTCTCTTCCTTTTGCCATCCAGTGTAACACAGACTTTATTTACTTCTTTGTCTGCTTAGCAAATATTTTACCTGATATTGTTCAAAAGGGAAAAAAAAATTTTTATGGCAATTAATATTGTTCAGCTTGGATATATTAAAGTTATGTAGTGGGGCTTATTTAGACTTCTATACAAAATGTCTCTATTTCAATTTCAAGTGATAAAAAATTCTATTTTCTGTTAGAGCTTGCTGTGTATGTGTACAAATTACAATTCTATTTTCAATAAATGGAATATAATATTTACTTGGTAGGATTAAAGCATAAAGATATATATAGAAAACTTATTTTATAATTTTCCACTTTTTCCCCCTTCATGTTTCCTCTCTGAGAAGTCTATCAACCCTCTCATATTTTATCATAATTATGCCTGTAGATCAAATGGTTGAGGGGGTATGATGTTGCAGAGACTTGAGGAACATGCCCAGTCGATAGCAATGGTGCTTGTACATAAACAGACAATAAAACAGGTGATAAAGCACAATCTGTTTGCTCAGTGCTGTAGATAGCTTGATCAGGATGCAAAGGGAAGCATTTCATATTGGTTTAGTTTTCCTGTTCAATAGAATTTAGAACAAATCTTTCCTCAAAAAGGAAAGGCTTATCTTTCTCATTCAATCATGTTTGATGTGTGTTCTAAGGCAATTAAACAAGGGAGATCCACATAGCCTGAAAGTACCTAAAGCTGCAAATGTTTGTGTTTGAACAAGAGTGAGTGATGCAGGTTTGATGTTCAGAGCACCTGAACACCAATGTGTAACAAAAAGGTTGTATTTTCCTTAAAATTCAGCTCACTTGTTCAGAATCTGGTGGAAATCTGGTTTTGATATTAGGGCAGTTGCAGCTTTTTAAGACACAGAAATTGTAAATAGGCTCAGTGCACTTTAAAGACTTGGATTTTGTCATAGTTGGTGGTTTCTTGTGTTGGACCCAGTATAATTGAGTTATCTGTGTAAATTGTATGCTGTGTACTGGAGACTGCATTCTCCTGCTGCCACTGAGTATGAGGCACCAGGGGGGATTTTCTGAATCATAAATCTTTAACAAGCACAAGGGACTGAAGGTGATGCTGGCTCTGGTTGCATCTCACCTGTGTCAAGAGGCTGGCTGAACATCATGGACTGTCCAAGCAGAGAACTTTTTTATCTCTGCTCTGTTTGCCACCAAATCTGAATCCTAAGTCAAGAGTAAATACTAAAATGTTCATCAAGAAGCAGCCTGGAATATTGTTTGGAATGTACACAACATGCTGTGAGCTAATGCAGTGTAGAAGTTCAGAGATGGGCTGTGGCTAGAGAGGAACAAGTATTATTATTATAAATTATATTTCCTTCCTCTAGAGAAGTACAGAGGACATCTGAGGAGGATAACAGCAGTTCTGTACCATTAATGACAGTTTCATCACGATTAGGAAAAATTCAGGTGTGAAACTGCTGTTATTGGACTGATCCCAGATCTGAGCAAGAGAACAGCGAGGTGGAAGGAGGGAGGACTGATGTTACCTGTTGGTGTGATTCTCCTTTCTATTGGCATGGCAAAGGACTATTTGTGGCTTTATGCAGAGAAAAGGAGGAAGCAGTTTGGAAAAATGATGGAAATCACATTTGCAAGCTTCCAAAAAAAAAAAGTCTTGTGTCAATTGAACTGTGTCAATGAAGGCAAGTCTTGGGACCTGTAGAAATAAGGAAAGAACTGGAAGTGTTACTGCTGTGGGTCTCCACAGATCCAAGCAGAAGTGTGATAAACACGGATATCTCAAGGCTGCTGCTGCTGCACTTTCTATGATGGGAAGTCATAGTCTCTGCTGCATGTGTTTGCAAACAAAATTCCAGAGGACCTGACTGGATTTGTTTTGTTTTAGCTGGACCCCTACATTGGTCTGCTTTATCTCTTAAAGAGTCAGCCTGTTCTGCTTCAGAATCCTCAAGATTTTCTGGATTTATTTAGGTACAAGGTGATAGTGAAATGCTGGTGCTTGTTCCATTCAGTCAATGAAATACACTTTTGATCTAGAACCTCTTAAGCCACTGGAGTTAGAGTAGAAGAATGAAACACAGGAGAAAGTGGAAAACTAAAGAAAAAGAATTATCAAACCACTAATGAGAAACATGATTTGTAATTCTGTTCAAGAGCATTATCACAAAATTGGTGGCATTTGGATGAGCATATTTCATGTTTGTATGTGTAATACCAGACTCACTATCACAGTTTTTCTATTCATCCCTAGAACTGTCTTTATATTTTTCGCTAGTTCCCTCTTATGCCATGGAGCTGCTATTACTAAGTGTTAATGAGAACAAAAACAGCAAAAGTTCTATTTGAAACTCCTCATACCCCAAACAAGTGATTGGATATTTAGCTTGAGAGCTGTGTGTGCTCAGCCTTTATAACTAGGGCATCTTTTTAGATACTTATTATTGTTTTAGGTTTCATACATGTTTGAAAAGCCGTTGTGACTAAGTGTATCATTAAAGCAATAAACACAATCTTCAGTCACAGAAAATATTTTCCCCAAGTTTTATAGATACTCCAGCACTCAACTTCTATCAGATCTTTGTTTTCTCAGAGATGAAGGGCTGAGAAGAGCCCTGTGAATGAAAAGAAACAAGTTTCTGGTCCCTGCCCCAAGTGATCCTTCCTGATATTTTTGCAAATGTGCAAACTGTGGTACGAGAAAAAGACAAACCTAAGACAGAAAAGTAAATAACCTTGTCTGAAAGTAATTTCTCCTCTCTTCTTCCAGGCTATCAGGATGATTAGATCTGTGGGGGCTTGTGGGGAAGCCCAGGGGTCCCCTTGAAGTCCCTGTGGGATGAGTGGTGGCTGTTGGACTCCATGTGCAGCCCCACCTCCCAGCAAGAGACACTGTGCAGCTGGAGAATAAGATCAGCAGGAGCTGAGCCTGGCACTGCTTGATTTTTTGGCCTTTTTTGGACTGTTTTTTCTGTCTTTTCAGTTAAAAGCTTCAGTTTAGGAGCAGCTTCCTGCTGGGGTGCTGCAGGCAGGGTGAACAGGGTTCTCTCAGCTTTGGACAGCTCTCCAGCACTGTCCCACCCAGACACCACGGATGGGTCCATGCAAGGCTTCCCTCAGCTTGCCTTCCTCCCCACACCACCCCTGTGGTCTGTGATGGCTCCATCACACCATCGCAGGTTCTTTGCACTGACTCAGGCCCCCAAAGCACTGATGTTTTGTGGTACTCACACACTCTCTGAACAGAGAGAGACAGAATTCTCTCTCCCAGGATTTTCCTGGGGAAGGCTGTGAGAAAGCTCAGAGAAATAAGAAAAACAATTATTTTCTTCATTGGCTGCATCTGTTGTTTGGCACATGTGGAATGTGTCATGGAGATTGTTTACCATAAGGGATTTCTTAATTGGACACTGGTGATGGGTGTTTTGATTGATTGACCAATTAGGTCAAAGCTGTCTGATTGTCTGTAAGGGTCATGGGTTTTTCTTTAGTCTTAGTATAGTATCAGTATAGTGTAGTATAGCTTAATAAAGCAGTTGTTCAGCCTTTGCAATCCTGGAGTCAATGCTAATTATTCCCCGGCTGGGGGTCACCTGCTACTCTAATGTTTTAGGGCCCCACAGAGGCTGTAAGTGGGCCAGAGGGGCTCTTGGTGTAGGGTCTCTAAACCATTTCCCATTCCAGGCAGTGAATTGTGTCACAGCCCTGGTGTGAACCACGACTGACACGCTGAAGATGAAAGCTCTACTGCAGTACAAACCCTGGGAACTGAAAAACTGCTCTTCTGTTTGATCTTGGTGCTCAGCCACAGCTTTAAATGTCCTTTCTATAAACTGTGGCACTTTGCCTGCATTGTTTCTGGCTTTTTGGCTTTATCCTAGCCATGGTTACCAGTGGTGGTAGCAGCAATCTTTCCATCCCATGCATGTGGAGCTGCCTTATTACATAGGATTGTTTATCTACAAGTAAAAACTCAGCATGTCTGTGTGTATTTGGTTTAGAGATGTATATGTGTGGGCATAAAAATGCAAAGGGGTGAGAACCAGAAAGAAGCCCATGCAGAGAAGTGAAGGTTAAGATAATTTTTTGTATCTTTCTCTACTTTTATGTTCCTCTAACATGAGGAAAGTTTAAACTTTGTTTCTCCCTGTACTTGGTAAATCCTACAGCATAGAGTAAGTGAAATAAAACTAACGCTGGAGCCTGAACTAACCAAAACCCTCTCTTGCAGACAAACTGCAATTTGAGGAAATTAAATATAGGGAGATTTTTCTGCAGTTTCTTTGTCCTTCATGTGCCTGTGACTTTGGGAGCGTAAATGCATTTTGTAGCTAACATCCATCAGGGAGAGCAGAAAGCTGCTTAGTGTTCAGAGAATCACAAAATGGCCTGGGTTGGAAGGGACCCTCAAAATCTTTTTCCACCCCCTGCCATGGCAGGGACCCCTCCCACTGTCCCAGGCTGCTCCAGCCCCAGTGTCCAACCTGGCCTTGGGCACTGCCAGGGATCCAGGGGCAGCCACAGCTGCTCTGGGCACCCTGTGCCAGGGCCTGCCCACCCTGCCAGGGAACAATTCCTAATTCCCAATGTCCCATCCAGCCCTGCCCTCTGGCAGTTTGAAATTATTCTCCCTAGTGATGTTACTCCAGACCTTTGTAAATTGTCTCTCTCCACCTTTCTTGTTGCTTCAGGTACTGGAAGGCCACAATGCAAGAATAGGTAGAAACTTTACTTAAAGCCGTAATTATCATCTGAGAAGCAGAGACATATTCCTCAAAAAATGTGAGGCAAAGGCTTATATTTTTAAGTGGGAGTTGCATCATTATCTGCTATTTCTTTGTTCTGTATTCTTCTGTTCGTTTAAGGTAAACTGAAATCAAGCAAATATTTACATGCTGTTCTTATTGCTTGGTGATCAGCAACAACTTTGCTTTTACCTTTAATGCTGCAGCTCTGTTAAAATTCAAATTTTGAGGATTACTGATTTTCTGTGTCTTGCTTTTGAAAAGCTGTGCATACCCACATATTAATATACCTTGACTATGCATTTAGCTTGTCCCATCACTTGCTGAGGATTCTGTACATTCTGAGGATTCTGTAGGGCCACTGGTTTCCATACTGGATAGATCAGAAATTCCTCTGGAATGTGGGGTTGGATATTGTAACTTCAGTTTCAGAGGGAGAGCCTCTGAGCCAGTTTATAAGTGTCAGTAGTGGATTTCTGGATGGTTCCTCCTTCATTCTTAAACTTGAAGTACAATATAGGTTTGTAAATCAGAGGGACTTACTTGAATTTAGGTAATCTGAAGTAAAAGGGGAAAACCTGTTTTCAAAATATAAATTATCTAACCTGTCTTTAGCATCTTTAGAAAAGAGCTGTCAGTGAGAATGTTATTGCCTGACAATGAGATCCTAATTTTCCTTTCTGCCATCAGCCTGCTCTCCTTTCAGCTTTCTTGCCTTTCTAGCAATTGATTTTTCTCCAGGAACAAACTTCATGCTACTCAGCTTGCCAACTTTAAGGTATTTTTTTCTTCCATTACTGTTTTTACCCAGGGTCCTCCACAATGGCTTCTTAAGAGAAAAAGTTAGCTGGCCTTTACTTATTTAGGAAAACAGCCTGAAAGTGAATGGCTTTTTGTAATTTATTTTTCTGCAGTATTTTAGAGCATGTTGCATTTTCCTACAATAACTCAGCAAAGAAAAGGAAGTTTTCACATATGATCTCACACCATGTATGTTTGTATACCTTGACTGAAGCTAAAATATCTTCTGCAGTAGTGAGATATAGCACTCAGAGATATGAAAGAAAGGAAAGCAGAATTAGAATTATCACTATTTCCTCAGTACAGGACCATTCCTTGAGACCGAAGTGCATGAGCTTCTCCTCTGAATTAGAAAAACAAAAATATGGAGGTGTTGCCCATGCAAGAGCTTAAAGGGAGGGCTGGAAAGAGAAAGCAAGTGCCCAAGTCATTGGAGAAAAGCCTGGTTTCAGAATCAGGCAGAAAACAGCCATTGCTCATAAGATTAAAACAAATAAACTTATGACTGCACTGAGCAATAATTAAGAATCTATGGCAGGCAGTGCTTGGAATTAAAAATAAACATATAAAATGAATTCACTATGAAACTTAAATTCAAGTTTTGATTGAAGTTGTAGCAGAAGAAACCTTTATTTCATGAGAAAGGGAAGGAAGGTCTTTCTGGCCTAAGACAGTAAATAAACCTGCTATCCATGGCTGTGGATGTTTATTGATCAGATAGCAATAATAATTTATTAAACTGCACAGGATATCCATTTCACAGAAAAGATAGTTAAACTGGTAGAAGGGCACACAAGGATTTAATTGCAATTTTCTTGTGCTGGTACAAGCCACTGACCAAATTTCCAAATGCCAATGGACACCAAACACTGAAACCCAGGCAGTCCTGCAGTACAAACTAAACTGCAATAATAACCTAAGCCGAGTTGTGAAATGTTGTGGAAATGTTTCAAGAGAGCCAGACACTGAAACACTGAGACAATTGATTAATAATCCTATTTTGGCTCTTCATTTTTAATTGTGCCTCTTTCTTACAAACAGTTAGCATTTTCTCATATTTTTCAAGGCACATCTAAATGTATACAAGTTATAAATTTGTGTATAATCTATACTTCTACGGGGTTTTTAAACTTAATCATAAATGGCTGCTTTTGGGCTTTCCATTGGTAGTCTGAGATCTTTAAAAGAATCAGCAATAAAACACAATATTTACAATATGTTCTGGAAACAGGGCTGGCTACAGGGTCAATATCATTTCAGTGGCAGAGAATTTTAGGAATAACTCACTGGCTAACTTGTTTCTGTACTCTTCAGCATTTATAATGTATGCTTGACTTTAAATCTTCATTGTAGGGTAGTGGATAACCCCCAAATTTATTCTTGCTCTTAATGAAATCTAGAAGAATGTCAGATTATACGATAAATTAATATTAGTATTATGGTAATACTTGGGGACATTTTAGTTTGGTTTTGTTTTCAGGTTTTGTATTTTTTGGCTTGGTGTGTGAAAATTTTAATATTGTTTAGATCTGACTCATATTTCATCACTCTTAAAAAAAACAACAAACAAACAAGGAAAAAAACCCACCTGATTTTGGTATTTTGAAAGAGAAGGGAAAGAAAAGGGGATTTGTATATACTGGAGTGGGTGGGTGGGTGGAATAAATCTCAAAAAAACACCACAGCAATCAGAGACCTTTCCTTTGCTACTTTGAGTGGGATTACAGGTTCACAGAGTTTATAGTTTGCAAGCACAGGATAATGCATGAGCTTTTTGCTTTATTTCAGAAGTGGAATATCATGAGAAATTTTCTCCTTTGACTATAACCTGCTTTCTTCTGTGACTTGGTATCCAATTATTATCTCCT
Source organism: Peucedramus taeniatus (assembly GCA_013400575.1). Lineage (NCBI taxonomy): Eukaryota > Metazoa > Chordata > Aves > Passeriformes > Fringillidae > Peucedramus > Peucedramus taeniatus. Next base: position 88,652 of record WBNO01025627.1, on the reverse strand, counting down.
AACCACTCTGACCCAGCTGAAAGCTGTGCTGCCACTCAGTCCATTTTATTCCAGTCAATATCCACAGGTTTGAGACACAAAGCACCAGATCAATGTTTGTAGGCAGCTGTTTTTGGCCAGGTTGCCATTACTCTTCCCACTGTGTCCTGTTTGTGTGTGTTGACATGAACTTTATTAATTTTGGGACACAAGATGCTGCTCAGTCTGTTGCATCCTGTTCTAGGAAATTCTGGAACTTCTTGCTGTCCTGCTTCATTCTTCTCCAGAACAGAATTTCATGTCAGCCCCCAGTAAAATGGTGGGAACTGCTCCTCAGTGTTCTCAGGAGCCAGAGCATTGAAATAAGATTTGCAAAGGAGCAGCAGTTCATTGATGGGCAGTTTTTAAAAGCTTTCCAGTACTCCTTAGAAACGTGCCCTCAACACTTGGGTCTGCTCTGGCAGTACATGGACCTGGCAAAGCATCCCTCTATTCCTGTTGATTCCAGAGTCCTTACAGGTATTCCACAGAAGGCATTTGGGTGTGTTTTAAGTTTCCACTTTTTTTTTTTTTTTCTTTCTTTAATGCTCTGCTGCCCCTTCAGTGCAGGTAAAACTGAACCTTAAAATATTGACATCTTTTCTTTTTCAAATGCTGCACTGTTGCTGTTAAACCTTCCCCAGAGTAGGAGCTACACCTGGGCTGAAGCTGTGAGTTGGGTTGGTGATAGGAACTGTGGCCACTGTAGTGAGGACAGGTGGACAAAGTGACACATAGACTCCAAAGTCTCAGAAGGCAAAATGCAAACTTCATTGGAAACCACATTCTTTTATAGACAGTTATGATAAAGGTGGACCTGACTGGTCCTTAATGAACACACCTCACACCATTGGCTAATTAGGAACAATGCCCCTCTTGTAAACATCTTACAAGTAACAAGTTCAAAACACCAGCTTCAGGATTGTTTTAATTCTTCCTCTGAGCTTTCTCAAAGCTTCCCAGAGGAATGTCTGGGACAGTTTATCTGACTTGCTTCTCTGACCAGTTCTCAGCATCCACAAGGAATGACTCCAATAAAGCTTATTCAAAACTCTCTCAGACTAATTTGGCTTTTATGAGCCCTAATCAACGAAAGGGAAAACCAGCTAAATAGTGTTTAACTGGATATTCCCCCTCTGTGGAGGAATGATGGACATCTCAGTGAGCCTTGAGCAGCTTCTCCATCTTTCCTGTCCATTTTTCTTTCCATGCAGAGCCTTACACCCCTCAATGGGCAATTTTTTTGTTTTCTGGAAACTTCATTGCAGAGCCACTGGAGCTGACTTGACTTCAGAGCTCAGCTCAGACCTCACTAATGCAAATTATTATTCTTCCCTTTTGCAAATAGGCCATGTAGATATGATTTAATGCTTGCATTTCTCTCAGGGTACACCTTCAAACTTAGGAGAATGAGCGAGCCAGGAAATAACTTGGGGTTTTAATTCTTAATTAAGAAAAAACAGTTTGATTTAAGACAAATTACCATGATCCCCTGAGGAAGGCCCACAGAAGAAGGTAAGAGGTCATTGTGCACTGATGAAATTAGGTCAGAACACACCCACATTTTTTCTATTTTCAATCCAAGTTTGACTGGCATTAAATGATAATGGACAGATGGAAGAATCCCATGCAAGAGGTCACCTAGTAATTTATTATTATTTTTTTTTTTTTGTCCAGGTTGACTGGAAATCCATCAACATCTCTTGTTGTTAGAACTGCTAATGGGTTCCTAATTAGAAATTAGCCAGCCATATTAATAATATATAATGTTTCTTAACTCTGTCATCCAAGAGGATTAAACTGCTAACAGCCTAACTGCCAGGCTGATTCATGCTGATTTAAGAATATGATTTTACATACAATTTAGCCTTTTACCTCATCATGAGCAAATAATTTTGAGGTGAGTTGTAGCAATTTTTGTCAATTAATTCTACATCAATCTGTTTTAATGACCCAACCTGAATATTTAACAACTTCACAGTATTGGTGGTGGTACTGTTTCTTGAATAGCAGTGTTTGTATGGATCTAGTTATTTCAGTAAAAAAA